>OX421268.1:18014245-18614245 GCA_949125355.1 Agriopis leucophaearia | reverse complement strand
AGTTGTTTTTTTTTTTCGTCAATATTTTTTTTTGCGATTAACTGTCATTTCAAAAAGTAATAATATTTGCTTTCATTTAACCAGCATTTCACCTGATGTTAAATAATTATGCTATCTATGATGGAGCACACTTGCTTTGATGAAATCAACAAGTTAGGGTTTTTGAGTGTTGATAAGTTTTGATTATATTACACGGGATTTACTAATGTAATTCTCATTGCTCATCAAAATAATTATATGCACGTATATAGCTTGTTTAAAAAGTCATCAACTCTGACTGTGGAATATTTATATTAAACACTATAGGAAATGTCTGTAGTTACCCGTCCGGTGGTCATGAGTTGGTAGAGTAGCAGTCCCCCTTGAACTAAGTTCTGAGCGTAAATGGACGCCACGTTCAATCCAAAAGCGGCTGTTACTAATTGAAATGTACTATTCAAAAGAATTAAATAGGTATAAGTATTAATAAAAACATGAAAAAGCATGAAATAAACATAATGACAAAACAGTATTATTATCCATTAGTAGCGCCAGCCCTGGGGTACGGTGAGAGGAGCGGTCGCTCTAGGTGTCAGATATCAAGGAGCGCCAGAATAACAAAACCGAAAAATAAAATTTTGATGACACTTCTTGCTTCAAGACATAGACACGGAGTAGCAAGCGGTGGCACACGTTGCGTTGTTTGTAGATAGCATACAATTATGATATGGAAATAGGAATGGAATAGTTAATATCCTGGATTTCGGGATAAAAAGTATCCATTGTCCTACCTCGTAGTATGAACTCAAATCATGCTAAATTTCAGTTGAATTCATTCTGAATTCATTCAGTAGATGTGGCTTGATGCGCGCTAAGATATAGACAGACAAAACTGCAAAAAAAAAATATGGCTTCAGAATCGTTTACACAGTGCCGTCCATTTTTTCCAAATAACTTCAATGTACATGTAATGTATTGAACATGTTAAAGTTTTATTATAAGTATAGATATAGTTTAACACATGGAATACTTTTTATCCTGAAATCGATTCCTGTATGATAGTTTTCGGAAATGAAACGCGCCAAAAGAAAATCGCGTTCTACCCTGATCAAAGGCCGGGCCGGCGCTGTCCATTAGTTCCACTTAACTTTTATAAACACAACTGCTGAGATAATTTTACTTACTCCGTAATAAAACAGTAGTATTTGGTTATACTGACAAGTCTTTTTTTCAGTTCGTATTCACTCAAACCCTGCTCTGTGAAGCCGTATCTCAGGTCATACTTGATTATTCCGATATGTCCAACCAAGTGATATATGAAGGCAAAGTTGACCGTATCGAAGATGACCATCAGTATAACAGCAACACCCCCGCAGTAAAATCCAATGATTTGAATGAAGAGGTAACCATAAAAATTGAATTCGTAATCAAATGGCAGCCAGAAATGTACACAAACTTCTAGACGCTTGGTGATGTTATGTATGTTGTCATTGTTCTGCAAGTTGTGGATGATGGGGACAGTGTTCCACGAGAAGAAACAGATCATTACAAAGGTCATCATAAACACTAAAGTTCTTCTGGTGTTCTTCTCCACTTTTACCAATTCCTAGAAGAAGAAAAAAGATTCTGACTACATTTTAGTAAACATTTTTTTTTTATATCGGGCAAATAATTTAATTACTAAAACTAAATGCCTAAACTTTTAATTCAATTATACAAAAAGAGTTGTTTTGTTCACAGAGCGTTGAATGTCTAGATTTGATCCAAAAGCTCGTGCTCACTAGCAGCTGGCAGCGTACCCAGCAAGCTGGTGGTATTACTTAAAGAAATAAATATGCTTATAAAAATAAGTGAGTTTAGTAATTTTTTAAGTTCTTTTATCCTGATGTAACTCGTTTGGGAAAATAAACCTTTATCAGTTTTTATTGGTTCTTGCGAACCTACCTACTCTATCTTTATCACTTTGCTCACAACTGTTTTTTGTTTCAATATTCTACAGAAATGTAATTATTACTAACCATTTGGGCGTCATATAATCCGTTTAACTACTTATGCAAACCAAACTATGGCGTAAACAAAAAAGAATAAGCGCATAATTTACCTGGGCGATGAAATTGCGTTTGTGTTGATTAAAATCTTTTACAGTTAAAAAGTTATACAGATGAATTCTTTCCATAAAAGCTAAATTTGCTTCCTTGTAGCTTGTCGTCTGAGCCGCAGCAGATTTGATCTAAAACGTGACAGTAAAACATGTTTTTTAATAGATTCTTCGTATCTTACATTTGCTTTTATTGACATAGCCCACCGTATTAGCAATTTGAAGTGGCCAAAAGGTTCTCGAATGGAGACCACGGATAGGTAAGCGCAGCGTAGGACGTCCACCCACAAGATGGACAGACGATCTAAAAGAGGCCGTAGGGAAACACTGGATGCAGGCATTGCAGGCTGCTTCCAATAGACCCTTTTGGAGATGGATGGGGGAGGTCTATATGCATCAGTGGACGTCCTATGGCTGAAATGATGATCTTACATTTGAAACAGACAAATGACTGTACAAAATAACCCAGACAAATAATACTCAATACAAAAGTTTATTTCGAAATCAACGATAATAATATAAACAGTTATATCGTGATATTTGGTACCAATCTCGAAGGGTTTACTGGAATATAATAGAAGCTAATATAAGCATGTAAAAATGGCTTCTTATGTTTCTTACTTATATAGACTATGACTCACTTACCGCCACGACAAACGCAACCGGCATAATAGAAAACATCACAGCCAGCGCAGCAAACTCATGTTCTTTGTAATGAAGCATCAGATACAATGTTTGAGAGACCGATGTAACCGGTACGAATATGATGACAATGTATCGTTGTGTCATGTACACTAAAAAACGGAATGTGTCACTCGGTCGCTTGAACCAGCCCCAGTGTTCGGAGTTCATCCCAAATATACCCATGACGAAAGCAATCACTTTGTAAAACGTTTGCTTGGCTGGATATTGTCTAAAATATTAAACAAACTAATAAATAAAATGGAAAATACTATAAATTGTTTAAAAAGGTAATTACATAAAAAATTAAAAATGTTTCGTTGGTTGATGTACTCCGTAAACTATTTTATTTTATTCCTTGGACCCACAGATACCGTCATCGGCAGATAAAGTGTTAATAGATTTATTTGAAGGAAGCAGATTCCTGAATCAGTGGAATTAATTCAGTCTAAGCCCGGGATCCGTGGAAACAAACCCTATACAATCATACTTACAAAAAGTATTTATCTTCTGTTTTAATAATGTTATCAGGTAGAGAGGCAGACATTTTCGCACTTAACAAAAGATGTAGAGATATGTATTATAGAATGCGAAATATTGGGAAATATAGAAAGCGGAGCTTCACAAAATGTTGGCTACCAAAAAACTAGTTCGATAATGTATTTATATCAAATATTATAACAATAAAGATAATAGTAGAAGTGTATACTGTAAGGTGCACTTCTTAATCTATTGTGATGGTCTTGTTTGTTTTGAATAAGTTTCTAGATGATGAGTCCAGGTGTCGCGTCACACGAGAACCGAGTCAACTGCTATTCTACACTAATTGTTTATATGTAAATTAAAATAAACTTACGCTTTGACATGTCCCGCTTTGTAATTTAATTTATTGTATCGCATATTAGTCTTTAAGCTGTGTGGTATGATAAAATATCAGTCAGTTTTTGATGTGTGAAAAATAAATAACTTTATAATGAAACCTTATTTTATAAATGTTTAAATTGGAGTGTGTATGTATGTTTGTTTTGAATTATCACAAAAAAAAAATTTTTCCTTTACAACTACAACTACTTTTAAAAATTTAGGTTTCCTGTAGAACAACGGGTGAAACTGTACTGCATCCACTGGATGCCCGCCGCTACTCTCACAATGTCGTCGGTTCATCTAGTGGGAGGCCTAACTACACTGCGTCTTGCGTTTTGTATATAAGTAGGTATAGATTAATTATTTTAGTTTATAGTTACTATTTAAGTTTTCGTTAGTTTTCTGTTTTTTAAGTTGTGCATAGTAAAAACACCAACAGAAACTACTGATTTATTTATTTTTAATTTGCCACTAGAAAAGTAATAAACGCAGATATCGAGGATAATAGTGTGTAAAAATCAACAAATCAATATTTTTTTGAGCTGTTAGAATAGTTCCTCTAGACAAGCCTAAATATATACCATTGACTGCCCCGATGGCTCAGTTGGTAGTGAACTTGCCTTCTGCGCTTGGGGGCGTCGGTTCGATTCCCACCTAAAGCAAACATTCATGTGATGAACATTTGTGTTTGCTCTCTTAATATATTCTATTTAAGTATGTATTTAAAAATATATGTGTACGTATATCAGTCTCTGGCAGCCATATTACAAGCTATGCTTAGTTTGAGGTCAGACCGTGACGACCGTGTGTGGCAGCATAGCCTAGGTAGGCCTCACACTAGATGGACCGACGACATCGTGAGAGTCGCGGGCATCCAGTGGATGCAGATGGCAGGATGTCGTTCAGTGTGGAGGTTAAAGGGGGAGGCCTATGTTCAGCAGTGGACGTCTTCTGGCTGATGATAATGACCGTGTGTGCAAAAATATCCCAGATATTCATTCATTTGTATAAAATTGTTCGAAACTAAAATGAATATTTAGTCAGTTCGTAAACAAATAGATCAGTTGCTGCGCAGTACAAGGCTTTGATCACAAATAGCCATACGAAGCTTAGTCTTTAATTTAAATTTTACATAATTGAACTTAAACGCAAATAAAACTACATGCTTACCGTAAATTATGAACTTACTTTTGCCTGCGGCTTCGTCGGCGTAGAGTTTGTATAAACAAGTTCATATTAATTGTAACGGATCGTAAGAATTGTTTATCGTTCTAATTTTATTTATTACTAACTTGCTTTACTACTTTTTTATTGTACGTTCGATATTTACGTCTCCGGTGCAGGTCGGAGACGTTGTCCGAATAAATACAGTTGTTTATCATCTTGCGATGTCACACAGCATTGCTACAAGATGGATATATATTCCTACTTCATGTAGAACAATCTCCGTGTACATTTGTTTGAAACATTTTTTAACGAGCTACGTTATTGTGGTCAGTAATAATATTTTC
Organism: Agriopis leucophaearia; assembly: GCA_949125355.1. NCBI lineage: Eukaryota > Metazoa > Arthropoda > Insecta > Lepidoptera > Geometridae > Agriopis > Agriopis leucophaearia. The sequence continues at coordinate 18,609,112 of OX421268.1, read as the reverse complement.
GTCAAAAAAATCTTTTTATAGTGGGACGCTTATGAAGAAAAGTATACTTTCCAAATTTCAGCTTTCGTCGAGTAGTTTTCTGGATATCATTATGACTTAGCCAGTCAGTGATATTTCGCTTTAATATGTTTAACCACCTGACGCTAAAAGAGTAGTGTTATAAGTTTAGCGTGTATACCTGTATGTCTGTCTGTATCATCGTAACTTCCAAACGGCTGAACCGATTTTAATTATTTTTCTGTTCGAAAGGTAACTTTGTCGAGAATGTTCTCAGCTGTGATTGATGGAAATCTGTTCAGCCGTTTGAAGATTATCAACTCTTTTATTAAGGGTTTAACAAAAATAATTTTACACTTGTTATAGATTGGGTTGTAGTGTTAATATTGCTTCACAAAATATTATTTTTTTATTCATATATAATAAATACTCTTTATAATAATTTCATACAGCTGTTACAATTACGGAATCACTTGTATTTTATATTTTCTCACAGTCATCATCATCATCATCAGTCGTAAGACGTCCACTGTTTTTGTCACAGTATTCTTTAAAATGTGTTTTGCTGTAGTTATCTTCTAGCATGTCATTTATAGTTTCTTTTCGCTCTGATCCAAAATTATCTTACCTCTTGCTCCTTTGTTCTTATATTCGAAAGGTTATTTTTAATTTTGTATAGCAAACAGTGAGATTAGTCCTGATTTTTCAATGCTGGAGCAATGATCTAGATAAACTAAATATATTTTCAATAGTTTCGGCTCCCAGCAGTATTATTTCCATAGCCTGATGTTTGCAACATCTCTGCTTGTAACATCGTGCAGAAAAGGCTACAATTTAAATTTCTTGTTTAAGTGATATTCGCCTTTTTTTCAGCAAGAGCAGAACCTTCCTTCCCGTCCACCATGCTACCTGTCTGTACGTACATACATATTCCGTTCCTTTGATGATTTCTTATGTTTAGCTGGATATTTATTATATGATGGATGTGTAGGTTTGGAGTAGTAAATTATTTTCTTTAAACTATGCCTTCTCAGGCTTTCCTCCCTTAGCTTCATACATTTGATCCGCTTTGTGGAAGCGAAGACGTAAAAGAAGAATACCATTCAGTAGTAACGCAACATTCAGTGATTCTGTTCTGTAGGATCTACTTTGTTACGTACTTATGTATATTTTCTGAGAGAAGCTCCTCTGCACCTTACTAAATACATTATTCATAATTCATTTTTACGAAATCTTATAAATATATATAATAACTAGCCGTCCGCCCCGGCTTCGCACGAGTGTAAGCTCGGCCTTCGGCCTCGCTACAAAATATAATATAGCCTATGTTACCCGGGGATAGTGTAGCTTCCCAACAGTGAAAGAATTTTTCAAATCGGTTCAGTAGTTTCGGAGCCTATTCATTACGAACATACAAAAATAGGTACAAATCTTTCCTCTTTATAATATTAGTGTAGATTATCTTTATGTGTCGGTTATAGATCGATTCATTATGAAGATTTGGATGATTTTTTATTTTGAAAGTGTAGTAAAACTATATAATATCGGATAAAATAATAAATAGTAAATAACGTGACTAATATTTTGTACCTTTTGTAGCTAAAATAGATTTATATCAAAAAGTAGAAACGCGCATAAATAAAAAAATGTTAATTACAGTCCGACCGCGCCGTTGAAGCAATCATTTCTAGGCTCGGGATTCCTACAAAGTGAGTTATCATTCAGGGCTGTGTCGCTAATGTGTTTCATTTATCATCTGAACCCGGGATATTGGATTTTTTCCCTTTGATACGCGGGCTTGTAATGTATTCGGGATTGTTGCCTTCGGGTGGAATAGCTCATGTACATTTCTCAGATTTAGGTTTAATTTGTTGTCTAAAATTAGTTTTTATTGGCCTTTCTAATCGAAATACTTATTTTATGATAGTTACGGCATGAAGAAAAATACAGACATTCGTGAGATCTGAAGTCTTGACTGAAGTTCTCAATATTTTTATCGGGTTCGTATAAAAAAATACATTAGTCGTATTGAAGATGCGCATAAAAGGGTGAGGGATTGAGCCCTCCAATGAGGACAAGCCAACAGTTGTGCTGAGAGCTGATAGGAGGCAATCGGTGCATAGATAAGTCCTCATTTGAAGACCAATGAAGGCGTAATCTAGATGCGAAAAAGAACACTGCAAAAAGAAACCGGCTTCTAATATCACTTAGAATTACGTAAATAGAGTCCTCATATGACTGTAGCAACTGTTACCAAACTTTGATTCTAACATTGGTTATATCAGCCATGTGAGGATACTCCAATTAACCCAATTTATTCAAAGCAGTCGCCGCCGAAATCGACCTGAATACATCTTCATCGTCATCCAGGCAGTAGTCCATTTTTTCTGAACTCAAGTGAGTTATAAGAACTACTTAGAACCGATATAGATAATTTTATGTGAAAATAACTATTCCATTATATTGAAATGTTTGCCAATTGCATCCATTTGTATACAGGTGCTTTTCTTGAATTATTAAACCTAGTTTTTAAGTTATTATAATTATAGTTATTTTAATTTAGTTAAGTTTATTATGTTTCCAAATGTGTATAGTTTTCTGACAAATAAATATCATTATGTTTTTAAGAAATTATTTATCTTACTTTTGTCTTTTGTTGTGTTTTTGTTTTGTTTTTTGTTCTGTTCTGTGCCTCTGTTGCCTGTCGCTGCACTATTGTAATATTTTTAAAAACTTTTATTTAACTGCCCCGGCAGCGCTTGGGAGCGTAGGTTCGATTCCCACCTGGGACAAACATTCACGTGGTAAACATTTGTGTTTGTTCTATGTCTGGGTGCTAATATTTATGCTATGCTATTTTTTAATATCTATTTAAGTATGTATTTCAAAATATGTAATGTATGTATGTATATCAGTCTCTGTCAGCCATATTACAAGCTATGCTTAGTTTGGGGTCAGATGACTGTGTACAATAAATGTTCCGAATATATTTATTATTGTCCCGAATAGATAACTTGTCCTGTTAGTATGTACGTGTGAGACAAATTTTGGAACTGAATTTCAGTCCAGTTATCCTCAACCGATTGAGTTGAAATTTGGCATACTTATGTAAGTTTGATGATAATGCAATGTTATGGTACAATTGAGCTGGTCCGATGATGGCGACAGAAGGTGGCCATAGGAATTCCTAAACGAAACGATGTAACCCCGACAAGTTTGGGTTCGTTGGATATGTCTTCGCAAGCACTTTGGTCCTAGATGATAAATTCAATATGGCGGACAAAAATGTTCTTATCTACCATCATGATATGGATATCAAATAAAAGAGTTTGCTGAGAAGAATCCGTTTTTGTTTAAGTATTGTTTATTTATAATAAAGTTTATTCTAAATCTAAATATCGTTCTGTTGTTTGTGTTGTTAGTTTTGTTTTAATAAAACAAGTAAAATAGGTTAAATTTTATTGATAGTGTTACTGAAATAGCTACTTACAATAAAACTTACTAATAATAATACCTAATGCATATTATATATGTAGGTTCAAAGGTATATTATTTTGATGAATTACAGACATTACTTTGTTAAAAAAAAAACAGTTGCCAAAAGGATGATTTCATTCGTAAAAATATTGAAGCTTACATCTCTTTTCTTGCTTTGATCATGACGTAGTAAGAAAAAGTAGTTTTTATGATCTGCAAAATAAAATATAATCAGGTATATTTTCTTAACAATCCCGATCTCATTACAAAAGAACATAATTAAGGTTTCAATATTATTTTAATTATAAAACAGAAGACTGTGTCTAAAAATTAAACAAATAATTTATTTCTATTAAATTTTAGACTTGTCTAGTCTAAAATTTTAATATACTACAGGCAGATTGGTGGATTGGTGGTAGGTATCATTTAAAAAACTTAAAAGACACTTGTCTGAATTGTGTTTTGATTTTTACAGTAACCGAGAAAGTAAAGGAAGATCTGGAGTACTATATTTGTCTATGCCGGTAAGTACAAACCAGCCACACACCTTTTTGGTCAAGTTTGTCCACTTTCTAATGTGAGTACATAACTTTATTGACAAGAAGACAGCACAAGTTCTAATGAATCTATGCATTTAATTTGTTTTTGAGTGACTTTAAAAAAAGAGGTTCTCAATTCGAATGTTATTTTTTTGTGAATGTTAAGTGATATTTTCGCCGACTGTAAGCCTATTTTAACCCCCGACGCAAATAGAGGGGTGTTATAAGTTTAAAGTGTGTGTTCTGTGTATCAGTCTATCTGTTTGTCTGCCTGTTATTTTTTTGTTTGAAATGTGACTTGACCCAGAGTGTTTATAGCTATGATTCAAGAAAATGTATCAAGCTGTTTGGTAATTATCGGCTCTTTTATCAGCGGTTGTTAAAAATTATCATTTTATCAATGGTTCTTTATGTATTGAAAATTTTATAAAGGCTCGAGGGTGGTCTCATTTATTTTGGCAAAAAGTATTCCACGTCTAAGTAGAAAAAATTAGGGCTTATTGAACTTTCCGTGAAGTAAGTTTTTTTTTTGTATAATTTAGATCTCTATTTTTGTTTCCTCACGTTAATAGCTGGCTGTACTCCTGTTTTAACATTGAAGGCAGCTTTATACTCAAGTCTCTGTTGTACTTGACAGATAATACTCTGTACCAGTTTCTGGTTGCGAATACTCATATCTTCCCACGGCAAGGCGTACACCAAATTTAGGATGTCATCCGCCTGGAAACAATAAATGAATAAAAAAAATCATCGGAGTACTACACATCGAGTTTTTGAATAAAAGTAAAGCTTTTTTAACCGACTTCCAAAAACGAGGAGGTACTATGTTCATCTCTATGTTATTTTTTTTAAGATTCGGTTTCCTTACATAATCATACTTTATCCTCATTATCCCACAAAGATCCACTACTAGACAGAGGTCGCTTCCTAGGTACGCGCTCTCATTTCGATAAATGGTTTTTATTTTCGTGTTATATTCCCATTCCTAAATCGTCTCATACATTTTACAAAATCGGGAAAACTGCTACCTACCTTTTAACTTTGAGATCTGTATCTACAAATTTATGGTATTCAATTCCAAAGTAACTACATATTTTGGTTTGGTAAGTTAAATGTAGCAGATATGATGCCTTGTGAAGTTGTGACATCTGGACGTACGGATGAACACAACAATCTTAACATGGTTTCTTGTTGTACTGAACCTTAAAGAAGAAGATAATCTCTCAGTGGTGGGGAGGAAAATTATGAGCAAGTTTTTGGGTCCAGTCCAAAGAGAAAGAGGAAGTTGGAGAGTCAGGAAAAACGTGGAGATTAAGGAGCTTATTGTGGAGTCAAATATAATGAGAGAGATCAAAGCCCAGAGACTCCTCTGGAAAGGCCAGCTACTGAGAATTCGGGAAGATTTAATATCAAGAAGGCGTATCTTGGAGTTCCCAATTGGCTACTGACCTAGCCTAAATATGGCAGGAAAGATGCCGTGGAGTCGGACTGGCGCAAGCTTCAAGTCATCAAGAGAGAGACAGATCGGGACCATCAATATAGCCTTATCTTGTGTCGGAAGTCAAGACTCACTTCGGTCGCTGCGTCAGCAAACTAAATAAATAAGTGTTACGAAACCAGTACGGAACACAAAAAAAATTTATTAGTTGAAATAAATTTACCTGTATTCGAATATTTTCTAAAACTAATGACATTATTACCATTATTCCCATGAAAACTGGTATCATCAAACCATAAGTAAAAACTACTTCTATATCCTGAAATTAAATACATTTAAGTTTTGTTATATCTTCGTGCTGTGAATTTTTTTACATACTCGTACTTACAAGTAAAATAATTTGGGACAATTCGGAACATTTTTAAATTATTATACAGATTGTACTATATAAAATGGTTGTGTTAATAAATAAATTATAATAAAAGTCCTTTAATTTAGGTAATTTTGAGTCATAGAACTGATGTCAAATCAAAGAAATGATATCTAGAGTATAAAAAGATTTTGCAGACCATTTTCAAGAATTAAGGTCATTCAAAGATATTTAACATATTATAGTTTTTTATTTTATACGAAATGTAGCATCGCTTTGCGATTTCACTCGCTACGCTGTAAGATCATTTTATTTTTCGGGATTACACAGTAGCCTATGTGGTCATGCTTTTATTATTAAGTTTTACCTTAATCTGTTCACCCTTTACGGAGTCGAGTCAGAATAAATATGCACACTTACAAAAATTTGTATTTATAATATTGGGAGATGAATTGAAATCATGTCATCCAAATAGACTCATCATCAGCCAGAAGACGTCCACTGCTGAACATAGGCCTCCCCCTTTAACCTCCACACTGAACGACATTCTGCCATCTGCATCCACTGGATGCCCGCGACTCACAATGTCGTCGGTTCATCTAGTGGGAGGCCTACCTACGCTGCGTCTTCCGGTTCGTGGTCTCCACTCAAGAACCTTTCTTCCCCATCGTTCATCAGTTCTTCGAGCGATGTGGCCTGCCCATTGCCACTTCAACTTGCAGATTTTTAATAGCTATGTCGGTGACTCTGGTTCTTTGGCGTATATCTATGTTCCGGATTTTATCGCGTAAAGAAACTCCGAGCATAGCTCTCTCCATTGCCCGTGTGACTCTGAGTTTTTCCAAAGGGCCAACAGTTAAGGACCACGTCTCAGTACCATATGTCATCACCATGTCATCCAACTAGACTACATAATAATATTAATACTTCGTCATATTTATCTCTTATCGTTGTACTTTCCCCGATTGATTGAAGACGAAAGTCCTCAATCAGCGCGTCCTACCTGCTGACCTATAATAATAATATAATAACACACCGCGCACCCCGATTCCATGGGGCTAAATGAGACCCCGAGCCCTGGCTTGCCTTAACCGGCCGTCCGGGGGTGGAAACCGCAAGAGCTAAGAACCTAAGCTCCAGGGTGGAAGTGTTAAAGGGCATAACGCCGCGAGTAGCTCTTAGTGAAAGTGCAGCACACCTCTCGACACCCTAAGCCACCCACGCCGATGTTGCCCCTCCGGTGCTAAAATACGGCAGCCTTTATCTGGGGCATTCTGTGGGTGGCAAGTCATCACCTGCCTAAATATATTTTGAGATGAGACAGGATAAGACAGGTGCCGTTTCTCATTCTATAGATCTGTTATTCCATCCACAAGTTGTTCACTTCAATAACCCAGTTTGTTTTAAATCCCATACTGTACAATAGTTTCATATTCCTTTTTATACACATTCCATAATTGTATTTTTTATATTCAACACGGCCTCTTAGTGTTGGCTTCGGCTCCACCAATGCCTTCCAAATGTCCGGGCTAGACCCGAGAATGTTACATACTCGTATAATAATAATAAAAACGTTTACCTTATTGATTTGATTGATATTCATTAAATGCCTATAGGTACATGAAGATCTTAAAAGGTAGTTATATGTATACAAATGTTGTAAGAAGAGAGGTGAAAATAAACAATTATGTAACTTAGTGGAACACTGTCCCCCACACTAGGATAACCTGTGTCGTGAGGTCACAGTTCTCAACTCTGGGCATGATTGTCTTCCCCCGCAGAGGTGGATCTTAAACTAAGTTTGTCATAGCAACGGTGTTGATAACATTAAAGCGCATTGACGAAGAACGTAAAAGTGACAATGATAATATTTACTTACATATACAATATTGTCTTTTGGTAAATTACTAATATTGATTGTCAATCAAGTGTATGTGTGTGTGTTTGCCTGAAAGGTAATTTTATAAAGGTGGTAAAGGTGGGTGGTGTATGAACCTGAACCCACCCTATGAACCCGAAACGTGGAAGCTGACAGTGAAACTAGTCTATCTGTTTCAAGTCTGTCAGCGAGTTATGTTGGGGGTTTCTTTAAATTAAAAGATAGAATCAGGAATGAGAATATGTTCTGACAGAAAACCAAAGTAATCGAGATAGCTCAAAGGCAACCTGAAATAGTAAAGAAGCTAGTTTTATCTGTAGAAGAACGGACAGCCGTTGAGGTAGACGGGTTCTAGAGCGGAGACCGCATATCAGCAAACGTAGAGTAGGACGCTCTGCAGCCACGTAGAGCAGCGACCTAAGGAAGGCGGCTGGTGGCAAGCAGGTGCGTAAAGCAGAAGATTGTGCCTTGTGACGTTTTATGGAGAGGCCTAAGTTGACGAATAGTAAATAGATGTACTTACACCTCCAGAGCTAGTGAACTGGTAAAGTAGTAGACCACCTTCGACTAAATTTTGTGCGTAAATACTGCACACATTCAACCCAAATACGGCTTCAATTTCTTTGAAATACCTGTATAGATAAATAAAAAAATATCTGGGACATTACTGAACACACGGTCATCTGACCCCAAACTAAGCAAAGCTTGTAATATGGCTGCCAGAGACTGATATACTATACCTATATATTTTATAAATACATACTTAAATAGATATTAACACCCAGCCATAGAACAAACACAAATGTTCATCACACAAATGTTTGTCCTAGGTGGGAATCGAACCCAAGTGCGGGGGGCAGGTACACTACCAACTGAGCTAACGGGGCTGTCGGGGAGTATGAATATCAGCTTATCCTATATGAACATTTACGTCCCAGTAGATATAAGTTCTTGAAAAATCAGCATCAATCTCTGCTTATTGTGTCATTTTCTGGTCATTTCTCTCTATTTACCTGTTCATTAAAAATATTAGACCTGCGTGTAGTTAAAAATATTTATTACCATACCCACTCGGAAAAAGGTGCATTTGATCTTCGAACAGTGAGTGAGTGAGTGAACAAAGATATCATTTGACAACACATCTCTTGGAGGAAAGAACATGATTGGTTTGAATAAAAAAATAAAAATAACATATACCAACCACATTTTTCAAAGTTACTACGTATGTTCATTAATTAAATAGATTTGTGGTTTGGTTTTAATAATGATTTCACAAACTCTATCCAAATTGTATCGAAATTCAAGATTTTAATCTAAAAATGTTCATTGCGATCATTGTTCAATGCTTCAGATAAAATAAAATAATAAATTATTTTTGGCAAAAAAAACCGACTTTAAAATCACAAGTAGGCACTCAAAACAGAAAAATAAATTAATATAGTTATTATAAGTGCTACCCACTCATCAATTAGAAGTCGGTGCCAGGCATTCTTACTACTGACTCAGTATCTACACTCTACTTACTCTACTTACTACATACGTAGTATCTATCTACTCGTACCTACTACCTATTAGACTTGGCTGGCACCGACATCAAATAGATGAGCGGGTAGCACTTATCACGGAATCGGTTTCTTCTAGGCTAGCCTGCTTCATCGTAGACCCCATCACCGCTTAACATCAGGGGTGTGAGGTCAAACGCAAGCCTTTTCCTAAAAAAATATTTATATTTTTATCGTTATTTTTCTTTTGGTCGTTTTTGCGCGCCAATAGCTACGTGAACCTATTATTATTAAACTATACTTTTTTCACGACACCTCCCTCCTCTTCGTTCCTTCTCGTCGTTTTCGTAAAAAGCAATAACCGTCACTCAGGGAAAACTACAGATTTTAGACTCAGTGGACTGAGGTCCTCGCTAAGCTCGTGCCGCAAACACCCTCGTTAAACATTTGTTCGTTTCCCCCTACGTAAAAATAATAATGAACTATTGGTATAAATGCAAACATCATTATGTCTTACTTGGTGATGAAATTATAGCTTATAGTGGTGTCCTTGAGATGTTTTTCCCATTCTTTGTCCGTTAACCTTTTATTTTGCCACGCTCCCAAATCATACTTGATAATATTGATTTGTCCTGTTAAATGAAATATAAAAGCCAAGTTTATCGTATCATATAGGCCCATTACATTAGTTCCAACAAATCCGCAGTAAACTACAATGACTTGTGAGACACAGTAGCCGTAGAAGTTGTATTCAAAATCGAAAGGTTGCCATAAGTAAGCTCCCAGTTGTAGTCTTGTAGTGATGTTGTGGATAGAGTGGTTGTTTTGGAAGTTGTGCTTGATAGGGAGAAACACCCAACAAGTGCAGCAGATGAGAGATAGTGACATCAACGTGTAGCACACATGCCGAGTTTTTTTCTCTGTATTTATCAAGAGCTGGAAGAAGAAAAAAACATTACTGCTGCTAACACTTCTGAAACAATCATGGCATCATCATCAGCCATAAGACGTCCACTGCTGAACATAGGCCTCCCCCTTTAACCTCCACACTGAACGACATCCTGCAATTTTTTTTTTTTATTGTAATATAGGCTTGCGCTTGGCCGCCAACTCGCCTGATGTTAAGCGATGATGCGGCCTACGATGGATCACGCTTGCCTAGAAATCTGCATCCACTGGATGCCCGCGACTCTCACGATTTCGTCGGTCCATCTAGTGGGAGGCCTATCTACGCTGCGTCTTCCGGTTCATGGTCTCCACTCAAGAACCTTTCTACCACATCGGTTATCGATTCTTCGAGCGATGTGGCCTGCCCATTGCCACTTCAACTTGCAAATTTTAATAGCTATGTCGATGACTCTGGTTCTTTGTCGAATATCCACGTTTCGGATTCTACCGCGCAAAGAAACTCCGAGCATAGCTCTCTCCATTGCCCGTTGTGTGGCTCTGAGTTTCTTCAAAAGGCCAACAGTTAAGGATCACGTATCAGTACCATATGTCATCACTGGCAACACACATTGGTTACAGACCCTTGTCTTTAACCATCAAAACAATGCATGCATCGCAGTTATTAATTATTTCTTCTCGAGCAATCTGAGTTTACACAAAACTGATAAGAGACGGAGACAGAAAAGGTTTGGGAATGAACATTATATATTTACATTTTTTACAAAATTGTGTTTTGCTTCAGGAAAGTCTTGGATGTAAAAACTGTGAAGATGAATCTTGTCCATAAAATTGGAATATGCAGTTTTGTAACATGCCGTCTGCGCTGTCATCACCTTACACTGAAAGAATGGGATGTTAAATTAAAATATTATCTTCTCGTACAAACAATCACCAAAACATTATTTATAAAACTTACCGTGATATTCATTACAAAAGGTATGACTGTAAGTATTGAGGCCAGGATAGTAAACTCGTGATCCTTATAATGCAAGCCCAAGTACAAGCCCATAGAGGTGACTGAGATGGGCAAGCATATGATAACAATTTTTCGTTGCAGAGCATAATACTTGCTTGCAGGTTCTTCGTACCAGCTCCAGTGATGTGTGTTGAGCCCTAAACTACCCATCACAAGAGCAATCAGTCTGTAGAACTTTTGTTCGCTCGGGTAACGTCTGACACAGAAAAAATAATCTGTTATTTTGTGTATTTTTCAAATTGCAATGCACCAGACAACTAAAACTTACTTTCTACTTGTTTGTTTGCGGAATATACGGTATAATAGAATGCATATTTAAAGGTCGACAAAATATGTAATTTTACGACGGATTGACTAAGTAATAACAATAAAATCAAAAAGTAAAGGGGACCACAATTTATTTAACACAAGATGCATCAGACATTACTAAAATATTACAATAATATATCTTTAGTAAAAAAATACAGTACTTACAAATAAGTTTCATTTGTCATACTGTTGCTAGATTCAAAAGAAAAAGAGTTGTGAATGAATAGGGTAAGTTCTCTTGAAATTAATTTTTCTTTTTACCTATAAATGACGTGATACATATTATTCCGGGTAATTTACTAGCTATCGATACAATTTTGTAAAATGATAGAGAACGTAAACTCTATGAGATATATATTCTTATTTCCATTGTCCCGTATCAAATATATATAGTTTTGGAAGATGCGAACGTATGAGTATAGAAGGTTACTCATGTAGGCTGTACTAACCTGAAAGGAGGTCTTTGTACTCATCATTATGAACAAGTGTTACTATGGGACCAAAACCTGAAAAAGCTGAAGAAAATATTTGCTGTTCCATAGAAAACGGTCATTGACTCGTTTTGACACACTCGACAAAATATATAAAACATCAGTTTTAGGGTTCCGTAGCCCGACAAGGAACCCTTATAAATTCGTTCTGTTCTGTCTGACCGTCCGTCCGAATTGTTTAAAACTTTCTAACTTCTATAATTATTAAGATAATAGAACTAAATTTTGCATAATAACAGTAATAATATATATCTCAATTTTAAAAGTATAACAACTATATAATATTGCAATTTAGGGGTGGCACTCATACATGTGAAATGGGGATGTTTTTTTTTTCACTCCACTTACTCGTGTGTGGTATCGTTGAAAACGTCTTTTAAAATGAATCACTTTTTTATAAAGTCTATACTTTGCGAAATATGGCCCAACAAAGTGGCAAAAAGTTTGTCCTCCCCCCCCCCCCTGCATTTCTAAACTATAAGACATAGAAACTTGAGTCTTACAATACAGATAGGTCATATTTAAATCCATAATTTAAAATTATTTCGAACATTATCTGATGATGACTTTTTGAGTAACAGCGATAAAACTAATAAATTCAAAGCGTTCTAGCTCAAAGGTCATTGACCTTTTTGTAAAATGGTCTTAACATTTTTTTTTATCAGTTTTCTCTATGTTTAAACCTTAAAAAGTATATGCTATGTCGGGATGGTACATCACAGAGCTTCATGCTTCGTTCGTTCGATTTTTTCTATAACTATCAATTTCTGAACTATGACTACAATTATATGGCTTAAGTTACGAAACCCTACCATATGCGTGTCTCGACACGCTCTTGGCCAATTATTTTTCTTAATTTCAGTGTAGCTCCCATTATAAAATCTGTTCATAATGATGATTATAATGACTTCCTTTCGGCTTAGTAGTGTATATACGTTACTCTGTATAACATTAAAAAACTATATTTTTCGCAACAATATCAGTTGTTTTATGATCCTAAGAAAATTTATTTTTGTGGGGTTTTATACAACTTTCGTTTTTTTTACTAAAACGAAAAGAATAATTACTTAATAGTAAAATAAAAAACTAAAAAAAAAACTGATTCCATAGACCATAGACCATAGACGTCCACCATATTGAATTTAGTGTTACGTAATTTTTAGTATTGTTCTCAACAAACCCTTTCATTTGATACACATATCATGGGGGTGCATAAAAAATAACTGGTCCGTCATCTTTGGGAGTTCATTTTGGACTAACAATAACGTCACTTACCTAACAATGTATTATCATCCAAACTAAACGTGTAATATGTATGCAAAATTACAGCATAATAGGTTGGGGATAACTGTTTTAAAATTCAGTAACAAGATTTTAGCCAAGGTAAGTCAAATAAAAAGCTTGTAAAGGAGTCCCCTGGAAAACCATCGTGGGAGGTAAATTTACATTTTGCAAAAAAAAAACTTATTTTAAAGCTATAAATTGTTGAATAATGGAAACAAACTGCACCTTATTCAGGGCTATTGATAATATTATGCAAATCACGTCTTAAGCAACTTTTTTCATCACAGATAGGTCTGTGATCACAACCAACAATTTTCGTTCTACGACTTTTGATCATTCACACTTATTTCTTTCATTAAATTACATAAAAAATGCGTCACAGTAAAAACCGACTTTAAAATTAGTAAATACGCAATTTTGTTTACTTGTTATGTTTTTCACTGATGCTAAACTGATTATCAGTTATTTTTATTTAAAACCAACTACTAAACCAATTTTGATGAAATTTACATGAGATCACCTATGAAGTATGGCTTACCAAAAAAAAGGATAATCAAAATCAATTCATAATTAGCGGAGAAATCGTTGTACATACATTAAAAAAAAACATGGAACAGAAGCTCCACCTGTTTTGAAGTTGGTTAAAAAGGGACTGATCTAAATTAAATAGTAGAAAAGAGAACTCTAGACACATACTCTAGATACACATAAAACCTCAGACCAAACAAACAAGGCAGATATGGTAAGAAACGTAGCGCGTGCGCATGCATCTGGGCTAATTAATGGCTTAATGCTTTTAGTCGAACTCATTCTGCAGACGACGCCCTTTTTTTCATGTGGACTTATTTATTTAGTTCATTGACATCGCTACAAGTTTAATAGTGTGCGTGAAAAGTTATTAAATGAGCCCACAGTTTTTGCGTTAAGCGGTTTATCGTTTTTTTTTTTAATGATACTGAGTGACGAGACGAGCGAAGCCGCTCGCCGGATGGCTCTTCACGCTTGTCCATAACAGCACAACGCCACTCAGAATTTGGAACTTCAACATTTTAAAGCCCTGAATGGCAATGCACTGCGCTCGTTACCCCGAGATATAAGATGTCAAATCTCTATGTGCCCTGTAATTTCGCTGGAAACATTGCCCTTCAATCCGGAACACAGCAGTGTTTGCACACTACTGCTTGGCGGTTGAATAACTGGCAAAGGTGTGGTACTTCCCCAGGCGGACTCTGCAAAATAGTCCTACCACTACAAAGTAAAAGAAAAACCGGTATGGTAAAAGATAGTATAAAAAATAGCGACAATTTTGACACTAACGATAATTTATTGTACTAAGGCCCTTACTTATCTGATAGCATAAAACAAACAATGATACACGGCACCCCTGATGACATGCAGTGATGAAAACAGAGCCAAGGGGTCATACATGAACAAAAAACCCTGGAAAATGTATAAGGTTTTTAGAAAAGTCTTAGAATATAACACTGTTTCAAACTATCACGGTTGTTCACTAAAGTTATATGATTATTTACGGGATATTTTCAGTCTTCCCGTGAACAAGGTGCATGTAACTGCGCCGAAATATCGGGAGCTCCTTCCACAACTTTACCACGGTAAATATCCCGTAAATAATCATATAACTTTAGAATAACAGCTGTTTTTTATGATGTACTTACCGAAGTTGCCCTTATTGAAGCTACCAATAACCCTGTATATCAAACTACATTTATAAGCGGTGGTACTAATTTGTCATAATATGGTATAATATCAAGGCTACCTCATACCTTGAGGCTACGTACTGCACCTTGCATATTCCGTTCTAAAAATCCTAGCTAAAAAATTCTTTGAATAAATTGGCTTAGCGAAGTATGTATTTATTTAAATTTAACCAAGTACGTAGATAAATCGAAACTTTTATACGCCAGAAATAAAAATGAACTATGAACTTCTAGAAACAGCAACTTTTTTTTTTTTTATAAGTCTGCGTTTGACCACCAACTCGCCTGTTGGTAAGCACGATGTGGTCGAAGATGAAGCAAGCAGACTTAGAAGATACCTATTCACTCTCGCCTTGAAAAGGCGCAAATTATATCTCTATTATAGTGAGTGAGTGATAGAATGATATGGCATTCAGAGCTGTCAGAGCGATCCGCAGCTTGGCAAAGTCCCGATCTAATCCCTAAAATTGCGATAGAAAAAACATCTGACATAAATAACTGACCAAGAGCGTGTCACGATATGCATAATTATGAGGTCCGGAAAAACGTAAGTTGTAGAATTAGGATTGGACTTTTCACAATAGCGTTTCGAACGAATCTATGTGTACATAGCCTAATTTGGAGATGTACCACCTGTAACCTAATAATTGTTTTTTATGGCTTAGCCAAATAAAAACTACTTGGAAATATGAAAAAACTTGCTCGGTAAATGAAAAAAAAACGCTTGTACGTGTTATTCGTGTTATATTAATAAGAGTCCTCTTATATTTTGAGATGAGACAGGATAAGGCGCCGCATTTTCACATTATATACTTAGATCTGTTCTCCTACTCAATAACCCAGATTTTTTAAATCTATATACTGTGCGATAGTTATTTACATATTTTATTATATACACATTCCATAATATTGTATTTTTGTATTCAATAGGGCCTCTTGGCGTTGGCTTCGGCCCCACCAATGACTAACAAATGTCCAGGCTAGACCCGTGAATAAGTGGAAACAACAACACTGCGTACCCCGATTCCATGGGGTTAAATGAAACCCTGACTCCTGGCTTGCCATAACCGGGCGTCTGGGGTGGAAACCACAAGAGCTAAGAACCTTAGCTCCAGGTTGGAAGTGTTAAGGGCCATAACGCCGCGAGCTCTTAGTGAATGTGCATCATCGCTACCAACAAACTATCAATCCCCACTGGACACTACTGGACAGGCCTCTAGCTAGGAGGTTTCGCTTTGCCACATTTTGAAATACATTTTGTATCCATCCTGCTTTTTTTATTTTATTTATTTACAAGGCGAGGTGAACATAATTAATTATTTTAAACTAGCTATACCTGCGGCTACATTTTATTTATAAAAGCCGTCTTATAAAACGTCTGTTACGGCTTTAAGAAATAATTTTGTGCACATTAGTGTAGCGTATGAAGACTTGTAACGATAAAAAACAATATAAAATATTTTAGTTTTAATGTATAATGTTATCCTTGTTTTTGTGGGTTTTTTTAATAAAGAGTTATAGTTATTAAAATATTTACCATGATGAAGTTTTGAATGGTTTTCCCGATATTTCGGCGCATTTATATGCACCATGTTCAAGGTAAGACTGAAAAATGCTGGTTGTTATCAGAAAACTTCAAAGTTAGGTGTCTGCAAAACGTCCACTTTCTTAATATTTTGCTTCGGCGTTGCAGATGAACATAACTTTAAAGAATATCAGTTTTTTTTAAACGAAGCAGTAATTTGAATGTTGACACTTTTATATAACGCTCTGTTTAATTGCTCGTATTACAAATAAGCATTCAATATAAGTTTAGTAGCAACTGTAGTTAACTGTAAATAACTCTACGATTACACGCTTGGGTAAGACAAAGAAACTATTTCGTGTTATTTCTTACTTGCAGATATTTTTCGCGCTAAATATTATACGAAGGGAGGTCATTACTAATTCCCAAAAGTCTAGAGAAGCGAGGATAGCCTAATTAGGGAAGGTTAGTTGTTCAGACATACTTAGTTCAGTGGGTGGAAGAAAATTACTATTCGAGAAAGTATCTGGGAAAGTGGTTTTCTGTGTAGTTAGACTAGTATATTCTAATTAATAAATAAAATCGGGAATGCCGCCACCCTGATTGACACGTTTGGACGGGAAAGTGCTGGTCGCGGTGACTCTTCATTTTTTTAATGTTTGACTCTTAAACTTTTATTTATTTGTTTGGTAGTCTATTTGTAATTAGTTAATTATTAAGTTGATGTATGTTGTATTGGCCGGTCATAATAAAGAATTAAAATAAATTACAAATATCAAACTTACTCATTACTGAATTTTTCTTATAAAAACTTTTTTAGTACTAAATAAGGTCATTGTTTCATGGCCGAGGATCGAACGGGGTGCCATCAGATTTTAAAGTGCATATACTACCACCACCATTACTATCGTGTTACGTGTATATACTTTCAAGTTTAAGTTACAATAATTGTTTCTATGTTAAAAATAAAAGGGAAATTGTACGATTCAATTATTTTTCTCGATGATAGTAGATTAGTAATGTATGGAAATACTTTATTTTTGTTACAATATAAGGAAATTGTTTAAATAGTTGTAAAGCTTTAAGTTGCAGGGTAGTTAATAGGTCGGGGCAAACAACTAGTTTAATATATTTTCATAATCAAGAATTCATCCAATAAAACTGGTCGTATTTTTTTATTGGAAAAGCTGCTACGGCGTATTTCTAAATTGATCAGTGATTTGCTGGTACGTTGCGGGTTTTCCGGATATAAATGATCAGCCGGTAGAATCGATGCATGAACGAATAAAACTGAAGTGTCAATAACCAAGGCTCACTCACCTCGCGATCGTTCCATCTAATGACGCCATCTCTGATATGATGTCACATGCCCGTTTCCTGAAAACGGATTTTATGACTTTATCCCGTTATCATGGTACGGCAGGCCCAGGACTCGAGAATCTTATCGTAATTTCTCATTCGTAAGCAGCTTTAGAAACGTTTTAAAGAGGGAGTTTTGTAATTTTTTCAAGTAAATTAATTGGGACCTATTTCCAGTAGAAAGCGAAAACTTTTTACTCTATTTCGGTGAAACGTAACCCCAAGGATTCGGTGAATGTAAAAAGCTTTTTCTGACTGACTCGGTTACGACGGTTACTCGGTGTACTTACAGAAAGTAAATATAATTATCATGATTATGATAATTATATAATTATCATAATAAAAAAAGCTGTTTGTTTTCCGGAAATAAATAAATAATTTAAGAGGCCAATAAACACGCTTTATTGCCTCGTTAAAAGAAACCAAGGCAGCGCAAACTCGAGGGATCCTTACACGTAGTGACGATGGTCTCATTGTGAAGCCTGAAGGTAGATAAATAATTTTTTTCATTACTCATACTCGGAAAACAGGTTCGAAGTTGCCTAAGGAGCGGGTTGAAAGTAATACATTTCAGCCCTAGGGAGAGTCACTTTCAACTGACAGTGACAGTTGACAAACGACAGACACTAAAATTATAAAAAAAAAACTAGTTCTATTTTCACATTTGTATTGTACCATGTTCCAACTTTTTATTTTTCTCCTCAGAGGAGTTTTTTTTTCTTTTTTATGGTCCCGCACTTCTCGTGCATTTGCCAGTGTCATTTTATGTCTTTATTTTTAGTTTCCTTGTATTTGTAATGAAAAGTACAATGTTTACCTCGGGGTTAAAGATTTATTTAGTCCCTCGAACTATTAGCCCGAACAAACCCCGTCTCGGTACTAAATAAGTTACTTTCATCCCTAGGATAACAATGTACTATTTGTTATACGACTCGGTAAAACAAACCAAATTAGACTTACTGGACAGGCTTACCAGTAGCCGTTGAAGAAGTTTACTATGCACCTCCTCAACCTCCTCACTCCACAAGCAGATCAGTTCGATGATAACAAAATATTATATGTTCATCTAGATTACATATATGGATACTTCATCATCAGCCAGAAGACGTCCACTGCTAAACATATTTCAATAAAATAAATATCTGGGACATTATTAATACACACATGGTCATCTGACCCCAAACTAAGCAAAGCTTGTAATATGGCGGCCAGAGACCGATATACGTACATATATATTTTTAAATAGATATTAACACTCAGACATAGAACAAACACAAATGTTCATCACACAAATATTTGTCGTACGTGGGAATCGAACCCACGGCCCCAAGCGTAGAAGGCAGGTACACTAACAACTGAGCTAACGGGGCTGTCAAAATATGCCTCCCCCTTTAACCTCCACACTGAACGACATCCTGCCATCTGAATCCACTGGATGCCCGCGACTCTCACAATGTAGTCGGTCCATCTAGTCTTCCGGTTCGTGGTAGGTATATGAATACTTGCTAAGTTTCAAATCAATACGACAATAAAAATAAAAATAAAACGCGCTTTTTACACTGGTCACCTTGTGACGGTCCAGAATGGGGTCCGTTACGTTTCACAACATTTAAACTGTAGTTTACAACTAAGTTATTCAATTAAAATTGATATATGTTTGATTGGCTGTGTCCATATTAATTTTATCAATGAAAAGCTAAATGAATTCTATATTAATAAATTAATAACAGTTTTATACTGTTTTATAGAATCCTTGTGGACAGGCGGTAGAAAAATATATCTCCTTACTATATTAAGAAGAACTAAGGCTGCCTTTTTGTTCCAATTCAATGAATAGAACTACTAAATTATTAGTTGAATTAAGTATAATAAAAGAATGGGAATACCTTGTACAATTCACTTAACGACTAAGTCACTATCCGTTTAGAAGTTGGTTTGTAGTGAGTATTATCTGAAGTATGTGGAAGCAGTTCCGTTGGACCACGATTCTGCAATGGTTGCATTGGACTATGGGCATCGGACTGGATTTCATGAAGCTGAGAAGATGTAGGCTGAACGGGGTCGATGACCTGAAAATGTAACAAAATCACCTATTAAATAAGGGTAGCTACATAACACAACATGATGGACACAAGAAAGCTTTAATGGTCGTTTATACGCTAGGCTCGGGTTATGTGAGCTTACAGGTTGTGGAACGCTAGAAGTAAAACATTATCTTATGTTATTTACGTTTGTTAAGTTATATTTGATAAAATTGATGCTGTTTTAAATAATCATTTACCTTTGTTGTTTCACTAAGAATTTGTAGGAGTGAAGAGACTTCACTTCTTTACTTTATACTGTTAGAAAACTAAATGGTTCATTACAAGAAATATTGTGTCAACTCTGTACAGTATTGGTGATCATTCACAGTTATGTATTATCTTCAGTCCAATGTTATTTTATAGCTTAAACTGATAGATAAAGGTAAGTAAGTTGCCTTTCCTTGACATATGATTATTGGTTAATAACACCTGTGTGTTATTACTTGGTTTAAGTATTAGTAAATATAATTTTAGGATAAAAATTACCTTTGTGTTGAAAAGTAGCTTAGGTTGTTTGAACACAGGTTCATGTCAGGCATCCTTATAGTTGAGTTAAGATGCGAACTTCGGATCAGATATCATCAGATTAATGGGATGCTACAGAATCCTGAAATTGAGAAGAAGTCACCGTTACAACATGTCTACACTACTAACCCAGGTCTACATAGATTAGTAAGACATAAAGGACGTTTGTATGCGGTTTGTGCAGCTGCTGGAAATGAGCAGAGAGGCTGGACAGCTTGCTCTCGACTTAGCTCGGGGAATCGTTGCTTTGAAATGTAATTTGCTTCTAAAATTTTAGTTACAATAACAGGACTTTGACAAATGTTTTACTCCTATGATTAGAGATTGTATAGAAATGAAGGGAGATAGGGTAGGACATTATATTTAGACAGGGATCTCAAAGAAATATGTAAAGCAGTTTTAGTTTGTTTACAAAATGATAACCTACAAAATTTTATACGATGGTTTCCTTTACTATAAAAATAAATAATTAAATAAGTTACATACCTTAATTGATAATAGTTCCAAAGATTTACAACAATTTAACTTGATAATTATTTAGTTTTGTTTATTCAGTTGCAAAATCTTGATGCACAGGCTACTTAGAATGACAGACAAAATGGCGAAGCGGTGGAGGGGCCACTGTGTCAAAAGTATTGAAACTAACAATGTTTACAAAATCCGGCTCTCTGATTGGTCGAAATGTTTCAATACTATTGAAACTTTTGATACTTCTGATAGTTTCAATAGTTCCGATACTTTTGTGACAAAGCCGCTTGTTGTAGCATTATGAACCTTAAAGACGAAGGGTATATAAGGGGGTAGCAGAGACGCGGAGCATTCATTCCGTTTTTGCATCGTAAGACTTCAGACGTGCTTACATATTAGTCGTGACCCTGTCGTGTTGTCCAATATATTTTAGAGTCTTTTTGCGTTTCTTGAGAATTTAAGGGGAATCTCTGCTCGACTTAACACAAAAATTCAATTATGTCACAGAGATTTATTAAATTCTTTTTGCTTGGAAGTTTTCAGTAATTTAAACTCAGTTCGAGGTGTGAACGAAATTCCGTGTTGCTACGTGGAAGTTGGCCTCGTACTTTTGAGAATTAGATTCTTTTTCTTATGGGTAAAGGTAGTTTGATAAATTTTTTTCTTACAAGTAAAAGTAGCTTTTTAAGGGTTTCTTACGCGTTGGGTAAACTCATTTAGTCATTTAAATGACTTGTATTTGAAATATTGGACAATCGCGATTCATTTCAACATGGTTTGAAATAATGGACTGCCTTCGCTGAACCTCACTGTGACCACTTACGAAGGCCGTTCATCTCCTCTCCGCGATAGTTAGGACTTGGGAACTTTGAGACGATCCCAAGGTCGATTTTAGCCGCTTAAATGAGGCATCGATTCAGTCTCCAGGTTGTGTGATTGACTGTAGTTTGGATGGGGGTACGGACCTCTGGAATCACCTTAACAGGTTGTGATACTATATCCTAGCGGGACTGGTTAGCCGTAGGCTAGTCTCC
The DNA here is from genome assembly GCA_949125355.1 of Agriopis leucophaearia. Classification (NCBI taxonomy): domain Eukaryota; kingdom Metazoa; phylum Arthropoda; class Insecta; order Lepidoptera; family Geometridae; genus Agriopis; species Agriopis leucophaearia. The sequence continues at coordinate 18,587,189 of OX421268.1, read as the reverse complement.
GTCCGCCTACATGCTTTCACATGATCTGTCTTTACGTTAGGAGGGTCAATAAGCTCTATCCCCAAGGGAGGTCCGTTCTGTTTTAAGAAGCCTCCCGGAACTTCGGTTCCTTTGAGCTTACCTGTAGGGCTGTAGGTAGTGACTATAGGTTCGTGGACTAGTCACCCATGTCAGGTCCTTACAGTTTAGTCAGAGTTCTGCACTCGGGCAATTAGCAACCCGTATAACTCTGTTGTTAGGGAAGGGGTGGGTTTTTTTTATTGTGTCTAGTTAATTAAAGAACTCGTTTGTTCTTTGTTTGAGTTATGGTGTATCTCCAGAATAGTTGAGGGTACCAGGTGTAGGTTTTTTGAGGTTGATCTCGGGGATCTGATATCTTCAAAGTATGCGAGGGTACCAGATCGTCAAGACATAGGGAAACCTAGGGACTTGTAGGGATTTTTCTTTCAGCTTGTTCTTGTTTTAACTTATTGGAGATAATCCAGTAAAAGGTGTTGAACTAAATTATTAGATATGTTAGTTGGGATTTTAAAGTTATATTTATAATTGGTCATTTATAGCCATTTGTAGCTTACAGTGTAGTCATCTAATGTAGATCGAAATTTATATGTGACTGATACTGTTAGTTATTTTGTAGAATTAAATGAGATTCTGTCTAAAAGAGACTTAATGAAGGTTGCTTAGACAAGCAATTCACTTCTAGTCTTTAACTAAGTCTAAAGCTAATTTCATAATTTTGTGAAGGTAGATGAAGAATTTCTATTTACCTTAAAACTGTAAGACAGTCAGAAAACCCAACTAGTATCTAATGGTTTAATGATTATTCAGGTTTTGGTAACTCCTGAAATTATTTGATTTATAAAAATCATAATTTTTCTTAGAAAATGAGGAATTTGTAAAGGAGATTGACATGTATTATTGTTTGCATATAATTGAATTATTGGAAATTCAGGGACGGCCAGGTCTAACATGATCTTTAGAGAAATATAATTCTCAGTTTTAACATCAAATAAATTGCTAAATGAACCTCTTCAAATTGAAAGTTAATATGACGGACTTTCTTCTACATCACACATTATTTGGGTTCCATAGAAGGTACCTAAGCTAAGTATAGCTGAATAGTACACAGAGCGGTTGTCTCTAGGTTACCCCTTGGTTATGGAAAACTTAAAGGGCGCCTTTACATTGTTACTGATTTAGTAATACTGGCTTGTTCAATATAAACTCTCTTAAAGGAAGTCCTGATTGAGATGGCCAATTTGAAGAGCTAACGGGAAGGTTACTTACCTTTTACACTAAAGTCATGTTACACTTGAATGTCTAGATTGAGTATTCAGTAATTTAACCTGAAGACTGCATTCTATTTGCTAAATTTGTAATAAAGCGCGGCAGTTTCTTTGCCAGTTCTTCTGCTAGCGTATAGGGTTTACGAACATGGTGGTAAATTTGCATTAGCACAGAGCACCTTCTTAGGGTCTGTGCAAAGATTTGATAAAGTTTGCAGTCGCATAAGAATAAGATAACATTATTCAGACTGTTTTATGAGACGGGAGGACAAACCGTCGGGTAGTCGTTGTTCACCAAGCGGAGCGGTGGAGGGGCTCCGTTTTCCAAGTCTCAACTAAAAAACATTAATTTATTATACTGAACCCTAAGTACAAACTATAAAATCACCTTTATTGGTAGTTTTCCAAGTCTCAACAAAAAAACATCAATTTATTATACTAAAGTCTAAATACAAACTATAAAATCACCTTTGTTGGTAGTTTTCCAAGTCTCAACTAAAAACATTAATTTATTATACTGAACTCTAAGTACAAACTATAAAATCATCTTTGTCGGTAGTTTTCCAAGTCTCAACCAAAAAACATTAATTTATTAAACTGAAATCTAAATATTAACTATAAATTCACCTTGCAGTGCTTCTTCAATGATTTGCTTAATATCTACACTCAAATAACACAAGTAATCAACGCTCAGTCTCCTTTCAATATTTTCCTCTCAACTTCACCTAGGTAGATTTCTATAACATTTTTAGGTCTTAAATAAGTCGTCAGTAGTATAACACATTAGGATAAGAAACCAAATACAGAGTACCTAGGTTGGAATTATGATTCTCTAAATTATGGTTAGGTTAAACTTTAACTATGTAACAAGTAGGTTGTAAAATGAAGGTTTAGTATGTATGTTTGATAAGTAACCTAGGAAACGGTTATTAGAGAGTTTCAAGTTGTGATCAAGCTTGTATTGATTCCTAAATAAAGGTAATACAAATACCTTATTGAATTTTACTAGATGAACACTTAGGCAGATATAGAAATAACTGAAATTAAACTTTAGTAAGGCGGTTAATGATGTTAGGTTCAAGAGAAAATAATAATAATAGGGTTCAGCTTTAGGTTTAGTATAAAACTAATAATTGAACTATATTGGAAGGTAGAAGTAGGAATATTTGAGTTAGGACACACCCAAACCTCTATCCAGGGTTGCAGCGGATCTACAACGTCGGGTTCTCTAACCACTTGATCACATGGCCATAATATAAGTTACATTTATAATATAGTACAGGTTGAGTTAGGAATTAGATAAGGTACTAGGTATAGCTAAGGAAGTCTTAAATACTAGAACTTATAAGGTACAGGTTTTATCTGCAGGGAGGTATTTCAATTATAAATCATCATAGAGAATTCTAGAAGTTACCTTTTAATATTTTTGATAGGGTTAATATCTAATATTTAGGTTTAGCTATTAACGTTTCCTTCTTTACCTAGGCTTTCTTACTAACCTTAGTTTACTATAATTCTTATCATAAAATAATATATTCATAAACTATTAAAATTCATAAACCTCTAGGGCTAGGTTAATATAGTAAGCTAGGTTAGTATTCGGTTTAAATTAGTTAGTGATTAGGATCATTATATCTTCATCAACCTTTAACTACGAGCTAGGATATTAGAGTTATTTAGAGTAAGTTAGTTAGTTAGTTAGGTCAGGGAGGGCGATCGTTACAATATGGTTATGCCGTGCACCAGGATTAGCTCCAGGGTTTGGGATTGATTAGAATGTAGATGGTTCTTTTGAGTGAGTCGTTAGAGCGTTACAGTCACTGGTGGCTAGGAGATACGATGAAATATAGATAATAAGGTTCGAGAAAGTTCTAACAAAGTCAGGTAATTAAAGGTAAAGGTAGTTATCAGGCTAAATTAGGAGTATTTTACCCAACTATTCAGAAGGAAAGGTTATTGTTTAATGCACAGGTATATATAGCATATGATCTAATAACATTCAGTTGTCTAGGTAGATATCTGTTAGAGGAATTATGAGAAATTGTATCAAGTTACAAGCCTATACCTGCCTAGTGTCTTGACAAATGAAAGCGGAACTAAGGAGGTGTTTATTTCTTTAAGCACAAATTAAGATTAGACTAGTAGCGGGTTTTTGTGAAGATTTCAAAGCAGCAGAGAAGCAGGTAGGAGACATTTTGAGCAGATTCCAGGCATTTTGTAGAAAATTATATCTGAAACCAACAAATTGTGTTATGTGATGACTTCCTTTGAACCATATAGGAGATTATGAGCATAAATCCAGGGCTAGCTAAGTCATATTAATAGGTACCTAAACATTAAGTGCTAGAAATATACATACCAGGTTGCTTGAGTTCTTTATCATTATCCCAGCGTTAGGATAGGAAATCTTTCTTAATTTGGGTAGAGTTTTCAAGGTTACTATGTAAGTTTGGATTGGTCAAATCAGGTTGACACAACGATTCAAGTATGCCTGAAAAGGGAGAAATTGGAAAATTATAACTCGGCAATAACTAAATTCTGATACATTATATTAAATCATACTTTGAAGAAAATTATTTTTGTTGTTTTTGAGGTTAATGAAGTAAGTATACTAATTTTCTCTTAATACAAGTAAAATCAATTAGAAATGTAGATATAACTTGAGTTTTTGTTTTTACAAGATTCTATAACTTTAAAACAGCAAAAGAATTTCTAGGGTAGTTTGAGCTCAAAGGTCAAGGTTTAGGTCAAAGGTTCAAGGTTATTTGAAATTAAATATTTGTAATATTCATAAAAGCGACCAGTAAACTGTTTACAGTAAGATATTAGAATCAGGAATAAGGTGGTATTTTTACTTTGAGTTAGTAAAATTCAGTGAAAGATTGAATTTAGCTTACAATAAAGTCAACAAAGTGTTTATACACTTACGGTTAGTAGAAAGGTTAAATGGAATTTCAGCTTTGTATGGGGTGTGTGCTTGCACTATGGGTTGAATTTAGTTGTGGTAGCATTTGCAAAATGTTTTATTGCGTTTTACAGGGTTAAAAACTTTCTTTGCAATGTATTTTAGAGAAATGAACTCGGAAAATAACAAACTCATAACAGTATGACTACTAGAGCCACAGGTGGGAATCTTTGGAACTAAAAATAATAGTTGCCATGACATAGGAAATTTAATTTTACCATCCAGTTGACAAATACGCTATTCTTACTTGAAAATTAATAGATTCGGGGAACTTGGTTTGTAGTATTTTAGACTGACTATTTATTTATTTACAAATTATTACATTAAATTATTTTACAATGGTTATCTGCATAATTTCTTCGGGAAGTCACGGAAAGGGGTTTGGTCTTTAAGGCTTTAGCTTGCCCAGAGTAGAGTGAAAGTGGAACAATGAACAAAAAAATAATGTTTTTTTGTTTACTTGTCAAATTTAGGAATAGACTAGACCACAGATAAAATAAAGTCTTTAAAGATATTGAAGTAAACACGTGAACAAGTAACACGTTGTGTTTAGGCCCACGTTAAACACACTTAACACGCGGTAAGGAAGAGAAAATATTTTTTTTAAAATAATTCTATGTCCGTATAATCTTACTATAGTAATGTTTACATTTCAGCAGGGAGTCAATTTAGGTTAAATATTATTACTCTTAGTTGTGTGTTAGAAGCAAATAAAAATAAAACTTAGGTCAATTATAATTGTAAATCGATTAATTATTTGTAGTTCAGAGACTCATTCTAAATTAAGGCAGGAAAGTACAGATTCAAGGAAATCTTTTCTTTGAATCTGTACAATTTGTTGTCTGTGAAGAACGGAGACGGAGAGGTTTAACGGGTGTCATAATTTATTGTAGGTAACTTTGTAACTATATTCTGTTGAAAACTTGTTAGTTCGTTTAATCATTAATTACATACTAAAATTTTAAAATTAGATTACATTATAAGACATATTAACTGTTGTTGTTAGATTGTTGTGATCAATTGGACCTCAAACTTTATAGTAGATGTATTTTAATTATTAAGGTAAAGAGTTTTATTTCTGGGTAAAAGCGGTGAAAAGGTAATATAAAACTATCATATATCTGGTTGAAGAAATTGGGTATCCAAGGTCACTAAAGAGGAAGTAATAAATTGAATGACGTATTCATTTCGTGATATGATTTCGAACAAAAAAAAAAGTTTTGTTCGAAAACGTAGTAGGTTTTTGAACAAAACGTTTTGTTGTAGGTTTGTTATCGGTTATTGTTTCAAGTTGTATTATTATAGGATAAAATTACTTTGCCTTTATAACATTTGTTAATAGAAAAAAAACGGGGAAGATAAAACCATTTTCTGACTTAATGGATTTGATGAACTGTAGGGTCGATAGATATGGAGTCTTACCTTTGTGGCGAAGGCTCTTGCCGAATGAAAAAAAAAAAAACGAATTATGATTAGTATAGACACATCGTAGGTTTGTTACATCATGTCACTTGTCAACGGTTATCAACGTCAAGAGAATAAAAATATTATGATATCGGAGCTGACAACGGAGTGTATAAGCATTGTTAGATACTTAGATTAGACGTAATTCGGCATCTCCTGGAAGCGACGACTGGCCTAATGCGTTCTATGTTCGGAGTTGGAGAATGGGTCGTGGGTTCGAATCCCGTCAACGACATATGTTCTTTTTGTGCGTTAAATTAAGTTTTAGTTTGAAAGCAGAAATAGGTTAAGAAAGAAATATTGAGCTTGTAGTAAGATTAGTATGGATGATATTTAAATTTTATAAATACCCAAAAATGTTAAGGTTATAATAAAACATTTTATATTCTAGAGTAGTGAATGTATTCTAGTTATTACGACATAGAGAAGTCTTAGGCGGTAATTAGTGAGAAGAAAAAAAAAGGAGAACACGTTTTTCATACAGGTGAATTAACGTTAGGTAATTAAAAGGGCTTGTTATACAGTGTGAACTAAGTATGTGAAACTTAGTTGAACAGGATTACATTCAAATAAGGTAAGAAGGGTGATATTTTCTGGCGAGTCAATTTTTATTTATTGAAAATAAAAAAGGGGGTATATGGTTGGTAAGATTAGAAAAAAAAAATACTCTTATAATTTCATAGCATATAGGGCGATGTATGTTTGTTCTCCGAGTATTCTAGGACGGCTGAACCAAATCTGATGAAATTCATTCTACAAATTAGTTGATGTTGAGGGCGGTTTGAAATTAGAATTGATACATATGAGGTTATTTATTAAGGTTTCAGTAAGGGAAAGGCTCATTGTCATAAGTGCAACTAACTATTGCAAAACGTAGTTTTATTGAATTTGTTTGTTGAGGTATTGTTTGTATTTATGTTAAATTCAGGCTTAATAGAGTTGGCTTTGTAAGATTTTATAGGAAATAGGCAAAATGAATTGTCAAACAGTACAGTACAGGTGGGTAATGCGTTTTAGAAGTTATTTTGTATACTTGAAAGGGGTAATTATGTGATCAAAGATTATAATGAAGTGGTATTTACGTATAATTTTGTAAGATTTTAGCTATTTCGGATTGGCTAAACCAAATTCGATGGGATTTTCGCTAATCTATATCTGGTGTTTTAGGGAAATAAATTAGATTATAAATTAATTTAAATCACTCCTATGTTTACATCATCATCATCAACGAATAAAATTAATTATTTTTGTGTGATTTATGCCAGTGAATCTATAGGGTGAATCAAGTATTTGCGAAAGATTTTAAATTTTTATAGATTGGGAATTGGTTAAAACTAAATCATAGATTATCTACCTTATAGTTAATACTATTTATTTATAAAAATCAGTCGTTATTCATTAGACTCGTTAAAGCTTGAGAACGGCTGGGCCGATTTAGCTGATTTTGGTTTTGAAATGTTTGTCTGATCAATGGTTTAAACGGTGAGTGAGCGGCTGAACTAATTTTGATGAGGTTTGAGGTTCAGGAGCGGGTCTTGGTGGCGAGGCCTATGACCGGGCTTTCACTTGTGCAAAATCGGAGCGCGTCACTAGATATATAAAATAAAAAAAAACTTAGATTCATAAAAAAAATTAACTTTGTATAGGTATTAATATTATAAGGTTGACATTTAAATTGTGATTTAGGTCCTGTTTTAACAGTATGTTTTCCTTTTCCTTTTGTATATTGTTTAACCTAAGATTTTATGTTAAATCGTTTAAATATTAGACTTCTAGGTATACGAATAATATTTGTAAATGGTGTCTAACCTATCATTTTGGGAATTGGTTGACTGATGTTTGACTCTTGGGGCTTTATTTAGTGTAAAATTTTCTACGATTAAGATTAGAATATCCCGTCCATTCATAATGTTAATATCTAATATAAATATTAGAACTTTTAATATGTAATTGAAAGAAAAAATGAGAAAAGAAAAATGGAAAAAAAATATATATATAAAAAAAAAAAAAAAAAATATACATGACTGAAAAAAAATACAAAGGGAAAGAAAAAAAAATATTATAATACAGCGGAAAAAAAAAATATGTTGAACACAAAAAAAAAAAAATATGAAAGATAAAAAAAAAATTTTACAAAAAAAATTAAAAAAAAAAAAAAAGGAAATTATTTGAGTAAATTCATCTTTGACTTTTTGCGAAAGTCTGATTGTAATTCTCTAGAATGTGTTGAATTGTACTTTGAATATTAGTAATTTTTGTCCAAGAAAAACATAACCTCTTTGTGAGAGTTATTTACGAACTAAAATCACTTTATGTTAATCTATTCATTGTTGGATTACTATTGAGGCGGCATTGGTTTTTATGTTCAAATTATTGTGACTTTGATAATAAATTGAGATCGCTTCAGCCAAAATTAAGAGGGTTATAGTTAACAAGAGAAAAGTAAATTAAAGACACTTTTGGATTTTGGGGTTATGTCAGATATAAAGCTTTATCATTCTTACAATGTAAATAGAGATTGAGTCTAATTGTTTCGTTCCTCATCTAGAAGATAGTGTAGATATCCTAAGTTCTGTGTAAGACCGCGACAGGGGTAATGGAAGGAGAATGACAGTTTTAGCTTTTAATGAATGAAAGGAGGTCTTGAATGTAGAAAAAGAGAGAAATGAAAGGAACAGAGTGTGTGAAGGCTTTATAAGGTACAAGAGGGACTTAGGATATTGACATTGTCGAGATGGGAGCGAGCTGTCAGGGTTTGAGTTTCAACAAACACAACTACAAATTAGATCTTTCCGAAGGAGAAAAATTGGTGTTAGGGTTAGTTTATCATATCATCAACAGGCGTTGATTTCGGAAGGATCTAAATACTCTACAATGTACGAACATTCCGAACTAATACACTACACAAGCACCAAGGTAGATAAATTGTATTTTAATCATTGGATTTTAGGTGGAATATAGCGGCTATACAGAATTTTTCCTTTTTTAACATTGGATCGGCCTTGAATTTGAAAGGGATACGTAACTTTTGCTTTTCAGTGGATGAGAGAATATTCACAAAGAAGAGTAGGGTTGCGTAGATTTATTAGAAATGAGTTTGACTCACAACCAAACTTTCTTTGCAGATGATAGGAGGTACTGGGAAAGGGGGGAATTTTCTTTATAGATAATATATTATCAAGCCTAAAAGTCTGAGATTAATTCATGATTATTTTGCCTTGGTTTAAATACACTTACATATTGTGATAGGGCTACACACACATTCGATTACACATAATTATTATTGTTGAAAAGCAGATTTTGATAGTATTAATTTTGCACTTGCAGTTTAAAGAAGTTGGGTTAGAGAATGTTGTGAATTAAAGTAGGTTTTGGAAAATTTACTCCGATTAAGAAATTAGCATCTTTGCAAATTTTAAGGCAGGCTGTGACGGTCCAGAATGGGGTCCGTTACGTTTCACAACATTTAAACTGTAGTTTACAACTAAGTTATTCAATTAAAATTGATATATGTTTGATTGGCTGTGTCCATATTAATTTTATCAATGAAAAGCTAAATGAATTCTATATTAATAAATTAATAACAGTTTTATACTGTTTTATAGAATCCTTGTGGACAGGCGGTAGAAAAATATATCTCCTTACTATATTAAGAAGAACTAAGGCTGCCTTTTTGTTCCAATTCAATGAATAGAACTACTAAATTATTAGTTGAATTAAGTATAATAAAAGAATGGGAATACCTTGTACAATTCACTTAACGACTAAGTCACTATCCGTTTAGAAGTTGGTTTGTAGTGAGTATTATCTGAAGTATGTGGAAGCAGTTCCGTTGGACCACGATTCTGCAATGGTTGCATTGGACTATGGGCATCGGACTGGATTTCATGAAGCTGAGAAGATGTAGGCTGAACGGGGTCGATGACCTGAAAATGTAACAAAATCACCTATTAAATAAGGGTAGCTACATAACACAACATGATGGACACAAGAAAGCTTTAATGGTCGTTTATACGCTAGGCTCGGGTTATGTGAGCTTACAGGTTGTGGAACGCTAGAAGTAAAACATTATCTTATGTTATTTACGTTTGTTAAGTTATATTTGATAAAATTGATGCTGTTTTAAATAATCATTTACCTTTGTTGTTTCACTAAGAATTTGTAGGAGTGAAGAGACTTCACTTCTTTACTTTATACTGTTAGAAAACTAAATGGTTCATTACAAGAAATATTGTGTCAACTCTGTACAGTATTGGTGATCATTCACAGTTATGTATTATCTTCAGTCCAATGTTATTTTATAGCTTAAACTGATAGATAAAGGTAAGTAAGTTGCCTTTCCTTGACATATGATTATTGGTTAATAACACCTGTGTGTTATTACTTGGTTTAAGTATTAGTAAATATAATTTTAGGATAAAAATTACCTTTGTGTTGAAAAGTAGCTTAGGTTGTTTGAACACAGGTTCATGTCAGGCATCCTTATAGTTGAGTTAAGATGCGAACTTCGGATCAGATATCATCAGATTAATGGGATGCTACAGAATCCTGAAATTGAGAAGAAGTCACCGTTACAACATGTCTACACTACTAACCCAGGTCTACATAGATTAGTAAGACATAAAGGACGTTTGTATGCGGTTTGTGCAGCTGCTGGAAATGAGCAGAGAGGCTGGACAGCTTGCTCTCGACTTAGCTCGGGGAATCGTTGCTTTGAAATGTAATTTGCTTCTAAAATTTTAGTTACAATAACAGGACTTTGACAAATGTTTTACTCCTATGATTAGAGATTGTATAGAAATGAAGGGAGATAGGGTAGGACATTATATTTAGACAGGGATCTCAAAGAAATATGTAAAGCAGTTTTAGTTTGTTTACAAAATGATAACCTACAAAATTTTATACGATGGTTTCCTTTACTATAAAAATAAATAATTAAATAAGTTACATACCTTAATTGATAATAGTTCCAAAGATTTACAACAATTTAACTTGATAATTATTTAGTTTTGTTTATTCAGTTGCAAAATCTTGATGCACAGGCTACTTAGAATGACAGACAAAATGGCGAAGCGGTGGAGGGGCCACTGTGTCAAAAGTATTGAAACTAACAATGTTTACAAAATCCGGCTCTCTGATTGGTCGAAATGTTTCAATACTATTGAAACTTTTGATACTTCTGATAGTTTCAATAGTTCCGATACTTTTGTGACAAAGCCGCTTGTTGTAGCATTATGAACCTTAAAGACGAAGGGTATATAAGGGGGTAGCAGAGACGCGGAGCATTCATTCCGTTTTTGCATCGTAAGACTTCAGACGTGCTTACATATTAGTCGTGACCCTGTCGTGTTGTCCAATATATTTTAGAGTCTTTTTGCGTTTCTTGAGAATTTAAGGGGAATCTCTGCTCGACTTAACACAAAAATTCAATTATGTCACAGAGATTTATTAAATTCTTTTTGCTTGGAAGTTTTCAGTAATTTAAACTCAGTTCGAGGTGTGAACGAAATTCCGTGTTGCTACGTGGAAGTTGGCCTCGTACTTTTGAGAATTAGATTCTTTTTCTTATGGGTAAAGGTAGTTTGATAAATTTTTTTCTTACAAGTAAAAGTAGCTTTTTAAGGGTTTCTTACGCGTTGGGTAAACTCATTTAGTCATTTAAATGACTTGTATTTGAAATATTGGACAATCGCGATTCATTTCAACATGGTTTGAAATAATGGACTGCCTTCGCTGAACCTCACTGTGACCACTTACGAAGGCCGTTCATCTCCTCTCCGCGATAGTTAGGACTTGGGAACTTTGAGACGATCCCAAGGTCGATTTTAGCCGCTTAAATGAGGCATCGATTCAGTCTCCAGGTTGTGTGATTGACTGTAGTTTGGATGGGGGTACGGACCTCTGGAATCACCTTAACAGGTTGTGATACTATATCCTAGCGGGACTGGTTAGCCGTAGGCTAGTCTCCGTCCGCCTACATGCTTTCACATGATCTGTCTTTACGTTAGGAGGGTCAATAAGCTCTATCCCCAAGGGAGGTCCGTTCTGTTTTAAGAAGCCTCCCGGAACTTCGGTTCCTTTGAGCTTACCTGTAGGGCTGTAGGTAGTGACTATAGGTTCGTGGACTAGTCACCCATGTCAGGTCCTTACAGTTTAGTCAGAGTTCTGCACTCGGGCAATTAGCAACCCGTATAACTCTGTTGTTAGGGAAGGGGTGGGTTTTTTTTTTATTGTGTCTAGTTAATTAAAGAACTCGTTTGTTCTTTGTTTGAGTTATGGTGTATCTCCAGAATAGTTGAGGGTACCAGGTGTAGGTTTTTTGAGGTTGATCTCGGGGATCTGATATCTTCAAAGTATGCGAGGGTACCAGATCGTCAAGACATAGGGAAACCTAGGGACTTGTAGGGATTTTTCTTTCAGCTTGTTCTTGTTTTAACTTATTGGAGATAATCCAGTAAAAGGTGTTGAACTAAATTATTAGATATGTTAGTTGGGATTTTAAAGTTATATTTATAATTGGTCATTTATAGCCATTTGTAGCTTACAGTGTAGTCATCTAATGTAGATCGAAATTTATATGTGACTGATACTGTTAGTTATTTTGTAGAATTAAATGAGATTCTGTCTAAAAGAGACTTAATGAAGGTTGCTTAGACAAGCAATTCACTTCTAGTCTTTAACTAAGTCTAAAGCTAATTTCATAATTTTGTGAAGGTAGATGAAGAATTTCTATTTACCTTAAAACTGTAAGACAGTCAGAAAACCCAACTAGTATCTAATGGTTTAATGATTATTCAGGTTTTGGTAACTCCTGAAATTATTTGATTTATAAAAATCATAATTTTTCTTAGAAAATGAGGAATTTGTAAAGGAGATTGACATGTATTATTGTTTGCATATAATTGAATTATTGGAAATTCAGGGACGGCCAGGTCTAACATGATCTTTAGAGAAATATAATTCTCAGTTTTAACATCAAATAAATTGCTAAATGAACCTCTTCAAATTGAAAGTTAATATGACGGACTTTCTTCTACATCACACATTATTTGGGTTCCATAGAAGGTACCTAAGCTAAGTATAGCTGAATAGTACACAGAGCGGTTGTCTCTAGGTTACCCCTTGGTTATGGAAAACTTAAAGGGCGCCTTTACATTGTTACTGATTTAGTAATACTGGCTTGTTCAATATAAACTCTCTTAAAGGAAGTCCTGATTGAGATGGCCAATTTGAAGAGCTAACGGGAAGGTTACTTACCTTTTACACTAAAGTCATGTTACACTTGAATGTCTAGATTGAGTATTCAGTAATTTAACCTGAAGACTGCATTCTATTTGCTAAATTTGTAATAAAGCGCGGCAGTTTCTTTGCCAGTTCTTCTGCTAGCGTATAGGGTTTACGAACATGGTGGTAAATTTGCATTAGCACAGAGCACCTTCTTAGGGTCTGTGCAAAGATTTGATAAAGTTTGCAGTCGCATAAGAATAAGATAACATTATTCAGACTGTTTTATGAGACGGGAGGACAAACCGTCGGGTAGTCGTTGTTCACCAAGCGGAGCGGTGGAGGGGCTCCGTTTTCCAAGTCTCAACTAAAAAACATTAATTTATTATACTGAACCCTAAGTACAAACTATAAAATCACCTTTGTTGGTAGTTTTCCAAGTCTCAACAAAAAAACATCAATTTATTATACTAAAGTCTAAATACAAACTATAAAATCACCTTTGTTGGTAGTTTTCCAAGTCTCAACTAAAAACATTAATTTATTATACTGAACTCTAAGTACAAACTATAAAATCATCTTTGTCGGTAGTTTTCCAAGTCTCAACCAAAAAACATTAATTTATTAAACTGAAATCTAAATATTAACTATAAATTCACCTTGCAGTGCTTCTTCAATGATTTGCTTAATATCTACACTCAAATAACACAAGTAATCAACGCTCAGTCTCCTTTCAATATTTTCCTCTCAACTTCACCTAGGTAGATTTCTATAACATTTTTAGGTCTTAAATAAGTCGTCAGTAGTATAACACGTTAGGATAAGAAACCAAATACAGAGTACCTAGGTTGGAATTATGATTCTCTAAATTATGGTTAGGTTAAACTTTAACTATGTAACAAGTAGGTTGTAAAATGAAGGTTTAGTATGTATGTTTGATAAGTAACCTAGGAAACGGTTATTAGAGAGTTTCAAGTTGTGATCAAGCTTGTATTGATTCCTAAATAAAGGTAATACAAATACCTTATTGAATTTTACTAGATGAACACTTAGGCAGATATAGAAATAACTGAAATTAAACTTTAGTAAGGCGGTTAATGATGTTAGGTTCAAGAGAAAATAATAATAATAGGGTTCAGCTTTAGGTTTAGTATAAAACTAATAATTGAACTATATTGGAAGGTAGAAGTAGGAATATTTGAGTTAGGACACACCCAAACCTCTATCCAGGGTTGCAGCGGATCTACAACGTCGGGTTCTCTAACCACTTGATCACATGGCCATAATATAAGTTACATTTATAATATAGTACAGGTTGAGTTAGGAATTAGATAAGGTACTAGGTATAGCTAAGGAAGTCTTAAATACTAGAACTTATAAGGTACAGGTTTTATCTGCAGGGAGGTATTTCAATTATAAATCATCATAGAGAATTCTAGAAGTTACCTTTTAATATTTTTGATAGGGTTAATATCTAATATTTAGGTTTAGCTATTAACGTTTCCTTCTTTACCTAGGCTTTCTTACTAACCTTAGTTTACTATAATTCTTATCATAAAATAATATATTCATAAACTATTAAAATTCATACACCTCTAGGGCTAGGTTAATATAGTAAGCTAGGTTAGTATTCGGTTTAAATTAGTTAGTGATTAGGATCATTATATCTTCATCAACCTTTAACTACGAGCTAGGATATTAGAGTTATTTAGAGTAAGTTAGTAAGTTAGTTAAGTTAGTTAGGGCGAGCGTTACAACCTATCTGGTCTACCAGGATGGATTGAACTTGTCAAGATGTCTATCGGATAGATATCGTGGTCTACTTAATATGACCACGGACACTGCAAAAAATTCGGAACGGCAGGAATTGAAATAATGTAAATAAAATTCACACGATAAGAATCCGTTAAGATTAATCGGGAAAACATAATATATCCTTGCTTTAAAGTATGTTATAATCGACTTGTGAGATTTGTTTACATTCTTAGTAAGTTAGTAACAAGTTAAACAAATATGAATCATGTAAAAATAAGTGAAACTGCGGAGTTCAAAATGATTCAAATGCTAAAAAACCATCACCATTATTACTCTAAACGCCTATTCATTGTTGTCGGTACAAACCACCGTATTTGCATATTATTCACAGCTAACTTTAAAGTTTGAAATTGAAATTTCGATACTTTTGCAATAATTTTACTGAATATAATAATACCGAAAACTAGCCATGAACTTCATAGAACTATTATTTTAAATGAAGTAAAAACCCACTCGTGTATTTGCAAAAAAAAAAACATCAGAAAACCACAGTAACTCAACTTCTACGAACTAATAAATTTTAACTAGATTTTTTTAAATAAATTACGTTTACGTTATAAACTTGTATATTTTTTTGCTGGGCAAGTTTCTTTATTAACTAAACCAAATACAAGCTAACACTAACACTACAAAAACAGTTACTGTCCGTAGACCGTTGAAGGTCTGAAAACAATCCAAATGCTAAAGTGTTATTTTAAGTTTTCAATTATATCCTGTAATTGAAAACTTTATTTTTTTGTAGAGTCCTCGTGTAGAGGTCCGCTAAAAATGATTTTGCAAAAGGGCTGAATTAAGATCGGGGCAAATACGAAATTTTAATGTATTCGTGTACGAAGTTGCGAGCAGCTAGTAATTTAAATTAGTGACTTTTTAATGTTTTATTTAATTTATTTGTAATAATTTTCGTATCTTACTTTGGTGAACTTGTGTACTGCTAGGTACATTTTATAAAATGATGTCACATCGCAAATCTAAATCAAAATCTAAATGCTTGATGACACATAATGCCCTCGCCACAATTTTCACGTCCATTTACCGAGGCGACTCATTAAAACGAATGTCATTCTCGCATATAAATAAACGTGTTAAATTGTTGTGCTTAATGTTGTGGTCAACTTGAATCATGTATCGTGCTGTGGTGCTCGTTCTAGGTGTCGTGGCGGTGGGGGTGAGTGCATAAATAAAAGTTATTGTTTAAAAATAAAAAAATCGTTTTATTACCTGCCCGGTGGCTCAGTTGGTAGTGAATCTTCCTTCTGCGCTTGGGGGCGTAGGTTCGATCCCCACCTAGGGCAAACATTCATGTGACGAACATTTTGTTTGTTTGAACATTTGTGTTTGTTCTATGTCTGGATGTTAATATCTATTTGAGTATGTATTTAAAATATATGATTATGTACGTATATGTCTCTGGCATCCATATTACAAGCTTTGCTTGGTTTGGTTAGTAGATGACCGTGTGTGCAAAAATGTCCTAGATATTTATTTATGATTCACCAACTTCAAAAAAGTTGGATTTTAATTCAACTCTAGTTTTCACAGACTTCAAAAACGAGGTTTCTTTTTTAATTTTGACAAATAATAAGTTTTAATAGCGTTCATGTATTAATATTTCAGGCACACCCCAGGTCTCAAGGAATGCCTGCGTGCGCTCGAGTAAGCCATGTAAGTTTAATCGTATTTTTATTTATTAGTCTTATTTACCTTTGCAGTTTTATTTTTGTTATAGGTGTGATACATAAAAAGGCGGTGATGTAGTAATAGCTTGGTGGCGACGTGGTGATATCGTCGTAGAGACGTGGTACGGAACCCGTTTTTACTCCTCACCTTTACTACTAGCTGCACCCCTCAGTTTCAACCGTGTGGACATTCCCTTAGAAACCGTACATTTTACTTGGATAATAAGTAGTAACTATCTATTTACCTCTATGCAAAAAAAAAAAAAATTGCTGCGTAAAATAGCAACAAACAAACAAACACATTTCCGTGTTTATAATGTTAGTGTATTATTTGATAATAATATAATATATATCTTAAATGATCCATAAGCGAAGTGGTGCGGACACGTTGTTGCATTGCGTGTATTACTGCGTCTGCGCCACGCCCTCGCCACGTCTTCGCCACGTTTTTGACACGTCTTCGCCACCTTTGTGTATACCACGTCACATGCTTCTACAATTTTATTGTTATTTCAAGGCTGGACTTCAATGCTGCAAAAAAGAAATGCCTCCAATTCAGCCACCTTCTGACGATATAAAAGAATGTTTCCAACAAATGAAGAAGCCCCCATCCGTAAGTTTCATTGCACTCTTCGGAAAAATATTTTCATTGCCGTTTTGAACATTAATTTATTTTAGTTTACATTGATCGTTTTTTGGTTAATTTGTGTAAAGTTATTATAACTATAATATATCCTGTTATATCCACAAATTGTTCAACCATCAAGAAGTAACCCAGAATAATTCAAATACTTAGATCTCCAAGCTACAAAGTAACTACTGTTTTTGAAGCAAGCTGCACTTACTGTGCTAGTTGTGATTTATTTATTTTATGGCATCGCACGTATTTCGGCATTTGACAGTATCAATCATTCAAATTTATTTCAATAATTACAGTGTGAATTAGAAAAATGCATAGCAAAGAAACGAGGTCTGGCTTCAGAAGACGGCACTATCGATAAGACCAAGGTGGCTGAAGACGTGGAACAAAAGTTCGAAAGTGATCCAGAACTAATCGACAGCTTGAAGGAAAACTGCATCAATGGAGATTTGTCCAAATATGGACCGTCTGATTTTTGTGATCTAATGAAGCAAAGAGTTTGCTTCGAGGTTCAAATTGTCAAGGTAAGCGAAATAATACTGCAAAAAGTAATTATATGATATAATGATTAATATCATCATCGATTACTAATATTATAGCACGTACACGTGAATTTTATTCTCTATCCTATTGCCTGTAGGTTATTACGACCAAAGGCTGAAAAAAAACTTTATGAAAATGAACTTTATAAAGAAAACAAAAAAAAACAAATATGTTCGAAAACCCTTTTTATATTACCAGATAAACCGCTAATGCTAGTCTGCTAGTTTGTGGAATGCGCTACCTGAATGGGTACCTATAGTTACAATCTGGGTGTCTTCAAATCATGAGTGAATCGGTTCCTTCTAGGCAAGCGTGCTCCCTCGTAGACCGCATCAACGCTTAACATCAGGCGAGCTGGCGAGCAAGCGCAAGCCTATTTTAAATAAAAAAAATGTTAATTTCCTTGTAATATTAATTTACAAAGATAAAATGTAAACCCTACTTTTCTTAAAGTGTCGATAGTAAAAGTTGATAACATTATAGTTTTTTTTTCTCTGTAATTGCAGAGTTGCAACGAGTGGAATGAAGCAGGCGACTGCAGCGGAATGAAGGAGCTGGCTGCAGAATGCATCAAGGAATTTTCTTAAAATTCATACAACAAAATGTAACTGTTCTAGGAAAATTGCTGCCGTTTTGACGAGAAGAAAGAATAATTTACACAAATTTTTAAAATTACATTTTTGCGAGTAATATAATTATAAAATTTAGCATTTCTATTTTGTGTTGTCATTTGTCATAGTAACCTTATCTATTATACTTATTTATGATTTTATTTACGACTATTTCGTTGGCTGTATACAATAAACCTTGAGGCCCAACCAATCGGCAATGGCTTGTCGTCTCGTGAGACACCCACCTCACTAAGCAGGACGCCAACGACTGATTATGTCCAAGATAGCAACAGGAACCACAGGGAGGTGGACCTTAGCTCGTACCGGGATACACGCTACACAGAGAAAGAAGACTTAATTTATCATTAAATTAAAATTATACGGTTTTAAAGTTCTTACCATTTCAAATCATTAATAAAAAACTAATTAAAGAGATGTTTTCCTGTTTTGCCATAATAGCGTTTTTGTTACTTTTGTACGACTGTTCTTGTAGTTTGTTTTTGATGACTTCGCTAAATGTTATCGCATTTAAATAAATCATGTAGCGTCATATTCATAGTGTCCCACTAGCATTCTGTGTCGGCGAGGTCATGGAACCGACACAAACACACAGTATCGACAACTAACACCCAGAACTTTGTCCCGACTTGTGTTGGGGGAAGTACAGGTGCAACAAAAAAAAATCCCCAGAACTAGAGCAGATATCCAAATTCATAATTTAAAAAATCTGTCCAGCCCAGAATCAAATCCAGGACAGCCGCTCTGGATGGGCCTTTGAGCCATACCCAATCCATACCAGTTGTCTTGTGCGCGATATTTTTAAACAGGAAAACCTTTATATTTTCAAGGAGGTAGAGATAGAGACAGCCTGATATTCTTCTAGTGGCTTACGTTCATAGTTCCTAATGTCAAGTGCCGTCATCTCGTGTAGTTATTGAGTTCCCACAGCTCCCATGAAACTTCATTCACTATACCCACCACGTTTGGTTTCAAACAACCATCAAGTGCAGGTCGGGAACCTCCTCTCGTGACCGGTTCGCCGCAAACGAGTTAACTTCTCAAGCTTTTGAAACACTTCATTTTACGACACGCCCAAATGACAACTTGTGTAGCTCCTTAACAGAGACTAGAGTTAATCAATAGACGACGCATGGTTCGATTTCTTGAAACATGCTAGTTATATGTCCCTTCAATCATCGAATACGCAGCCAGCCATATACTTACATTGCAAGTTCACAATATTTTTCTGAATAATTATCAATATTTTATCAAAATCAATATTTATCAATTCTCTTAATGGGCCCTATCCTTTAGTGTATATCGAGGTAACTAGCCAGACTGGCAGAACATTATATAATTTGGAGACATACTTACATACTTGTACCTGTTAGGTATTATTCATCATTACAATACTTCGAGTGACACTGTTAGTAAATAAAATATGAACTAGAATCTTCTTTATAAAATTGTTAGAAAATAAATAAATATAATAAATAAATATCTGGGACATCATTGCACACATGGTCATCTGACCCCAAACTAAGCAAAGCTTGTAATATGGCTGCCAGAGACTGATATACATACATATATATTTTTAAATACATACTTAAATAGATATTAACACCCAGACATAGAACAAACACAAATGTTCATCACACAAATGTTTGTCCTAGGTGGGAATCAAACCCTCGCCCCCAAGCGCAGAAGGCAGGTACACTACCAACTAAGCTAACGAGGCAGTCAATAATAATACTTACCTACTGAATTTATTCAGAATATTCGATCAGATTTTTTATTCTAACTGCACTGTTGGTTTCTTATAGACAAACGTGCTCCATCGTAGACCGCATCATGACTTAACATGAGGCGAGTTGGCGGTCAAGCAAGCAAATCATTTTAGAAAAAAAAAAAAAAACTCGAAACAATTATGTAAACTAACAAACATATTTAATTTCCATACAAATAAGTTATTATTTCAATAATTACAAGGAGTTTTGCTAAGGAAAATGGTAACATATGCTCTTGATTGCGTTTTTGTAGCTATGTGAGGTCTAGTTTTTATATTGTCTATGGTCACGACCTTATTAAGAGCTCTTGGGTAATGTAAGTTCAGTTTATTATTGCTTGAAGACTTATAAGGATTTCGGTTGGACATTTATTAAGGTAAGGGCGGCAGGGGCTTCCGGTGTGTTATGGTTATATTGATGTGATGTACGCAATGGATATGGTATTTCATTTTGGTGGGTTGCCTCGGGAGCATTGCCTCGTTCCTATGAGATTCATAGGAACGAGGTAATGCTCCTTTATGATAGATTATAAATTCAAACAGACAGGTACAAAGCCAAGTATGTTTGAGATAGACAGTCTATTTACAAATTGTTAAAGTTTTATTTTACTGTTAATAACTCAATGTGTTGTAGTGTAGTTCTCGAGTTCGAGGCAGATCTCCTACACGCTGGACAGACCTCATTAAGACAGCAACGAAGTCTTCCATAACAGAGTGTTCACGTAATGCGAGGAACCGAGTAAAATGGAGAAGCATTACAAGATCAGTGATCGCCGCCGGGAAGACCGACGACGTTGAAGACCTGCCGTGTACCACCGTCTTCAACCACGACCACTCTGCCAAGAGTGTCCGACTAAGAAGAAGAAGTGTAGTTCTCTTATGTAGATTTTTCAATGAGAATAGCAAGCTAACCGTTAAATATATACGGTTAAAATAACAGCGAAAATGCATTAGATGGGTCGCCAATTGGCAGATTATTCAGTTTTTATGGATTTTGTTACATATACATAATCTGGCAAAATAAAAACGCCCCCAATATTTTGATGGTTGCTTATTGTGTCTATTTCTTGTATCGTATAATGAGAACTATTAACTTCCGTACCTTAATTCGACTTTTACGAAACCCGAAACTTAATTACGATGCAAATAGCAAATAAATAACGACGACGAAATGGTAGTGCGCTATTGTTCAGCCGATGGCCCGAGGCTATTTCCTAATGAAAAACTTTGTGCCATGCCTTTGTTCGTTTAATCACCATATTAACATAACAGCCGCCTAAAGCGTTCCAGCGCATTGTGCAGAATAAGCGATGCTAGTTTGGCGGCCGAATGACGCTGCTTGTAATTCGAATTTGGTGCTATGCTGTTGCTGTAATCACTTAAACGATTAAGGTGAAAATTGTCGGTCAGAAGCTGAATTAGCTGCTACTTTTTGGGGCAGGCTTCGGGAATCTTTCACTATACCTGTAGAAACATCACGACGTACTTTATAATTATGCTGCGCTCGCGCTTGAACCATAGACACTCAGAAAAATATTATAAAAGTGTTTTATACCTACAGTTTCCCCCTAAGCACTTACATTCCCCCTTGGTCGCCCATTTGATGATATTTTGTCATCTCGTTTGCAGTTGTGTGCCACTCAATATTAAAGTGTGCGTTTGTAGAACTAGTAAGAATATGTCAGTGTGTTCAATACCTGTTTACCTCACCCCCTTCAGTTTTTTGTAGATTCTTTTTTGGGTACTAGCTCTAATTTAAAGCAAATCCAAACCATATTATGATCAATGCATAGAAAACATCCAGAGTTGATATCATTTTATGTTTAGTGTTTCGAGTTTTTTATTTACTTCTTATGATGAAATGGATTTAGCTTTTGAACACGACTCACCTGATAGCAAATGATGATGTGTCTAAGAAGGAGCACGCTTGTCTATTAACACAATTTTTTAAAGCAAACATCCGGTCTTCATTACTTAAAAAAAAACAAGCTTAGTAATACTAAACAAAAATAGCATATTATACAAAACAGCTGGATTTGCCTATAGACCGTTGAAGGTCGAAATCTTCACGCCCATTGCCAATTGATACGAGTAGCTTACCCAGAATGCTGGTTATTTTGTTGACCCAGAAACACTACTTACTTTGCGGATTAATCAAGAGACGTATTAATAATCTAACCAAGGATTTCATCGAGCTTATACGGCATAGTTTCATTTGTGTACCTAATAAACCAAATCAAACTAAAGTACCAGCAGTATTATCACAAATGTTTGCATTCAATTACAAACGACTTCCACGTCCAAAGTTCCACATGACTACGCAGATATTTGTCTCTAGGGATGCACAGTTTCCGGAACCTAATGTCATTTCCGGACAATTTTCGGTAGCGTTACCATTAACAATGTTTTGATTTCTTGGTAATAATAATTACGAAGTACGCTAACGACTGATAGTGGGCATTTGGATTATATCTTTGGACCTCTTATCGGTCTGTAGATAATCCAACCAATCAAATCTTGTTTAATTTAATACATTTTATTAAAATTGACGAATGTTACTGTGACATGCCTAGTGTAACATAAATGCCTTTAAAAGTAGTTATAGGTACAAGGCCAATAAAACATTCTATTCAAATCCGTGTATCTGCGGCCGTCACAGAATAGAATAGACACACACACACACACACACAAACACGCACACATATGCACATACGAACAAACACTCACATCAACACAAATAATATAGGTTTGACGTATTGTGGAATAATAGTTCTTTCACAAAGATATAACTTGATGATTTTTTTTTTGATCAGGATCAGCTACCGGGCTGATCATTTATTATTGTCATTTTTATTTTTTTATCTGAAGTCCGCGTTTGGCCACCAACTCGCCTGTTGGTAAGCGACGATGTGGTCGAAGATGAAGCACGCAGACTTAGAAGATACCTATTCACTGTGTTTACATTGTCATATTAAAAAGCTGTAGATCATACTTTCCAATCCAACCAAAAATTTGAAACGCTTATATTATTCACTGAGCCCGTTATTTTAACAAATCAATCGCCTTTCTGATAGTCATAGTATCTAATTATCAGGCTATCCGACTAATACAATCCCTTAGCATCTCTGTTTCCTTCACGAGCTCATAAATGTAACGACTCCCGTGCATTTTAATATCCGACGAAGTTATCATTCCCTTGCTCTTGTGAAATTTAAATCAACGTTATTTCACGGAAAAGTAAATAAAGAAAGATTGGCATTTCAGTAACAGCGGCTATGAAGGCAAAATATTTTTGTTTCAAATCTTTGTGTAGAATTTTTTTGTAGGTTTTTTATGCCATGGTAAATAAACAAACGGGACAACTGATAGTATGAGATCACCATCGCCTAATTCAGCTTAGTACACCCTTCCTGCGTAACCCAGCACACCTGTGACTCCAGAAACACCACATATACTTTCACTGAAGATATGGTCACTCACTACGTATAGATACTTAACCGACTATCGAAAGACTCTCACGTCGCTTACAGCACAAAACAGTTAAATCAATAAAACCATAATCTAATTTTTCAAAACTATCGTTCCCTTAATAATTATCAATATAAAAAACCAACTTCATAGAAATCAGAACTAGACCAAATTGAAATGGGATCATACGGGAAGCATCATCTTTCAAATAAAAAAAAATCATCAAAATCGATTCACCCAATCGAAAGTTCTGAGGAAATAAACATATTTTTTTTAAACCAGTCGAATGAGAACCTCCTCCTTTTTGGACGTCGGTTAAAAAACATAGTTTTGACAGTATTCATTCCTTTCAACAGGATTATACTTAGCATAATTATACTTATCATGTATTTCAAAGAGCATCAGACGATATCCAAGGCAATGAAAAGATAAGGTGAGCGGAGTGTTCAGTCAGCGGATGCATCTGACTTTTCGTATTCGCAAAGGACTCTAGAGATATCCGCAAACATTTTAGCGTAGATTTTTCAAATCCAAGATGTTGTTTGTGAATTCACTTATCTTATTGTTTACTAACATTTCCTGCGTTCAACGATGTCCATATTTAATCAATTTTGGCCAATTTTTTATTTTGTAATTCTATCGAACATGTTTCGAACAAAGGGTCGGGGTAAACTTGTCCATTCATACAA
This sequence comes from Agriopis leucophaearia, assembly GCA_949125355.1. Lineage (NCBI taxonomy): Eukaryota > Metazoa > Arthropoda > Insecta > Lepidoptera > Geometridae > Agriopis > Agriopis leucophaearia. Next base: position 18,563,019 of record OX421268.1, on the reverse strand, counting down.
CAGACCTAAAATAAAAATGCTAGATATCTATGATTTATACTAAATATTTTATTACGTTTTTTTCTTATTATTCGCATGCTTTCATCCCCATACCTATCGAATTTGTAAAATTATTATGTATAAATTCTAGGTCACTAAGGTCCAAAATCAGTTTTGGACACTTTTTAGTTCCTGTTATATTTTTTTAAACTAGATAATATCTTCATTACAGCCCATTTAAGATGATGTTAAAAAGCTTTTTACGAAAATAGGCCTAAAAGCTTAATTAAGAAACAAGACTGACTTTTCTAATGAGGATCTAATTTGAAGACCGGAAATTTCGCTGAGAATTTAATACGATTAGCTTTTTCACTTAGTTTATTATTAAATGTTCTTGAGGTAAAAATCTATTACCTATATTCTTAAGTAAAAAAAAACAAAATTATATACTTAGTTGCTTCTGTTAAGGATCTTATTAGGTACAAAAATATTTTTATGTTGTTGATATTAAACGGAAATTACTCACGTAAGCTTAATCTGGTTACTCCGACGATCACGATGGTTAGTTCTTAGACTTTACAGGGCACAAAGAACTTCTGCTGTGACAGCACTTTTGCTCAGTCGAACTTGATATAGCGCGGCATGTCTGAGCTCAGAGAGTTTTCTACCACCACGGAACTGTTGGTATCCAGTTTCTTCAACTTATATTATGCTTAGTAAGCCTTCTAATTGTGGCGTGCTTTTTCTTTCAACGACGTTTCTTATAGCGGGTACAATAAATGATCTCAAAAGTATATGCTACATTTTTATTTTATTTTAAATAGGCTATTATTTGTCCTCCAACTCGCCTGATGTGAAGTGAGACGCGGTCTTGGATGAAACGCGCTTGCCTGGAAAAAACTGCGTCACTCGTTATACCAAAATTGCTACTGTATCGGGGAAGACCCATTCTGGCAGCGCATTATACAGATAACAAATTTCAGCACGAAAACCTTTATTACGTATGACAAAACGGAAGTGATTAAATAGGCTTTATAGTATCTGAGTGATAGAACTTTGACATGCATTTGACATAAACGGATTAGACGAAACTTTAATAATTACGTTTTGCTACGGAACCCTAAGTAGTCTACAGACTATACAAGTTCCTATGGAACACCACAGATAAAACGCGTTTCTATCAACAATACGCTATAAAACATATTGCATTACACGCTTTCAATAACGATAAAGTTGACAACGACATATCCTTGTAAAGGTCAGATCATACTAGATACTGCGCGACTTATCTACTTGGAGAACATTGACATCAAAGAAATGTTTTTTTTTTAATTAGAACGGCTGTCAAGGCATTTTTGTAAGAAATCTGTTGTAGCCACTTGCACCCATATAAACGAAATGTCAGTCATTCGAAATCAGTTAGCAACTGTGACGCGGAGTTCGACGCGTTGATCTAAATAAGAATGTTCAGTCAAGGTTCTGTTACAATACCTGGCGACCACAGGTATTGTAGGGCAAAGAAGGGCCATACCATCGGTATAGCTTCCGCCATAGCAAATTTCATTCAAATCTTTTGAGCCTTTAGGGATGGATTGGAGACAACCGTACACTTATGTGCACACAAACATTCGCATTTATATTGTTGGAGTGGTAAAAAAACGGAGTGGCAATTTACAAAAAAGTTCTGACTATCTAGAATAAAATAGCCTCTCGGATTTAGTTAGGCATCGATAACTGTGGGAAACTAAGGAACTATCCTATCACGTTGCAAAGAAAGTGGCGCCACCGCGCTGATCTAATTCTAGGATGGAAAGATAATCTGAGTTAGCAATGTGTTGGTGTCATAATTTTCTACGGCACGTGTAGGTATATAATATGGTGATATCATTTTTACTGTTTGTTTTATGTTTTTTAGGTTTATAACCAGTGATTGCCAGTGATGACATATAGTAATGAGACATGGTCCGTAACTGCTGGCGTTTTGGATCAACTCAGATTCGCACAGCGGGCAATGGAGAGAGCTATGCTCGGAGTTTATTTGTGCGTCAAATCCGGAACGAGGATAATGCAGCGTAGGTAGGCCTCCCACTAGATGGACTAACGACATCGTGAGAGTGGCGGGGATCCAGTGGGTGCAGATGGCAGGCTGTTTTTCAGTGTAGAGGTCTAACGACTTCTGAAAGATGATGATGAAGAAGAGTTTTTTAAACATCGCCATCTAGTGAAGTTTTCCAGAAAACCCGCATTGCGTCGTATAATGCATCTCAGTGTAGCCGAGCCTTCACTCTGTGCTGGTATCGTCTTGGGAATTATCTATCGAGCGATAAATCGTGCGATATGTTCAAGGCAGTGTTGTCAACGTTGGCATTTTACGAGCAAACTTCTAGGTCTTCGAGCAAATGGGTAATCGTGTTTATTGTTGTAATAGAAATGTTAATAATGCCACTTTTATGTTGAGAATTATCTTTTTTTAATAGTGTCAAGTTATAAGTAGATTAAGTTAGAAAAGTTTAACTAGATAAATCTATCCAACATACTTTTATGGATTAGTACTACAAGGAACCCTTGAATATATATATTTTGAAGGCCATCAGGCGGCCCGTCTGTTTGTTTGCCACCTATGGCATTAAAAATTGTTTGATTTTATAAATCAATTTATCAAGTATTGATATCCTATGCAAATATGGCACGTCAAATTAGCAAAAAGATGCAAACAGGCGTCATCTCTCAAATAAATATACCTCCCCCTTAATGCAACTCTAAAGTCTATTTAGCGATTAACTTCGCCCTAATTGCAATTTCCAAAAGCTTACCCTTCCCAGCGACGAGTGTTTGGTGAGGCAGGAGGTTCGTTAGCACTCGGCCATCAGTCCACACACTCGCTCCCGGTGCCTACGTATGGAAGTTAATCCGGTCGGCACAATTAGGTAACTGTACGTATGCACCTGGTGCTAGCCGCAAACAAATTGGGCAGCTAGCTTATAAGCACACGGTGGTACCCAGTGGCGTAGCTATCGGAGGGCTAGGCGGTGACGTGCACCGGGGCCCTCAAGCTCAGGGGCCCTCGGACCCTGACCAGATAACCAGATAACTTGAGAAAAAAATCCCCTTCATACACATTTATGTAGTTAAGTAGATATAAGCACAATAAAGAGCTGATGATCAAGTAGCTTTTTACCTTTAAAGTATTTATATTTTGACTTGATGAAACCTAAACTAATTTTTTTTCACCAGGGCCTTTGGTTACCTAGCTACGCCACTGTTGGTACCGAGGATGTAGTAGTACTGGATGTAGATGTAGTACTGGAAGATTGCTTGCGGTCCGGTGTCCCAGTTACTCCAAAAAGAAAGTTTTTGCGTGATGCTTCGTGCATCTTCTATCTTACTCGTGCATTTTAAGTCAAGTTATAAATTAATTTTTCACACTAACTGCTCGACGATTTCTTATGATATGTCATGCAAACCAAACCTAAATTAAGTAGCACTACGGTCTAGCCGAACTCTTCAATACTATTGTATTGAATTTCATTATAACCCGCTGGTCAATAGATGGCCTCAATTCAATCCAAATTATAAAACCATTATGTTGGGCGTTGACATAGTTTTTGTAGACTTGTATATAATCAATATGTATAATTACAATAACGTAGGTAAATTGTCATTATCATCATCAGCCAGAAGACGTCCACTGCTGAACATAGGCTTCCCCCTTTAACCTCCACACTGAACGACATCCTGCCATCTGCATCCACTGGATGCCCGCGACTCTCACAATGTCGTTGGTCCATCTAGCGGGAGGCCTACCTACGCTGCGTCTTTCGGTTCGTGGTCTCCACTCAAGAACCTTTCTTCCCCATCGGTTATTGGTTCTTAAAGCGATGTAGCCTGCCCATTGCCACTTCAAATAGCAAATTTTAGTAGCTATGTCGGTGATTCTGGTTCTTTGGCGAATATATATCATAGCATCAACCATATTATTTCCCCATTATGAGGTATGCAGAGATGAAAATCATCCGATCTACATGTTTTTTTTTCTCTAGTTTGTTTATTTTGTACGAAATATCTTTGATTTAGCTCACACCTGCGACATTTGTGATGTAACGTGCAATACAGCAGGATATCTCTTTGATATTGTCGATGTGTAGCGTAGTTTGTTGGGTTTATGAGTATAGGTAGACATGTTTACTAGATTTCATGTTATTTGAGGTTCTTCCTATCCGCAGTTCTCTCACTCACACATTTTTACAATATTTAGGATATCTAATTACTAAGTGTTTATGTTCATAAATTTGAACATATTTAAGGTTTTTTTTTTTAAATAATTTTAGCATAAATAATTGTTTTAATATCTTATAGTTTAACGGAGTAAAATTCAAACGAGCCCAATTTTTTTTCTACTTTAAATTTTCAAAATCAACAAAATGGGTTTTATAAATATATTTATCGTACCCGGGACGGTAGACAGTAGGACCCGGGTATGTCCTAAAGGACCCGGGTATGTCCTAAAACTGCGACCAGAAACCGCCAGAGGATGGGCAGCAGCATCCTCCTACCTATATGGTGGAAACTCTGCGATCCCCAAGCCGCCTGCCAAGCGTGGGGTTTATGGCAACCCCGCCCCCCCCCCTATGACAGACACAATAAAATTACGGCCCCTAGTCCCCGGCAGCTCCACTATCCCTGGCCAAGGTAGCGGGCCAGGTAACGGTGGAGCAAGGGGTGCTAAGAATCTCCGGAAGTTGTCCCGCTACCACCCCCAACGTAATTTGGCCCTGGCAACACATAATATTAGAACATTGAGGACTGACGAGAAGATTGTTGAGCTGGAGGAAGAATTGAGCAAAATACGATGTGACATCATAGGACTATCTGAAATCCGACGAGAGGGACATGATCCGATAGTTCTGGATTCCGGTAACATGCTCTTCTTCCGAGAAAGAGAACGATAGTCCCAGGGTGGTGTAGGTTTTCTCGTCCACAGGTCACTCATCAACAACGTGGTTAAGGTCGATAGTGTGTCGAGCAGTGTAGCATACCTTATACTCAGAATAACCGACCGTTATTCGCTGAAGGTCATACAGGTATATGCGCCGACCTCGACATACCGTGACGATGAAGTAGGGGCATTGTATGAGGAGATATCTGAAGCCATACATACCTCCGAAACATACTTCTCCGTTGTTATGGGTGACTTTAACACTAAGGTGGGCACACGGAATGTCGATGAGTTAAGAGTGGGGTCATATGGGTATGGACAGCGGAATCCGAGGGGCCAGCGGCTGGTCGACTTCATGGAGAAGGAGGAACTCTATTTGATGAACTCCTTCTTTCAGAAGCGACCATCCAGGAAGTGGACATGGATGAGCCCCGATGGTTCGTCCAAAAATGAGATCGACTTCATCATGACGACGAAGAAGCGAATATTTAATGATGTCTCCGTGATCAGCAAGGTGAAAACCGGTAGCGATCACCGTATTGTCAGAGGCACATTAAATATCAACATCAAGCTCGGGAGGTCGCGTCTGGTGAAGTCCACGCTCCGTCCTGGTCATGCCCAAATCCAAAACCCCGAAGACTTCCAACTCGAACTGCATAATCGCTTCCAGGGCCTAAATGAAAGCGGAACTGTGGACGAAATAAACAATGGGCTGGTGGAAACTGTCCAAGCAGTGGGGTCCAAGTTTTCTAAGACCCCACGCCGGAAAAGACCTCAGAAGCTCTCAGACGAAACCATTAAGTTAATGAAAGACCGGACTGAGATGAGACTGCAATCTTCAGCTGATATGTCGGAATATGGCAAACTCAATAGTCAAATCTTGAAATCGGTGCGACATGATCTGCGTTCCTATAATACAAGATGTATTAGGGACGCAATTGAGCGGAACCAAGGCTCGAAAGTGTTCGCAAAGAATTAGTTTATTGGCAAAAGCCAAATGACGAAGCTGAAGATCGAGGATGGCAGTACCATTTCGTTAAAGCCGGAGATTCTGAGAGAGCTCGAGAGGTTTTACGGACAGTTGAACACCTCGATACGACAGCCCATTGTCAGTACAGCTCAGGACAAGAGAGCTAAACTGACCCAACACTACACTGAGGACATCCCAGACATCAGCTTGTACGAGATTAGAATGGCTCTGACAGCTTAAGAACAACAAAGCGCCGGGCGATGACGGAATAACGACAGAACTACTGAGAGCGGGTGGAAAACCGGTACTTTTAGTCTTCCAGAAGTTGTTTAATTCCGTCATACTTGAAGGTACTACGCCTAAAGCATGGAATAGGAGTGTGGTGGTGCTCTTCTTCAAAAAAGGTGACAACACCTTATTGAAGAATTATAGACCCATCTCACTCCTGAGCCATGTGTACAAGTTGTTCTCCAGGGTCATTACGAACCGTCTCGAAAACAGCTTTGATGACTTCCAGCCTCCCGAACAAGCCGGTTTCCGTAAAGGCTGGAGCACCATAGACCACAAACAGACGCTCCGCCAGCTTATACAGAAGACTGAGGAGTATAATCGGCCATTATGTCTAGCGTTTGTGGACTATGAAAAAGCCTTCGATTCAATCGAGACCTGGGCAGTATTGCAGTCCCTCCAGCTTTGTCATATCGACTATAGGTATATCGAAGTGCTGAAGTGTTTGTATAGAAACGCCACCATGTCGATCCGATTACAGGACGAGAGCACGGAGCCAATCCAATTGCAGAAAGGCGTGAGACAGGGAGATGTTATCTCTCCAAAACTGTTCACGAACGCATTAGAGGACGTTTTCAAGCTTTTGGACTGGAACGGATTGGGCATCAACATTAATGGCAAATACATCACTCACCTTCGTTTTACCGATGATATAGTTATCATGGCAGAGTCGCTGGAGGACCTCAATATAATGCTCAGCGACCTCAGTAGCCTTTCCCAACAGGTGGGTCTTAAAATGAACATGGACAAGACAAAAATCATGTACAATGTCCATGTTGTACCCGTGTACAACATACTCTCGAGTTGTTGATCATTACACCTATCTTGGACAGATTGTTCAGTTAGATAAGTCCAACTTAGGCAAAGAGGTCGCCCGAAGAATCCAACTCAGATGGGCAGCGTTCGGGAAATTGCGTGACATCTTCTCGTCCAAGATACCACAGTGCCTGAAGACGAAGGTATTTGACCAGTGTGTGTTGCCAGTGAAGACATATGGTACTGAGACGTGGTCCTTAACTGTTGGCCTTCTGGAAAAACTCAGAGTCACACAACGGGCAATGGAGAGAGCTATGCTCGGAGTTTCTTTGCGCGATAAAATCCGAAACGTAGATATTCGCCAAAGAACCAGAGTCACCGACATAGCTATTAAAATCTGCAAGTTGAAGTGGCAATGGGCAGGCCACATCGCTCGAAGAACTGATAACCGATGGGGAAAAAAGGTTCTTGAGTGGTGACCGCGAACCGGAAGACGCAGCGTAGGTAGGCCTCCCACTAGATGGACCGACGACATTGTGAGATTCGCGGGCATCCAGTGGATGCAGATGGCAGGATGTCGTTCAGTGTGGAGGGTAAAGGGGCCTATGTTCCGCAGTGAACGTCTTCTGGCTGATGATTTATCGTACAAATTACAGTCCAGTGTTTTGTAGATGTGCATGGTTTTTTGTTCAATTTAGGTAACCTCGTGAAAAAGGGTGACGTACAATCGACTGTATCCAATTTAAAAGCTATTCAAACTAACGCGTTGTGGACAGCCACATGTATGTGTGCAAGTTGCTGCACACACTGCTTACAATAAAACTTGAATAAACTTAAATAGTATGTATACATAATGAGGTCAGAATCCGCGGTTTTTTTTAAGTTAAGCGTTTTCAAATAAATGACTTTGTTAAACGTAAGTATTTTTTTAAATATCAAATATACTCTAACGTTTATCTATCTGCTACGAAATTACTGTACTAATGCATAAATTTATAATATAAATACATTGTTGTAGCGTTGTTAGATATGTTCTGTTGACAGCAAAACCATAATGTTTTTCATCGCAGATATACAATGCTCACATAATTTAAAGCATGATAGGATATTAAAATGTGCTGCAAACAATGTAAGTGATATTGTACTACAAACGATGTAGATAGGTAAGAAAAAAAAAACAATTGTAGTGATTTTGTTACAAGGATAAAAAACCTAGTAATTTTGCAACATCATACCTATCTACATAGTTTGTAATACAATATCACTTACATTGTTTGTAGCACATTTTAATTTCCTACCAAAAATGCAAAGCAAAGATGTAATATGAAAGTTTTTATACATACTGCGTTCTTTAGCTAAGAGATTTCGTGCCAACATACAAAAAATCTATGCTACAAAAAACACTGCAATGCACAAAGCTGATGCGTTTTAAGCTGACCACTACCACGTGCAGGTGCTCACAGCTCGTGTTTACTGCAAAAAAATCCGTTTTTCTGAACCAACAGTTTGTTAGAGGGAACAAAACATGCTATTTTGAACGGCCAGCGTAAATTGTATTGCCTTACTTGTACTTGCTAGAATGCTCGAGTTTGACAAAGCGAACTATGTCGCTTGCAGCGGAGACTCGCCTTCTACAGAAGAGTTTTCTTGAGAGAAATAAATTAAATACTAAGAAGAATACCATTACAAAGAATCACAACTATTCCTAATATTATTGTGAAACAAAATTATTGATTGAGTATTCTTTGTGACTCTGAAAAAGTAAAATATTTTGTAACCTTTAAATTTGGACCTATTAACATAAATTGAGGAAATCGTTGGGATCACATCACAATTCACAATAATTTAATGAATACGGAATACACTCTGTCTGTAACTGTTCCCTTGCGTGTTTTTTACTTCTTACAGATGAATTGACGTCAAAGTTTGAAGCAAAGTAGTGTGAGCCTTAAGAATAGAAGAACAGACACATGATAGCTTTTTTGGAAAAGTGTGCGCAAATCATAGCGACATAGAAAATATAAAAGATTATCCAACAGCAACAGCCTAACACCGGGTATAAACAAAAACTTTACGAGCATGACTAGTGAAAATAGTATTTATGTCTATCTTTATAATGCTCATTCCTTCTTTGCTAAGATCAATGAAGCAGCGTTCAACAGTAATAGTCATACAGAGTCATACACAAAAAAACAAACACATGTTGTTCTGAATCAGAATAAAGCAGATCATGTTGTGAATTGTGATTAGAACACAGAATTAAAAAACTATGAGCTACATTTATAAACATTTTAGTGTAAACTAAAAGTTTTAATTTAACGATACAACTTCCATTAAAGCTAGAGAGCAATTTTACTTAGTGAAAAGTTAATTACTCCGCCTGAAGTAGTAAGATAAGTAACTAAGATGTTATAACTTACCATTACCTACTATAGTCATTATTAAACTCAAACTGACGACACAAATAGACTTTTAATTCCATTTGAATTATATTTCACTCACTTCAATATTTTAATTGCTGTAAATCAAAATCAAAATAATAGTGACCTTATCTGTGACCTTATGAGCGATGATGACTAAGCAGTAGCATGTGCGTTTTACAATTTGACTGCAGAGATTCGATGCTTGGCCTTATTAGATAAGTTATGTACAGTTTCGATGTCATCGCTCAAAAACGGTGAAGGAATACACCAGGAGGTAACCGGAACACCAAAATAAATATCAATTACATTCTCCAACATGCACTGGGCAAGCTAGGTGGATTAGGGCCCATCCTCTCACTCTCTCTCCCTGAGAGAAGGCCTGTATCCCAGAAGTGGAAACATGATAGGCTAATGATAATGATGATGACTTTATCTAACTACCCACTTCAAATTCCAATTTTGAATTACGAATTCTATTCAAGCCACCAATGACAGGAAACTCGCTGTACAATCATTTGATGCCGCAAAACTCGACGCGTTAGTAGGTGTGTACAGTACGGCTCTACTGTAGACTGTAGGTGTAATAATGATTGATGGCCACATTACCATATCTGGCCGCTATTTATCTTGTATAAATTGCAATTGATATGACGTCGTCTATCTACGAGACAGCGATAATGTGAAATCGATTCTGGAACGCTTTTGTGGCGAGTTGTTTGTCAGTATTATGTTTAACTAGCCGTTACAAAATGGTTCGGACCGCACTTACTGAGATGGGTGATCGCTCGAGGCATTTATTATGGACATTCCGTCAAGAATAATTCTCAATATAAAAAAACCTACTTCATCAGAACTGGACCAAATTGAAATGGGACCAAATGGGAAGCACCAGCTTTCAAATAAAAAAAGAATCATCAAAATCGGTTCACCCAGTCAAAATTTCTGCGGTAACAAATATATATAAAAAAACAGTCGAATTGATAACCTCCTCCTTTTTGGAAGTCGGTTAAAAAGATTTTGTTTTCGGGGTAAACCAATTGTTTGTAACTATATTATACTATGTCACTCTTCTGTCCTCTAAGTAGCTATATGCAAAACATTACGTCGATCCGTTGTTCTGTGTGGATGGGGAACAAACAAACAAACAAACAAACGTTTTTGTATTTATAATATTACTAATAAGATATGAACGGAGGAGCAGGTAGCGCAGACAAAATTATGCTGAGTTGGAGTTAGTTTGTGAGTTCATATATGTACATTTTGTTGTCTAGTTGTAAAGTTTGTTACAACAAATAAAGAATTGTATATTGTCTGTAATTTTTTTTTTAAATGAGATACTACTAAATTGATATTAGTAAAGTCTTGTTTTTTATCTATGGCTCAGTTGAGCCAAAATTTAATACTTTATGACCTCACCTCACGTTCTCACTTACCTCAGCCACGTCTACGTTATATTTTTTACGCAAATTCTACATCTGGCAGTTAAACGTACATTTTAACTCGTAAAACGGCTAAGGAATATATTTTTCATGAACCACATTCCGGCTAACGCGCCAACTGTCAAAACGTACAAGGCCGAGTATCAAATACGGGTCTCGGTTATTACAAGTAATTTCGCATATAATTAGGGCATGACTCTCGCAGAAGCTCCGAGCTTTTGTTTTATATCTTAGGTTCGTTCATTACGCGAGTAACACACAGCCTCCATACGCCTTTGTGTTTATAACGCGCTGCGACATCGGCTGTGATGTCGTAAAGAGTGACGACAAACTGTCGAGGGCTGGGAATTACCAGACCAAAGTATTTCTATTTGGTGTTAAACTCGCGATAGGTAAGACTTGAACAACTTTCAAGACATGAAACTAGAAATGGGTTACCAACTTTTACTATTATGGCTATGAAGCTTGAAGTGTTTTTAAGGCGTCAGAACTTGACTAAAGTAATAATTAAATGACGAATAAAATAAAACCATGTAATTTTCCATATATATTTTTACCTTACACGGGAATTACTTACGTGGGTTTAAGTCGGTTATTTCGACTATATGTTTAACCGCAATTGAGATTGATTTAACACTTTACGGCTACCTGTTTTAAGCGATTCGTTTATGTGATGAAAAATTGCACGACCGCAAACTTTATCTCGGCACATTAAGGGTCACGTTCGCGTGATTTTACGAAATGCGTTGTTTCAGCGATAATTCGAGCTCGCGATAAGAGTTAGCCGTAAGGACGCTTATGTACTTCCCAAAAAAACTCTAACGAGTATGGTGTATTTTGACCGAGTTTTAAAAACTAGTAAATAATGCAAACAATAAATGGTGGTAGAATTTCTTTGATCTAATAATGAACAAATAAAACTTACAAAAAACAAGACTGATCCTATCCTGTACCCTCCCTACAGTATGCAAAGCTTTGACGAAAATTCGCCATAAAGTATGCCACTTCTCGCGATAACTTTTATGCCTTGCACGTTTTTCTTTTGACACGAAAATAATGCTTTACTTTAAGTGTTACGTCAGCCAATGAGACGGGACAAGCATGCCCTTTTATTCCGTCATAACTTGAACTCGGAACGATAAACGGAAGAGATGAACTGGGGCCATTTCTGTGGTACAATTTTGATAGCAAACGAAACGATTGAGGTTTTGGATGTAATTTTTTATGTATCCTGAAGTAAAGATTAAGGGCGTTGAGTTATAGATATCTAGGCTGATCAGAGAATGGATAATATAGAAAAGGTGCACCAAATGTATTGATTTGATAAGTAGGATGAATATAGGACCGGGAAAGACATCACAATAGAAGACATTGATACCAAATTGTGCCAATTTCAATAAAGTGTATTTTCTTTTCCTGATCATGGGGACATAAATGACTTTTACGTTAAGTAGTCCCGCTCAAACTTATCCCATGGGATCAGTTGATAATGCATATTTTGATTTGGTGAACTAGATCCGTACACAATTATTACAATTTGTATAAACACGGAGAAAGGGTTTTAACAATAATATAATGAAAACATGAGAGTTCACCCGCAGACACATTGCACTCGAGTCAAATAAAGCAGATTACATATGTGAAAACATTACACATGTATCTTTTATATTATTTTAGACATGTTTAATTCTCTCACTACTTTAAAACAGAAACGTTAAGTGAGGAAGTAATCATATCAAAACTTATTCTACGAGATCCTCGCTTCCAAAGTGAGTGTGGAACGGGTGCTTATTCTGTTTTATTTGAATAAATCGCTTGGTTGCTTCGGATAGGGAAGGAGCATTTGTTTTCACTTAGATGACTTCCCGACGATCTTGGGAATCTCACCACTTAGCGTGGAGGGGTAAGAGAGCTCGCTCGAGGGAGATATTTTTCATTAATATTGAAAGTTACTTGGAATGTTAAAAGGAATTTCTTTATCCAAAACTATCAAAAGATCCTTACAATATGTAATTATTTCGTTTTTCTGCTTAAAAAATAAGCCTGTATCATTTTGATTGATTTCCGGCTGGATAATAAATGAGTAAGCATTGACAGTTTTTCAGTCACTGCAAATAAAATTAGATAAAGTTCAAGAAAATATGACAACCCCGGTGGCTCAGTTGGTAGTGATCCTACCTTCTGCGCTTGGGGGCGTGGGTTCGATTCCCACCTAGGGAAAACATTCATGTGATGAACACATTTGTGTTTGCTCGATGGCTGGATGTTAATATCTAATATTTTAATTTATTTGAAAATATATATGTACGTATATCAGCCTCTGGCAGCCATATTACAAGCTTTGCTTAGTTTGGGTTTGGGGTCAGGTGACCGTGAGTGCAAAAATGTCCGAGATATATTTTTATTTTTTATTTATAAGGACTTTCTTTTACTTTGTGTTAATTCAAAATTTAAACAAATATAAATCAGTTTCAAGTCGTAATTTATCGAAAACAATTATTAATGTACTCGCTTAAAATATGAATATTTTCTAAAAAATAAAAATATCTCTAAATATTGAGGTCTCAAAGTTTCCGTCGCAATTAACCCTGATTTTCACAAGCTACGATGTCAACTTATAAATTATAACAGATTGACCTGACATCTGCAAAAATATCCAATTTATGTCATCGTTAATACTGACAGAACTTGTGACGGCAGGACTATAATGTCAATCAAATTCACATTAAAAAGTTACGTAATATTAAATTTTATTTTTTTCAGTTAAGTACTGTGATAAATGTATGGAAGTGCAAAGTTAACTTTCTACTTTAGTAAGAAAAAAGTTAATTAAATTTCCAGTCTACAAATCTAAGAGACAAAAAACACATTGACACATTTTTCAATTCCCTCCCTCGTTATTTTTACTTTGCAACTAATTTGTAGAGCTGGCCATATCAACTCACATGGTTCCTTTATTCAATTATGTATGAAAGGAAGGTTCTTTGAAAGACCTACACATTGAATTAAAGTTGTTGTGACTTGAATTCAAGAAGCATCATTAGTCGTGACTCGACGTGTGCTTTCAAACAAATCCTAACATCAGCACTAGGTCATCTTGTTGTGCATATTTTAACGAGATGTTAGTTTTTAAGAAATACCAATTTTTATAATTAACTAATGCACTGGTGAAACCGCGGACCAGCGTTACACACCTCCTTAAAGTAACCTCCTTTGTAGTGACAGCGACCACCTTTGAGTCAGATTTTTTTCTATGATGTCTGTAAATATAGGTATTTCTAAACGAAATGTATGGGAAATGATTTTCATCATATATTTTTTTCGTGAATATTTGCGTTATTATAATACTTATTCTGCTATTCAGGGCGGAGAGCAATCCAACAAATGAAAGATCATGGAAATCGGTCCAGCAGTTTTGAGTTATGAGTAACTAACCCGACTTTGTATTGTTTCTTATATACCTAGATTAATTAAAAGAAAAAAAAACAGTAAAATATTGATTTCCCTCGGATATTTCCCCCTAAAACTAATAATGTTTAATTTATAACCAAAATTGTAAAAAAAAAACCGACGCACAAACATTTTTATCATCAATGTAGTTTTATTTTCTGCGCAGTCAGACCCTATGGCGCTAAATATGAGCTTACGGAAGAAAATATCACTAGAAAACCTTTCATCACCTATCGCTTCACCTATAGTCCTAGTCTGCCAAGTAAGACTAAAGAAGAAATAAAGAAGAAGTAGGTAGTAGTTATTTCAAATATTAGTTTTTATTCCAAGGTCAGTGTTCGCCATATTTATCCATCTGATATAGTCTAGCAATGAGTCAGTCAAACAAAAAATATATTTACCGTTTTTAAACCGATTAAGATTTTTTTTATTGTCTATTGGGAATTATTGCATGTTATTATTGTTTGGGTAAATTAGGTGCCCCTCGCTCATCTAAAAATCACTTTATAAGAACAACAGCAAAATATTTGCAAGCAACATAATGGTTACCTCATAAAATCTACATTCAACGTGGAGGAAATAATATATTTTTTGCATTTTTCTGTTTCTGAAGGGCGGTGACGACCCGTCTAAATCCTTGTCGTTTGCATTTACCACGTCATGTTTTCCTGGCTTCTCGGTTCCAAGGACGAAATTATAATCGCCATAATCCTTTTTTTTATATACTTTGGAGTGTGTTTTTATATACTTTGATCTGCATGATTTAATTCCCTCCTGCCCTTTTTTCTATCGGACTGCCAGAGACTGCCGGATTGCCAGAGGGCACAAAACATCGACATCGCTTTATGGTTGACATTCCGAAAACTCGTACAAAGATCGCTTTGATTCCACTTTTATAGTGCGAAATGCGCTGCCTGAATGGGTGTTCCCCGATCGTTACAATATGGGTGACTTCAAATCAAAAGTTTGAATTGGTTTCTTCTAAGCGACCGTGATCCATCGTAGGCCGTATCATCGCTTAACATCAGGCGAGTTGGCGGCAAAGCTCAAGCTTACTTTATAATTTAAAAAAAACACGTTAACTTTGTATTTTAATCTGTAATTTCAATATCAGTGCAGTCAATCTGTTTTTTTTTGCTAATATTAGCCATTCATGAAATTACTGATAATAGCAGTTAAGTACCTAACAATGTTATTATCTAAATAATTATATATTAAAGGTCATGTGTGTATGTATGTAAGTATGTATGCGAGTGATCCTGTGAATTTTGGTAGCGATCAGATGAACGGTTTTTTTCTGTTTTAATATTTTCCCTACAAAAAGGTTGCTTCAAGGAGGTACATAACGCGAGTGAAACCGCGGGGCGCAACTAGTGTTTAATAAAGTTAGTACACGAAATCATATACTTAACTAACATTAATCCTGATATCATAAATTTCGCGCCATTTGGTGCGCCACATTTGTTACCCTGTCAGTTTGACAAGCTGCCGATTGTTATTTGGTGTCCGGGTGTGATATGATTTAGAGCGATAAACTTACCAAATTAACTGTTTCGCTGTTTAGGGAATTGTGAGTCAGTTTCTGATGTTTCTATAGGCGTGTGTAGGAAGTAGGAACACATACATGGAATCTGCATGATTTAATTCCTTCCTGCCCATTTTTCTATCGTACTGCCAGTGTCCAGTCCTATGTCCAGCAGTGGACGTCCTATGGCTGAAATGATGATGATGATATTTTATTACTTCCGGTATTTTATATTATTTAATGAACACCAACATGATGTAAGTCATTACAATACAAAAGGGGAGGAGACACAAGAATTAGACTAAACGTCATCACAATTAGGTGCAGACTACATGCTCTTAAAAACTAGAGTTAAAGTTCTGTTATGAATACCTAAGTTAGTACATTACACATGAAAAGGTCCAAAAAGAGAAAAAAACATAATTACTAAATGGAGAATATTGCACTGCATAGTTATTGTTCAAACAGTTTGTTTCTATCGTAATCAATCTGCCTGTTTTATTTAATCAATCTTCCATTTTATTTAATAAATCTCCCGTTTGATTACTCTCAATTTCATTACGTTTTCAAATTCAATAACTTTTAAATAAGGTTTAGATACTTGTAGATATATTTTTCAACTGCTATTTTACAATAACATTCTGTTGTGGAAAAATAATAACCCTTCTTTATTCTTAAAATTACACCCAACATTTACAACAAAAATATTCGTAAGTGAAAACAATAAATTCCAAAAATTTCAGAACCGAAGTCACATTTCACAAGTTCTGCGCCATAGTCTCAGATTTGTAGCCACATTCCAGTGCTGTTGCCAGTGAACTGGCAATAAACCATGAAATTATACGACTGGACTTCTCTGGTCACAACCTCCATATTGCAATAAGAGGCCGTCTCCACGAGCGATATAATTGTTCTACAAGTAGATTATAAAATGACTTAAGGATTTACGCCTATATTTTCTTCTTCTATACGTTTTGTAAATAATTGGCTGATATATAAAGTTTTCGCTTTAAGTCTGTATTATTATGGTACCTTTCGAAATAAAAGCGCTTTTGGAAGCAGACATTAAAACAAAATAGACTTTCATTTTTAAAATTTAAATAAAAATGCGGCATTATGCGTGCTTAGAAAACTTTATGATTTTCTTTACCACGAAAATGCGAGACAAGACGGTCATTCATCCAAAGATAGAGTTCACTAAGATTTCTATAGGTACAGTTGTTTGGACTTATGGAATTCAGTTGTAGAGCTGCACCCCAAAGCAATGCAAAATGTTAGAAAGATTCCAGAACAAGATACTGAGACACATTGCAAATGCACCTTGATATACAAGCAACAGTGATCTCCATCGAGCCCTTCAAGTAGAGTTTGTTGATAATTTAATTCAAAAGACCGTCGAAGCTCACGAAAACAGACTTCAGCATCATGTGAATGTCAAAGGCATCCAGCTCCTTGACCACACTAACATTGTTAGAAGACCGAAGAGAACAAAACCGTTCAAGTTAGTGTAGTGAAAAATAATAATGTCAATGTAAACCTTTAAAAACGCGTGAGCAAAGTGTCTTCCCGTTAAAGAAAATAAATAAGAAAATAAGAAATGTGTTATTAGACACATTTTTTTGAAAATGTGTCCAATAATAATTTTTTGAAACAACAAATATAGAAGTTTAAGTAAGAATTAAATGACTTATTTACCTATTGTCTTTAAATAAAGGGGCGACTTTAACAAGCGTAGCTTACGGGAAGAAAATATTGACACGGGAAATAAAATAGGGGCTAAGTTCAGAATGAAGATTGTCGGCTTCACTGATAAACGACTTGGGATATAAATTGGTGCCAAATTGTATAGAAACTGCAAGTGGTCAAGAGCCCTAACTGAAAGGTGATTCTGACTGGATGCTCCGCATAACTCATGTTCAGTGTATCTCGATTGGTTTTAAATTACCGCACACATTATCTTAGATCTTTATGAGGCATAATATTCATTTACAGTACGATTTTTTATCAGACTAGAAAGTAATAGAAAAAATATACCTATATTTTTATTATTATAGTGTAGTTTATATTCTTATATTAAAAAAAAAATGCTTTATTTGACACGCGCGCGTGCGCACAGGAAGGTGAGGAAAGATGGAAGAGGGTGATCGACCGCGCGTTGTATATACGGCGTGATAGTTGACGGCTTTTCCGCTAGATGGCTCTGTCAGTATGATTCACACCAAATTATTGTAATGTCATCCGGATTATATATTTTATCGTACTTGAAAAGTTTCAAATCGACACGACAATTAAAGAGTTTAATGATATTGATTCTAATATCTAGTAAGAATTTACATCACTTCTATGAGAACACCGCTAACAATAAAAATGTACATTTGATCGTCGCAAAAATACTTCCTATACATTACAACTTGTAGAATAAAATAATTTTACGAGTAGGACATATTCATCTAATTACCCTGCCAATACATTTCCAAAACATTTTACTTGCGTTTTTACGCTGTGATAATATACTCAGCAAGTCGCCTTATAGGTATATAATAATTATTATATTGAATGAGCGTTGTGGTAAAAATAGAAGTAAGTAGGTAAATTGACTTCGAAGATTTGGTTACATTAAAGCGTGCTAAACAACCACGCATGAAGCTTTAGTTATATTTCCTTTCAGAATATTTTCCTTATACGAGTCACCCGTAGAGGA
Organism: Agriopis leucophaearia; assembly: GCA_949125355.1. Taxonomy (NCBI): domain Eukaryota; kingdom Metazoa; phylum Arthropoda; class Insecta; order Lepidoptera; family Geometridae; genus Agriopis; species Agriopis leucophaearia. The sequence continues at coordinate 18,544,552 of OX421268.1, read as the reverse complement.
ATACCAATAATAGCAAAAATCTCGATCACGACACATGCATTACGTCGATTACGTCGTCTTATTCCGCCAGTAAACGTTTATTTCGTAGTACGTGTAGGTTCCCGAAAACAGATGTAATCCACTGAATTATTAAGCGGGGAGCGATCATTTGATTCCGGAGGTATCGAGAAATGGCCGTGAATTGTCTCGATATTGTATCGATTCTTGATCATTATTGTGTTCATTACGAGTGGAATCATCATCATTATCATCAGCCAAAACACGTCCACTGCTGAACATAGACCTATAATTAACGAGTAGAATGTTCTTTTCTAATTTTAATTGTCATGAATGAGCCGCGCTTCTTCCGCGGCTTTTTCCACAATTTCCTTTTTTGCTGCATTATAAGCAAAAAGCTGGCCAAGTGCGAGTCGGGTTCGTGCACTGAGGGTTTCGTACCAAAACAAAATATAAAAAGTAGTGCAAAAAGACAACATCATGCCCAGGTGGTCACCCATCCAAGTAGCGACCGCGCCCGAATTTGCTTAACTTGGCGGTGAATAGAAATTTGTCTACCACCTGGCTATTATTTATTATTTCTGGTTTTACTTTAGAGTATTTATGATCATGCCAAGTATGACACTTGTACGTTTCAAAGCAAATACAAAAATTGGTTTGTTATACATAGGCCCCTTCAGTTTTTACTTTTTGATTTTATTGTCAATTCTTGATTAATCCACTATAACATTCCATGTTGTGTAAAAATTTCAACTGGCTATCAATAGGGTTTTTTTTTTAAATATTCTTTTTTGATTATGACACGACCCCACCGTTCATAGTATTCTAGTGTGTTAACATTTACACCCCGGCATGGTACAAAACGGCAGTTCTACGTTTCATCTCTCTCAGGGGCACTTGACACGGCCCTGCCTCGAGCCATTTACTGGAGTGTGCTTAGAAACATAGCCGTTTTATGTCGAATCGGCATAATACCTACTCTACCCCCGCCGGTGGTGTTCCAGTTAAGCCAGTCAGTATTGTCGATGAAAACCAACCTCAGTATAGCCGTACTATGTTGCCATACCTGGTTATATTAAAAGGCATGCTATGTTTAAAACAGCTCATTTCGAACAACATTCACTCATAAAGCTGCGAAAAAGATCAGCTGAAAAGAGCGAATAACCTTTTAAAAGTATAACTTGAGCATCATAATGATCACATAAAACATTTAAGAACATGGTTGCCGTGCCATGTAAATTGTATAAGAAAATCTACCACAATTAACCGACGTTCGTTTGTTTGTAATATACAAACAAACGATTTTGACGATCAATTGCGTACCTGCCGTCGGTCTAATATTCATGAAATTATTTAACCAAATTGTTCTTGCAAATACAAATTTTAAGATCGGATTATGAGCAATATTTATTTGTCTAGGGGTTGCGAAAATAGGTCGCCACGTCTCGCAGTTTGGGGTGAAAAATGTTATAAGTACGAAATAAATTTCTGATAAAATAAAAACAAATAACTCTCTTTGAAGACTGCAATATTAAAAAGGCTTGTATAGCTCATTTAATTTTAATCTCACGAAAACTCGTTCGCTTAAAACTAAATCAAATAAAAGCAGTAACCCTAAGTTATACTGTCTCCTGTTAGGTTTTTCATTTTGTGCGTTAACGCTCTGCAGTCACAATTTCATGGTTTGAAGCCCTGCAGCGCTGTTAAATAAAACGAATGACTTAGTGCAGGCACCAAGGGGCAAACACACTTGCAAAATCCACGAACTGCCATATTATATTTTTTAGTAAGAACCTAAATACGTAAAATAGGTACTTCAAATTTTTAGTTTTGATTGAACCAAGAACGATCGTATTGAACTCCACGTATCTTACGTGTGGGCACTATAGTTACCATGATTATTCTCATCATCATCAGCCAGAAGACGTCCACTGCTGAACATAGGCCTTCCTCTTAGAACTCCACACTGAACGTCAATCTGCCATCTGCATCTACTGAATGCCTGTGACTTTAACGATGTTTTCGGTCCACCTAGGACCTAGGGGGAGGCCTCTACACTACTCTATTCTGCTATGTCTTTCAGTATGTGGTCTCCACTCAAAGAGCTTTCTTCCCCATCTGTTGTCGGTTATTCGAGCGATGTGACCTGCCCATTGCCACTTCACCTTGTTAATAGCTATGTCGGTGACTCTGGTTCTTTGGCGAATATCCACGTTCTGGATCGTAAAAAGAAACTCCGAGCATAGCTCTCTCCAATGCCCGCTATTTACTATGTTGGGGAGCCAGAAAGGAACCACATCACACGCTCTCGTGGCAACATGACTTTTTACATAGTTAATCAAATCGCAAACAGTTTGTGGTCGGCGTATTCCGCAAACGTACAACCTCTCAGAGCTAACTAACAACGCTCTATGATACGCTACATGTATGATATACCGCTGGTATTTAGCTTGAGAATTCTCTCCGCGGCTGAAGTTTCTTGTTGTTCTTGTAATTATGTACTGTTCTTGAGCAAACGACGTCCCAGGTGAAATATTCTGGAACACCTGGTACGTAGTGACGAGGAGGTGTTGGTGCTATGAATTAATTTACAATACATATTAAGTAACTAAATGTAGTACGCGTAGATTTTTGCATACCATTTCAACTCCCTATTGTTCATCTTAATTCAACCCTTTCACAAAATCCTTTCTTAGCGGACCTCTATATTTAAAAGGAATCTACAAATTTTCAGCTTCGGCTTTTCATATTCAGCTTTCAGCTTCAGGTTAATATCTGAAACTAAAAACACTGGAAATTAACGGGTAAAACTGCGAGGCAAAGCTAGTTTTAACTATGTAAATACATTTTGTGTTTTAATTAACGAAGAGTCATAATATAATGATATAATTTTGGAATCACTGTTTGAACCGTTTTAAGTCACAATTTTCTATATTAGCAACAGTTAGGCACTTTTGCGGTCTTGTGGTATACGATACAGCGATTTCACAACCTTTTATTGAATTTCTCATGTTAGTATGGGTAAAAATCTTACAACTTAATTTAAAATTTATCCCCAACCACTTGAGCTTAATTGTTGCATACACGTTTACTTTGGATGATCATGGTTAGCTAAATAACGTCATTAAATATGGCGGACCACTTTTTTTTGCATCCCCATGATATGGGTATCAAATGAAAGGATATGCTGAGAAAAATACGGAAAGACTTATTTTTAAGAAGGTTTTTTTATTCATATTTTTTATATTTACACTATATATACTATAATCGTGTATGCTTGTAGTTAGAAATACAATTATGAGTAACGTCTTGGACAGCTCTCCTGTAAAACAAACTTATAACATGTAAGTACAAAGGCACGTGAAAAAAAACACATCATTCATAGGACTGCACGTCAGAAGTGAAAACTTAAGTAGTAATTCACCTATTCTACAAGAGATGGCACTGTTTCAAAATGCACGGTACAGCGTGACGATGCCGCGGGTTCCATGAGTTTGGTTCACCCAAAAAAGTGCTCAACGCGCCTGAAGAAGTTTTCACTTCAAAAAAGTAGAGCGATACCCCGAGGTAGAGTAACGAACTGTCGACGCATGGCTCGGGGGACCGTATTAACCCACAACTTCTCACTGTTGTCGCTTGACAGACTGTTAGGAAAATAAACGGGAAAGTTTTCTCTTCAGATTTATCAACAACTCTTTTCCAGGCGAGAGTTTTGAAATGAACGTGCTTTGTAGATAAGAGATTTTTCATTTACTTTTTTCTTTTACACAGAAATTATAGGATTAATTATTTTTTGTCAAAGGTCTGTGTGCAATTATCATATTTTCCGGTCGTCATTGTCGCATCAAAGATATTAGGATTTTTATCTTGAGTGGATACATTTGACTACAAACTCGCCCAATGAGAACTCCCAACGAGGTTGATGATGGAGCACTTAGAATTAGAATATACCTATTCCCTCAGACTTTGTTGCTGAAATCAAGATTCTTATGAGGTGATCAGGTTGGGGAGTTTCTTTTGGGAAAAAGGAAGCCAAGGTGTTCCATTCCTAGGCCTTACTATTATGTGATGTGGATTCGAAAAACTCGACTCGGCATTCCGAAAAACTATAGTTAAATGTTTAAATTGAATTTTACAGTTCACTTGGTGTCCTAATCTCGCAGAGAAAACCATGACCGTAGCTGGAGTCAGCTTGTGACCAAATAAGTACCCAGGCATTAGTATACCAAGTTTTTAAAGACCATATTTTATTCAAGTACCCACAACTTTTCAGAAAATTTATAGATAACCGAAACTATCGAATACTAACTATAAACATAAATCAATGAACCAACCTTTAAATTAGCAATGCTTAGCAACGGCCCTAATTCAATGTCCAAAAATAAAAACTGGTTTAATTTACTATTTCTTTACGTTATCCGCCATATTGTCGCCTCAATTTACATTGAAGCCATACCAAGGCGATGTAAATCTTAACACAATTTTGCAGAACAATCTGTTTTTAATTTCTCACGGGTATAGCAATAGGCAATTTATTTATATAAAATGGAGAATTCATCAAGCGTAAAATTAAAACCAACTGCGGAACACCGAAAATAGGACCTACCTACAAACTAAATGTTGATAAAATCTGGAGTCACGCGAAACACCTTTTTATATATTTCTGTAGCTATATTTTGATTGCGCTTAACTTTTCTGACAGCATAATTGATACTCATTATTAATCAAATCTGATCTGCATTTTTAAACGCGTTTTACGCGGTTTTATTTAGAAACGTTAATTTAGTTAATCTAGATTAAAAACTGTTCGGTCAACTTTTTGCTGACGGATAGATACTTGAAAATCAATGCTAGTAAAACTATAATATTTTTCTATTCAGTATTTTTGTTTGAAAACTTGTTTGAATCAAAATTTTCAAACTACTGTATATTTGTAATGTTTATTTACTCTAAGTTTACCGCTTAAATTTCACATAAAAACGTACGGATCTTCAGAAATCTTTAAATGCGCGAAAAAGATGGAGAATGCAAGACGCAGTAAGACCGTATCTCTACCTACATAATTATTATATCTGTTACGTAACATCTGATAAAAAAAAGGAAAGAAAACAAATACAATCAGTTACATATGCATAGTTTATTTATAGGTAGTACATAATTAGTTTCTCCCTCTGGTTTATGGATGTTTTAATTTCCTCTAACATTTTAGGGTTCGTAATCACAGAGCCATATATTTTGGCTTATCGATAGCTTGTATCTGTTAGGTGTATTTGAAACGGGCCTGAATTACACATTTTATGTAAAATGAATTAAAGGAAAGTTTGGTTTTAAAAGTGAAAGCATGTTTACTGTGACGATATCACATCACAAAAGAAATTAAGAAAAAAAATTAGAAAAGGCAAGCCGAGTATCGAGCTTAGTGACGTGTAATTTTTTTATAATTATAACTGATCTATATTTAGCCACTATCTCGCCTGATGGTAAGCGACGGTGTGGCTAAATATAGATATAGAAATAGAAGATATCTATTTACTCTAGCCATGAAGATGCCTAGATTTTAGTTCTCAGGAAACAAAGAGGATGGCTCGATCGCATGATCATAAATGACGACCCAAATCGTTGATTACGAATCTTTGGAATTTCCACGAGGAAGGGGTGATAGTGTGCAGTCCTTTTACTTGTCCTGTAGCAAAAGGGGGAGGGTGGAATAAGGTCATGAAGCTCTTGCGCACATTTGCCGAAATGTATCCGATAGACAGACAAGCTACTTGGCGAAGCCTGGGTCGAGCAGTACACAGGCGTGGACTGATGATTAGTTCTGACCCACAACAGAATGGAGAAGGTATATGAGTACCTATAGGGGAAAAGTTTATTGTTAGCAAATATTTTCACTATTCTCAGTAGAAAAATGACAGTTTTTTTTTTTTTTAACGCGAATAAGTCCGCGTTTGACCACCAACTCGCCTGTTGGTAAGCGACGATGTAGTCGAAGATGAAGCACGCAGACTTAGAAGATACCTATTCACTCTCGCCTTGAAAAGGCCCAAATTATATCTCTCAGGAAACAAGGAAGCCGGCAGGTTGTTCCAATCCTTGACCGTACGGATTAGAAACGTAGAATCGAAACGTTTGGTACGTATCCAAGGAAAGTCCACAATGTATGGGTGGTAATAGGCCGTTTTCCTACTTGTCCTGTAGTAGAAAGGGGATGGTAGGATAAGGTCATGTAGCTCCGATGCACATTCTCCGAAATGAATCCTATAGAAAATTGACAGAATCGCTACTTTACGGCGGTGTTCAAGACTGAGAAGTTTCTTAGCCACTAACTTCTCATCGCCTATCAGTCGAGCAGCACGTCGTGGACAGCACAGTGGACATAAATCAAACCCCACGAAGTCATTTGACACTCGTCAGAGCCATTTTCCATTCCGGATGAGGTGTTTTGTTAACCATGCTCGGCCACGCCACCACTAGTGAACTTTACATCGGTTGCGTCTAATATAAACAAAATAAACAGTATATAAATCAATTTTCTAGCTAAATTAATCAGCAACATGTATTATTTATTTAGCACGTGTTTCCCCGCAGTGCGACAACGTAGACCTCGCTTACAAAATCACCAAAGTATTTTAATATCGACACTCAATTCACGAAGCTTATTAAAGCCTGACACTTACAGCCAATCACGGTTATCAACTGCAGACTGGGGAAGCACAGATGGTTTGTTTTTAAATGACAGATAACGTATGATCAAATCGTTTGCTATTTTTTTTTTATAATAGGTTTACGTTTCGTCAATTTGCCTAATGTTAAGCGATGATGAGGTCTACGATGGAGCACGCCTGCCCAGAAGAAACCGATTAACTCGTGATATTTTAAGACTCCAAGATATATATTTATTTAGTTCATTTTTTTCTGGAGTTTAACCCATATCTGCAAGTATTTAATGTCACATTTAAAACGACGTACTACAAATATTGTATTTTAACACATCCTGCAATTACTATAAAGGAAAATAATAATGGGGATAAAAAATTAATAAAACAGGCTCATGTGACTGTTAAAATAAACTGAAGGAGTCTAAACATGAGTCTTTAATAGGAAAAGAGGATCTGATGATACAGTCAGGAAATGGATAGTGAACTCTTGGTATAGGACTTGTTAAAGCAAATTATCGCAACCGGGTTTACTAGAATACATTGAAGAGTCCCGCTATCCACTTCTATATTTTAGCAGCTCAGTACGATGGTACCAAATAATTGTATTGTCATTTATAATAGTGTGATCTCCTGTAGATAGTAGGTATCGTAGAACTTCTTGATTTTTCTGTGAAGTTGGTACTTTATCCTATTTTAGTCTGCGTATTAACGCAGAATGTTAACGAAATAAAGGCCAATCTGGGAGACTTAATTAAGATATAGCGTCTGTTCATTACGCGAAGAATATCTCAAAGGGAGCAGTTAGGAAGTTGACACGCGCTGGCTTGCGACACAGTGTGATCCTGTCACTTGAGGACTTTGTGATTATTGTGACAGACTTGACAGGAAACTACACTTGTTTTACTCTATTTAGTAATGTATAAAAACTAATTGATACTCGCGATAATGAGGTGGACCGACGACATAAAAGAAACTGTTGGAAACAAGTGAATGCGATTGACGAGAGACCGGGTCGAGTAGCACAAACAAAGGGAATAAAAGATCTGATGTTCCATAGAAAACGGTAATCGATGTCAAACTCGACAAAATGTATGGAACAGCTGATTTTTTTCCGCTATTTCTCGGTTGGTCCCATAGTAAAGTTGTTCATAATGATGAGTACATACATACATACCCTTCAGTATCACTACATCTTTAGTAAACACGTTGTGTGATATTTATTTAATACTTTATTGCACACTTACAAACTAAGTACAATGCACAAATGGAGGACTTAATGCTAAACATTTTCTACCAGTCATCCACCAGGTTGAACAAATGGTATGTAGGCGTGCATGAAAAAAAAAACTTATAATTTAAGAAACAAAAAACTGGTTAACTAAAGAAAAAAAAAAAGAACAAAACTTTTACAAGAAATAGATACTAAACCAGATACATCCAAAATAAATCCAACTTAAATAAAAGCTATATCTATACACAATTATATAAATAAATACTATTTTACTACATAATTATTATACAAACTTAAATGATATTCACCCATCTATTTTAATTAATGTTGCTGATGTCATAAAATAATATTATATTGTCTTTCTTTCTTAATATTCTAGAATTATTTCCAATCTGGTACCAATTTGGACCCTGGCGTCATTAACCATACATCTAGTTGGTGTTCTGCCTAAAGCTGGTCTTTTTATTCTGTACCCGCTTTCTTTGTGCTTTGTGAATCTTGAATATAAACCAAAACTCCATACTAACATTCGAACGTGTAAAGTCGTAGCTGAGATGAACTAACAAACGTACACATAAAAAGATCGTTTGTAATTTATAATTCAAGTGATAGTGTTTATTGACTTGAACTAGCTAGAAATAGAGACAGAGAGACGTGACACTGACCCTGGCAAAGCTGCAGGATGTGAGGGATCGTGAAAAAGTGTTATAATTCTATTATTCAGTCGCCAAAATTTATAGCCGAATAACAACTGAAATATTGTCATTGGTAAAAGACGGCGTGGCTAGCTAAAGTTACTGTGACGTTCTGTAAGTAATCCGATCAATTTATCAATAGAGACGAAAAAAATATTAATAAATAAATGTTCTAGTGATAGTGGTCCCTCATTCAACTATACAAATAAGAGGATTATCATACCATAATAAAGAAGCTTGACAATTTTAAATTAAAGGAAATATTAGCAGTAGAAACCACCAGGAGCACTAGGTAGAACACCTTGGGTAGAAATCTGAATTTATTGAACTTTTAGTGTTTTTTTTTTGTTGTATTTAACTAAGAAAAAAACAATGTGTCTTCAAAACAATTACCATTGTTAATACCAGCGACAAATAGTTGCACGTTTTAATCGTTACCAGTGCCATCTAGTTTTGTTTCTTGTAATAGTATATTTTTTGCACTAAATCCGATTTTTTTAGTAGAATCAAGTATTGAATTATGCGGCTGCTGCATAGCGGCTGGTAAAAATTTAATACTGACTACCTTTTTTGGTGACAGTCTTTGAAAGATACCAGGCTGCATCGGAGTGCAGCCGGATTATATGAGGTTGCACCCACTAAAACTCCTCAGTGTTCGACGGAGGTATCTCCATACGAACGCACTGGTCCTCTCCTAGTACGCTGCCTGAATCAACACGCCCGGAAAATGCTTGACTCTAACAAAATTCATTAACATGTAATTAGAACGTTCTTGACAAACTACCGCATACCGGCCAGCATTTTGATCACATTTGTTGATTTTCAAGCTTTTTTTTTTAAATAAAATAAGTGGCAAACAAGCTCCGTGCCAGCTGATGGTAAGTGGTCACCGCTGCCTATAGACACTTACAATATCTGGGGCATTGTCAGTACGTTGACTACCTTTGAGGACTCTAGTCACCCCTCGTTTGAAGCAGTCCAAATTATACTTCGGAGGAAAAACCGAAGGTGGTAAGTCATAAACTATAAAATTGTTACATAAACTGTAACCTATTTATCTATTTACATCAGCAACATTAAATATCGGTCTACAAGAAAATATAGGTCGGTTCAATCTGGACAAGTTAATTTAGGTCTAGCTGCCGCCTCCGCCAAAGAATATAATATTGAAGATAGCTGTCTGGTATGACGTGCTCTCATTATTTTCCTGCTATGTTATTCTCAGTTGAGATGTAATTATTTACTTCTGCAAGGTTATTCTGAAAGGATACTAATCTAAAAGGATATCATTATATTCATCGTTATGAAAAACTTTTCATACCGTGAATCGCAAAAAAATATTTGGTCTATGCTAATATTAAATAATAGTGCTGTTGCCCAGTGGTGGGCAACAGCACTAGTGGGTAGATTTTCATAAAACTTTCAACCATTTATTTTGGTCCTTTAATCCGGCCCTTGCGTAAAATAAAATAGCCTATACTTCAATCTGGTCATAGCTAAACATATTAGTGAATATCAAATTTAAATCACATTCACACACGTACACAAACAAACAGACGAAAATTCAAAATACTGTCTTATCGTTTTCAGCTGCTGCTTAAGGCGCTCTGTGTATTTTTTTGATATCTCGCAATTATGGATTTATTTATCTCTACGTTTTTATTATATGTATAGATTCAGCTGATTTAGTTATCAAGATTTCAAAGTTTCCATAGTAAAACGATTTTCACAATCATAAAAACTATAAACCCTAAATGGCTTAGCATATTAGAAAAACCCCCTTTATTTTCCTTTTTCTTCAAATCCTTTCTAAGCGGATCTATATAAGGAGTTTATTTGTCAAACTTACGCTTCGTAGGTCAAACTCAAGATGATTCCTATAGTAGAGGAGACATGGTAGATCGACCTTCACTGATCTGATAACCAGATGAGACGTATTTTTTATCAAATATAATTTATAAACAAATATGCCTATCATAACTTGCCCATCAAAAAGTGTTCATAGCAAGTTTTTAGCTTGGCAATAATATTTTATGTACGATTTTTTGCAGGCTAGCCTATATAATTAGTTTTGTAATTAAAATATCTAACCTATGATATCAATTTCCATTGGTTAGCAAATAGGTGTAGTTATATTGACTTACCTGTTCACATCTGCTCGCCAGGTAGCCATGCACAGAAATGATTAGGCAAGTTTGTAGTGGTAGGACTTTTTTGCAGGGGTCCGCCTTGGGAAGTACCACACCTTTGCCAGTTATTCAACCGCCAAGCAGTAGTGTGCAAACACTACTGTGTTCCGGATTGAAGGGCAATGTTTCCAGCGAAATTACAGGGCACACAGAGATTTGACATCTTATATCTCGGGGTGACGAGCGCAGTGCATTGCTATCCAGGGTTTTGAACTGTTGAAGTTCAAAATTCTGAGTGGCGTTGTGCTGTTATGGGCAAGCGTGAAGAGCCATCAGGCGAGCGACTTCGCTCGCCTCGTCACTCAGTGTCATAAAAAAAGCATATTCTGTGTGTTAAAAACTATCAGTTGAGATAAAACTCATTCAGTTATCAAAAGAGTGAAGGAGATGAAAGAAAATTTATTGAAATTAATTAAATTAAAAATAGCTATGAACACTTTTTGATAGGCAAGTTATCATAGGGATATTTGTTTATATCGGATTGTGAAGGTCGATCTTCACCGGCTCTTATACTACTAGATATCGTGAAGAGAGTCAGTTAGTTAGTGAGTGAGTGCTATTTTGCTTTTATTTAAATATATTTTAATGTTTATCACGATGTTGTACATTCATGTGTTTTGGCAATCTTCTATAATATATATTAATTATGTAAATAAGCAAATAATGATAAATATTTTCACATTGAATCGACCAAATTGGACCTTGCGGCTAAATCTAACCACGGGCTCAAATTAGCGCAGCTTGCAAAATCACGCAAACGCGATTCTTAATGCGCTAAGATAAGTTCTGTGGTCGCAATTTTTCGCAATCACCTAAACTGAATCGCTTGTAGCAGGTAGCCGTAAAGCCCCTGGACTGTAAATTGTTATGTTAACATTAAAATTTTCAACAATACTCCGTTCAGATTGTTGCTCCTCTGTTAAATGAAATACAATAACACCTGACGAACTCTCATAAAAGTTAATAAAGTTAAACAATGCGGCGAGGTGTCCCCACTTTTAAGTTAAAGATTATTACTACAGGTGACCATAAGGCTTAATTTATTATATTAAAGTTGCATTTAGTGAAGCACAACCATGGCGCATACTAATATTCACAGTCAGTCTTTTTCCTCTTCCATGATATTTATTATTTCAATGACAATAAAAATGTTGAGTTAATCATTCCGTTCAGTCTTTACATTGAACTAAAAAGAGCAACGTAATAAAGGAGCCAGACAAGAAATTCGCAAAAAGCTAATAAACATTGTTTTGTACGTGTTGTAATAAAAGCGTTTAAGAAACTCTCGCCGTAGAGATGCCCCAAATGGATTCCTCCGAAAAAGTCAGTATTCTAAGTATTTGATTGTTTTATAAGGCAAACAACACCAAACAAAACTTGGTCATTTGGTTGTAATTCTTTGTTATTTGGGAATATTAGAATATTAACCCCATTTAGACCGAATAAATTATAACGAACTAAAATATGATGCTCGAAATGTATTTCTCTGAAAAAGTCGGTATTCTAAATAGGTAAGTATTTGATTATTTTGTAACGCAAACTACACGAACAAGAACTGGGTGTATCATCATACGATATTGATGGACTTATAAGAAAAGAGTCAGCCATAGCTTCATGGGAGAAATTAGTTTTTATTATTTTCAGCGCTTTAAAATCATAGAGCAAAAAAAAAAAACTGAAAATTACTTTATCATATAGAAATCTCTATTGTTAAAATAATAAATATATATATATATTTTTTTCATTAACTTAAATAACATTCCAATAATAAAAATTACAAATTAATACCTAACTACTAAACTAATCTATTAAACAACTACCAGTGGGAATCGTCCCCAAAATGCTGGCCACGTTGTATGGCAATGCTCACTCTTTGAGCAAAGTAGAGGCCGGCATTCTGGTCACGAGTTGCATCGACCAGTCGTGATGACATATCTTTAAATATTCTTTTGGCTCCTGATCCCCACGGGCCCATGGTTTCGACCCCAAAAGGTCTAAAAATGTACCCACTGTCCAAGGTACTATATTTGCGCCTTTTGAGGTCTTCTGCGAATTCAGCCGCCACACCAGCCCTACTCAGCGTTCTGAAAAGATGTGACGGCGCAAAGGTGTCTACGTAAGTATGTGGTAAAATTGGTTACATTGAGCTTAAATTACGATGCTGTAAGTATGTATTTTTTAAGAGTGTAGTTCATATTTATTATTTATCTGTTTTTTGAAAGCGCCGCGGAGGATGTGAGCACCATCTCAAACCAACTGTGGTTTTTTAGTGCAACATTAATTTAAAATTGTATTGTTATATACTAAGAAAAAAAAAAGTCGCGTCCCACACTAAGGGTCGCCCCATTTTCCACGGAATCAGTCATCCCGTCTGGGCTTTTACCGTCGCCACGTACAAGGCCGGTCGGCTCAAGAACGGCCGCGCAGTTGCCGGTGGTAAAAGCACGGCGGATGATATCATTAAGGCTGGCGTGACGGGGATCCTACCTGCACGCCTTGTGCATGATGAGGCGAGTTGGCGGTCAAGCGCAAGCCTATCTATGCATAAAAAAAATTAAAGCCCGTGGTAACCGAACTGGTCGACAGGAACTCATTGTTAAAATAATAATAATGTAAATTTTGTCTTTTTGCTTATTAATTTATTTAGTTTCCCATCTCTAGGGACGAGTGCACGCACAATGGCCCGGGAGATGACTTTTCCTTTTAGTAATATTTCTCCCGCTCCTTAAATTACTGGAGTTCTGAAGTTTCTACTTTATATTTGCTCTTGCGTAAATAAATCTCATACAAAGAGTGCAGGGAGTTAATTAGGAGCAGAAAGGTTGGCCACAAAGCTTATTAAGAATCCACCGAAGATTTTCACCCGGTCACCCGTTTCGCTTACATAAGTAAGTACTGTTACTAAACAGTGCGTAAAACTGTGTTTTTTACATTTAAGTACGTTTTTTTCCAGTGATCTTCAGTTTTTCCCATTATTTTCGGACCTGCATCGATCCCACCCATATTTTCTATCGTCACTGCGATAAGTAATGTTATTTTTACATAATTAAAGTAATATAAATAAATATCTTTATTTCAAGCATGGAACCCATAAGTACGGTAAATGTATAGGTAGAAACATAATTGTAAATAAAAATATGTACATACAAGCTTTAAAACAAACTTTTTTTTTATCTAGAATAGATCTTTGTTTGGCCACCAACCCCCCTGATGGTAAGCGATGGATGGAACACGTAGATCTAGAATAAATCTATTCAGTCTAGCCTTGAAGATGCCTAGATTGTATATCTCACTGACCTATCTACTTCCACACAATAAAAAAATACAATGGTAACCAAAATAAAATAACGTCAACACAAAAACGCCATCAAGTTGACCATCACCCGGAATAGTTCACATAACAATGGTAAAATCACCCCACTGTACACACTAGGTAAAAAAGCTACTACAAGACTTTGTATTATAACCCGCTGTATTGTAATACTCAACTTAATAATTCAATATTATTTACGGGATATTTATCGTGGTAAGGTTTTGGAAGGACATATAACTGTGGTGAATAACCGTGATAGTTTAAAACAGTGTTTTAATGATTCATGTTACACAAAAGAAATATTGGCATACTAAAATTGAGCAGGTATAAAAGTTAAATTAAGGTATCGATGCATCGACGGGACAATAGGTAGGTAAATACGTCAACCGCATTTGCAAATAAGTATCTCCTAGGAAATATAACAACACCGTATTCTACCTCACCCCATCTGTCGGAAAAGTCTCACATTACACACGTGACTTCCTACTACGAGCCTAAAGTAACAGAGTAACGGATAAGCATATTATATGTAAAGATTTCTGGCGCGCGACCAAAATGCACCCGCCGTGTAATTAAATGGCACAATTTAACCACCGTTCGCCGACTAGAAAAACTTGTGGTTATCTACTATATAGGAGTACTGGCAACTACAACTTTTTAACGGTTAGAAGAAGATAGAAGATTAGTTACATGGAAACATAAAAGTAAGTTCTTACTAATGAGAGTTATCTTTCAGGTAATATTCACAAATGAAATCTGTCAGTTGACAATATATAATGTACTAGTGATTTTGCTCGCGACTTCGTACGCGTAGATTTTCATATAAACCTTCAATCCTTTTATCATGCGCCGGCCCTTGCGCAAAATAACTATTTTTTTTAATGATACAGAGTGACGAGACGAGCGAAGTCGCTCGCCTGATGGCTCTTCACGCTTGCCCATAACAGCACAACGCCACTCAGAATTTTAAACTTCAACAGTTCAAAACCCTGGATGGCACTGCACTGCGTTCGTCACCCCGAGATATAAGATGTCAAATCTCTGTGTGCCCTGTAATTTCGCTGGAAACATTGCCCTTCAATCCGGAACACAGTAGTGTTTACACACTACTGCTTGGCGGTATACATACTTCAATCTGGTCATAGCTAAGCATAGTCGTGAAAACCGCATCTAAATACGTCCAGCGGTTAAGGAGATGTACGTGACTAACAAACAGACAAAAATTCTAAAAACTGTCTTAACGTGATCAGCTGCTTATTTTAAAACGCCCTGTTTGTTTTTTTATATACTTATCGCAATTACAGTTTTTTTTATCTCTACGTTTTTATTATATGTATTTACAATATTGTCAAAGGACCATTGGGGGGTTTGTATCTATACATAAAAAATAGATAATTTTCGTTTGTAAGCACATCACTTGAGAACGGTCCGATTTGACTATATCTTTTTAAATGCTTGTATAATATTTTGAACAAAGTTTTAACACAACGAAACATTGGAAAACTTGCGAGGAAAATTTGAAAATTCCGGGAAAAAAACTGGTCCTGTAGGATACCGAGAAAACCTAAGGGATGCTGCTAGTTTATGACAATGACTGCTTATTATTATACATCCTTTGTTAACCAGTGTATCATGCAATACATACCTACAAAGAAACAAAGACTTAAGACCTCAGTTCCTTATTATTCTCCACAAAGAGCGGCGGATCTTATTAGGCATGGAACTTCATTAACTGCTTCCCAGAGAAAACACAGTAACTGTTGGAAAAGTTACTAAGTTCTTTACCACACGATTAAAGGATCAAGAATGGTAGATGTAAGAGCTAGCTATAATTGATTAGGTATTTAAATATCATCATCATCAGTCATTTATATCCACTCCAGGGCATAAATCTTCCGTTCATTCACGTATTTAAACATGCCCTGTTCCATTCTGGCTCAGACTTTTCCAACAGTAGATTGAATTATCATAGACCCATTTTTGTTTATGTAGTAATATGCTTGCGTTTGGCCGCCATCCAAAAAAAAGCAATTGGGCAGTTCTAACTTTGAATAAATAATATATCTCCGTTACAAGGTTACGTTGTTGAATTTTGATCAAGTGTCAAATGTGATATATTAAATTGGCCCTACTTTACTTTCAATGTTTATTTTGTTTTTATTAATTCATTTTATTTTGGAAAATAAGTTATCATTTGACCGCCAACTCGTCTGATGCTAAGCGATGATGCGGTCTACGACGGAACACGCTTGTTTAAATGAAACCGATTCATTCGCGATTTGAAGACTCCAATGAACGTGATATAATCAAAAACCTTAGAAATCATTAAACAGAGACACACTCTCGCATTTGTAATATTAATTGTAGAGTATCAATAAAATTGTAAAGAATTAACAGAAAGACCTTCATGATGTTTGTTTGTCAGTCATTAAGCCGCATTAAACCTAATCGCTCGGTAATTTCCCCAACAAGGGCGCAGCTTCACCGAGAGAGTCCATTTAATTATGCAACGCGAGCATTACTAACTCAATCAGGGTGGAGAAGTGTTTATTGAATCCTTTACAAACGTCTGTAAGGTGCTAACAGACACCATCCTTTATTTTAACTGACTTCCGAAAAGGAGGAGGTTATCACTTCGACTGTATTTTTTTACGTTAATTTTTTTATGTTTGTTACCTCAGAACTTTTGACTTTTTGCTATAGAAAAACTTTTTTAAATCAACAATTTAAAAATCTCATGGAAATCTTTACGCTATGGAAATCTTCGGAGGCTAAGAACCACTTTGGGGTCAAGTGCTACCCCAATAAGTAACGGAAACATCTACTAAAATGAAAGTCAGATTTTGCTCTTCCCCATTTTCACAGACCCTGGGTTCAAAACCACCTCGTGCCCTATTTCACTTCACATAATGACTGCTCCCTACTCCCCTAAACTCGACGTCACACATTTCATTCAGAATGGTAATCTCTAACGCACTGCTGAAAGGAGGCGGCCCCTGTATTCCCTGAAATATACTGCGACGGAACACGCTACAAATGTATACAGCGAGGACGGGTAGAAATTAGAATCGTTTCGTTCCCGAGTAACTAAATGGTAGTGAAGATTAACTAAATGGTTCGCTCGACTTTCTGATTTGTTTGCTTTTCCGGGACAATAATTTGTCTTCTAATACCCTTAGTTTAACATTCAGCCTGCAATTGCCGTAGAGCAGCGCCAGAAAAGTCATAGGGAAGTGTTCCTGTCTAATTCTCAACATTGTAGCATCTAAATTACTAAACGTAGATAGTATTTAATTATGTATACCTCTTAGACAAAAAAAGCTGTTAAGCACTTTTTAACCGACTTCGAAAAAGGCGGAGGTCCAATGTACCACTGCATTTTTGATTTTATTTTTATTTATGTTCACCGGTCTCTCCGCCAATTATGCATTGATTTCGATGATTCTTTTTCGTTTGGTAGGTCATACTTCAGAGGTGATCCTAATATAAATTTCATCAACATCGGTTTAGTAGTTTGTTTTTTAATTTAAAATTAATGAAATAAATATGTCTTCCAAGTAAACGAAATTCCGTATTTACAAATTTTGAAGTCGGTGTTTAATGTATCTACATTTTGTTATTTAAAGGGGTTATTGTTAACCTGCCATTAATTAAATTGACCATACTGCCCTAGTGGTTAATACCGTCATTTCATAATTGACCAATTGAGCGATGGTGGCCCCGATTCGATCCTAGTCCCTTCCCCAATGACTTATTTATCACTCAAATAAATTATGTGCAGTGTATATGCCATCGCTCAAAAACGGTGAAGGAAAATATTGCGAGGAAACTAGTAAGTCCAAGAATCTTAAAGTTTTAAAGACATAATTATATGACATTCACCAACATGCACTGGGCCAGCATGGTGGATTAGGGCTCCTTCTCTCTATCTCTCTCCCCCCTCTCTCTCTCTTTCTCTCTCTCTCTTTCTCTCTCTCTCTGAAAGAAGGCATGTGTCTCAGCAGTGGGAACATGATAGCTTGATTTTGATAATGGCGATAATTGATCAACCAAAGTCAATCCCGCTTATTGTTAGCTGAAATTCGCTATACGGATAGGATACGGATCCTTTCTTCCCGCTTGCACATACATATATACGTTTAAGATATCATCATCATTTCAGCCATAGGACATCCACTGCTGGGCACAGGTCTATCGATCTCCAAAAGGGTTGGTAGAAAGCGGCCTGCATCTAGCGTTTCGCTGCGGTCTCTTTTAGGTTTTCTGCCCATTTTGTGGGTGGACGGAATCTATGGAAACAAATCAGCGTTTGTATATATATTTGAATGTTTGTGTGTATAATTTTGGGATGATAACTTGCATACGGATGATCCCGTTGTCACGAAATTTTGTAGGCAAAAAGAACAGGAAATAGTAATTTTTAAACTTTCGCGATTTGAACACATGTTTTTTATATTTATCGGGACTTATCGCGCACTATTAAATATAGGTAAAAATAGATACCTTTCGCTCGACGTTTCAACCATGTTACAATGGCCGTGGTCACGAGCTGACTGAAAACTGCGGGTGAGTCCGGCGAGAAAAATAAAAAAAACAAAATAGGTAAAAAAAAGGGTATCTATTTTTACCTATATTTAATAATGCGCGATAAGTCCCGATAAATATAAAAAACAAGAACAGGCAAATTCAACTTAATAATTTTAATATGAGCAAAATCAGTGGGAAAGGTTATTATGATAATTATATGGGATCGCAAAGTCACAGTTCGGACCGAAAAACTTGTTCTAAGGATTTAAAATCGTTCAAGATGTTGACCTAGAGTTAGATAATGGAGCTCTTTGTTCTTTCCACGTGCACTACAGTGGAGATCCATGAAATAGAGGTTGCATTCTAATGTCGTAACGTACGAGCCACGCCACAAATTTTGGTCTCATTTCCATTTGCCGATGGCTCGTGCGGTGTATTGCCGGAAATTTCGGGAACTACTAGTAAATGTTTAGTGGTTTTGAAATGAACGGACATTGTTCCCCGGACCTAACTCTACCAACGAAACAGGTAGCGTTGATGTTCAGAGACGGAGGGGTGGTAACGATACATTTTTAATCGCTGAACAAATGGAGGAGGTTCTCTGGTGAACGCGTATTATAGGTATATTTTTTTATGTTTGACCAGACTGGCTAGATTGACCGACGACATCGTGTGAGTCCCAGAGAGTGGATTCAGATGGCAGGCTGTCGTTTAGTGTGGAGGTCTAAGCCGGAGGCCTATGTTCAAGAGTGGACGACTTCGAACTGATGATTATGGCGATGGATGTATGACCACGCATAACTTTTTAATGAGCAGTCTAATTTTGTTATTATATTCTTTGTTTGACTAAACTTGATGGTCAGTTTTCTGTGTAATTTGTTAATTACTGAGATAATTTAGAGTCAAAGGAAATCATTGTGAAGAAACCAAGAATGTCCAAGAAAATCAAAAGGTCAAAGACATGACATTTACCAAGTTGCGATTGGCCAGCATAATGGATTAGGACCCATTCTCTCTCTTTGGGAGAAGGCCTTAGTCCAGCAGTGGAAAGGCTGAAATGATGTTGATAATGAATGGAAATTTTATTTGTTGTATCACCATCACACTACTTAATATTGTAAATTCAAAAGTTACAATGAATAAATTATCACATTATTACACGCCGACACGTTAATTAACTATACGGTGATATAATGGGTGTCAGGCAGAGTTCCGGGCAACTTTTGGATCGACAGAACTAAAAGGATTGGAATAAAGAAAGAAAGAAATATTTATTTTGTATCAACAACTTAACATAAACAACATAATAGGTATATATAACTATAGTCCTTAGAATACGGTTTTCTTATAATTTGTATGTGACAATATGTCATTTACTTTTCAATTTCGTAAACAGATTTAAATTAAATTTGGCAAAGAAGTAATAAAACACCCTGATAACCTCCTGCGTCAATACGTCGACTTAATTATTGTCAATATAAAAAACTGATTTCATAAACATTACAGAATTGGACCAAATTGAAATGGAACCACACGGGAAGCCAGCTATCAAATAAAAAGAATCATCAAAAGTTCTGAGGAAACAAACATAAAAAAAAACAAATTGAGAATCTCCTCCTTTTTGGAAATCGGTTAAAAAGTAGCCTAATGTATTGCAGAAAACAAGTTTTTTATTAAAAAATACTATTTATCTAATTCAAACTAAGCTTTTATGAAATTAGTGTTCGGAACGGTGTGCTGATCAAAAAAAGAGAGCCCAAACACTACTATCATTCATTTAGGAGTGACGTTGTCTACCGTTACCATCATCGAATCAGCTCGTTGTCAACATAATATTATATTGTCATCAGAACTTGACAAGTATGCCAAATTTCAACTCCATCGAACACCGGGAAGCTAGTCAAATTTTACTTGCAATATATGGATTTAATAAAATGCTGCGCAATGCTTGCTAAAGCAAGAAAGATTTTCACACTCAAAACTATGAAAAGAGAAGCTACTTTATGCGAAATTCAAGCTATGAATTCTTAACCAAAGGTATCGATTCCCGCAATATACGACTGAATCCAGTAACCATTTTTCACATTCCCAACGGCTGTTTTACATAACCTCCTATAGTAAAAGCTCCGAGTCATAATAAACTGGCATTGCTTACAAAAACACTATGTCACGGCGAAAACAGAAAATAACGATATATTGTACCAAAGATTTGCCAGTCACCTCCATATTACCACAGCATTAAACTTGACTTACAATGGGATACAAAAGGCCAACCGCCTTCAATGCAAAAGTCTTTAACTTCCAATATATAAGGTTCAAAATGTCGCTGAAACAGGCTAGGAATTTCATAAGGCTCCAAAGTAATTATTAAGGGACGACAAACTGAACGCAATTAGATAGTTTATTTGATAAAATTGCTTGAGTTATTTTTGACTTAGGTAAATGTTCCTAATGAACATCAATTACTAAATTCAAGGCAATCAGATGATGATGCTCTATTTTCAAAATATCACAGGCCAATTAATGCGAGTCTAAAAGGTAATTTAAAACGTAAGTATTACGTTCATTACAACTAGAAAACATAATTTAATCCTGAAACAACTAAAGCGTAACGAAAACTTTCAGAAAGACGATTTAAAATAGGTATATATGGTTCCAGCAAACTATAGATGACAAAATAAGCACAGCTAGGTATCTAACACAGCGGAAGATGTCCTGAAGAGCGCTCATTTCATAATTAAATACACAGTATGCTTGTAGATCATTAATCAAAAACACTGTCTTGAGTTTAGCATAAAAGTTTAAAGTTTAAGCAAACTACGAGTAGAGCAATTCAATTAATTAATTTACAGCTTAAATGTTGCTAATATTATGACATGTGACATTATGTTTAAAGGTTTAGGTCAGGAGAAAGTAACATGCAAAAACTTTTTAGCTAATTCAAAGTTTTTTCTACTGTTCATAAAAACTTTACAGCAGTTTCATTACACTTTCCATTACACTCTTTCACACTTGTTTCCTTGTTGAACGTTTAACCAAAACTGCTAATCGCAATCAATCTCAGGTTATTCCTCTCTCCCACGGAGGGGAGTGAGGAGATCGGCCTTGAGCGTTCTGTTCGTTGCTGAGGCTGGGCTCTGGGGGCTTAAATATCCAGTACGGTGCAGTACAACCAGGCCTCTGAAACGAGAGGACCGTAGGATCCGATGGCCATCTGATTTGGGTGGATCTTGTTCTTTATTTGGCCTCATCCGATGCCACTGCCTTGTTTCTCTTCGTTTTTTCTTCTGAGCCAGTCAGGAGGTCTTAAAAAAAACACGCCAGGTACGTACGTCAGGGGGGCATGTGTGATTTGGCGCAATGTTGTTGAGGTGGGCTATGGCCCGTTGTCTGAGCGGGCGAACATGCCGCGCGACAGATGAACCATAACCACCGACTCGATATACATATCGCACGTCACAACTAATATAGTCTTAACTCAAAATTTTGCATTTTTGAGTTAAGTATGCCATCAAAAAGTAGATTTTTTTCTCTACAAACTGGTAAGACCGTTACATTTATACCTCCGATTATCACTGAAAGATGGCACAAAAACTCTTTTTTGACTATTCAATACGTTCATTCTTTTACCAAGTAGCACCGTCTCATCTTCGCCTAATCGGTCGCAACTCAACAAACGCATACGGCTGACGTATGTAACCTGTCACATTCGAACATAAGACATTGTGAGTGTTAGCATCGGATACAAAAACGTTGCAGGTGAGTAGTCTATATAGATCCATTTCTAACATGCGACTTTTTTGCCTGGACATAAAATAAGTCAATTAGTTTTTATTACAAGTTAAGACTATATTGCTTGACAATAATTTATTTTTTCTGATTATAATGAAAAATGATTTGACTTAAGACTATAATGCCGTCAGTTTTTTTGAGTTAATACTTTATGACCAGTTCAGAGTATTCTGTGAGGTCCTCGTGGTATTGTTTATATATAAATGCAACTGTATTAATTGTTCATGTTTGCTAAAAATACATTTGTTTACAGAAACATTGCAGACCAAAATCGCAATGAAGAGATATAAATAAACTAGCATAAATAAAAAAAACATAAACTTGCAATATTATTATTAGAAAATTATTATTTTTACACCTCAAGAAGATATAGATAAGATATTATTATGAGATATTGATTATGTTCCTAAGTATTATAATTATTAATGTGCCAAAAACCTAATATTATTGTATTGAGTTATTGGTACTTTACAACGGAATAAGGCAAACTTAATAGACGAATCTCGAAATCGGTGCGACACGATCTGCGTTCCTATAATACAAAATGTATTAGGGACGCAATTGAGCGGAACCAAGGCTCGAAAAAATTCGCAAAGAATTCGTCTATTGGAAAAAGCCAAATGACGAAACTGAAGATCGAGGATGGCAGTATGATTTCATCAAAGCCGGAGATTCTGAGAGAGCTCGAGAGGTTTTACGGACAGTTGTACACCTCGACACGACAGCCCATTGGCAGTACAGCTCAGGATAAGAGAGCTAAACTGACCCGACATTACACTGAGGGCATTCCAGACATCAGCTTGTACGAGATTAGAATGGCTCTGAAACAGTTTAAGAACAACAAGGCGCCGGGTGATGACGGAATCACGACAGAACTACTGAGAGCAGGTGGAAAACCGGTACTTTTAGTCATCCAGAAGTGGTTTAATTCCGTCATACTCGAAGGTACTACGCCTGAAGCATGGAACAGGAGTGTGGTGGTGCTCTTCTTCAAAAAAGGTGACAACACCTTATTGAAGAATTATAGACCCATCTCACTCCTGAGCCATGTGTACAAGTTGTTCTCCAGAGTCATTACAAACCATCTCGAAAACAGGTTTGATGACTTCCAGCCTCTCGAACAAGCCGGTTTCCGTAAAGGCTGGAGCACCATAGACCACATACACACGCTCCGCCAGATTATACAGAAGACTGAGGAGTATAATCAGCCATTATGCCTAGCGTTCGTGGACTATTAAAAATCCTTCGATTCTATCGAGACTGGGCAGTATTGCAGTTCCAATTGCAAAAAGGCATGAGACAGGGAGATGTTACCTCTCCAAAACTGTTCACAAACGCATTGGAGGACGTTTTCAAGCTTTTGGAATGGAACGGATTGGGCATCAACATTAATGGCGAATACAGCACTCACTTTCGTTTTCCGATGATTTAGTTATCATGGCAGAGTCACTGGAGGACCTACATACAATGCTCAGTGACCTCAGCAGCCTTTCCCAACAGGTGGGTCTTAAAATGAACACGGATAAGACAAAAATCATGTCCAATGTCCATGTTGTACCTGTACCGGTAGTTGTTGGGAACGATACTCTCGAAGTTGTTGACCATTACACCTATCTTGGACAGATTGTTCAGTTAGGTAAGTCCAACTTAGGCAAAGAGGTCGCCCGAAGAATCCAACTCGGATGGGCAGCGTTCGGGAAATTGCGTGAAATCTTCTCGTCCAAGATAGCACAGTGCCTAAAGACAAGGGTCTTTGACCAATGTGTGTTGCCAGTGATGACATATGGTACTGAGACGTGGTCCTTAACTGTTGGCCTTTTGGAGAAACTCAGAGTCACACAACGGGCAATGGAGAGAGGTATGCTCGGAGTTTCTTTGCGCGATAGAATCCGAAACGTGGATATTCGCCAAAGAACCAGAGTCGTCGACATAGCTGTAAAAATTTGCAAGTTGAAGTGGCAATGGGCAGGCCACATCGCTCGAAGAACCGATAACCGATGGGGAAGAAAGGTAATTAAGTGGAGACCACGAACCGGAAGACGCAGTGTAGGTAGGCCTCCCACTAGATGGACCGACGATATCGTGAGAGTCGCGGGCATCCAGTGGATGCAGATGGCAGGTTGTCGTTCAGTGTGGAAGTTAAAGGGGGAGGCCTATGTTCAGCAGTGCATGTCATATGGCTGATGATGATGATGATGATTGGTACTTTGGAGTTATTACTCAATAAATAAGAAGAATATGAACAGCAAAAATTCATCAATAAAGTCTCAACCCAATTTAATACCATCAATATGCAAAAGAGTTTAACAAAAAAAACAAGTAATTAAGTCTTATTTCAAAATAGTATTTCTACAAGCAGGCAATATAGTCGTTACTCAAAGTTTTAATGAAAAAATATTCATTACTCTAAAGATAGTCATTTAATCCTCGTTAGAATAGAAAATAAATAAAGCCAGATAACATACCCTTAAACTGTCATTTAAGTTTGGGCACGATAATGGATATTTCAGACAGTATGATTTTTTAAATATTCAAATCGCGATATCTCGAAATCGTTTATTTTGAGTTAAGACTATACTAGTTGTGGGGTGCGAATTATCCTGAGCGATGACGTCCTTGAGTAAGTACCGACCGGCTACCAAGTTCATCATCAGGGAAACGAACTGGACCACTTGTAGTCGTTTCCTCCAGCTGGAACATATCATGTACCCTACTGGGGCAGCGTAGGTAAGTCCGGTGCTGATAATTATACGTTTAGAATTGATGTTGAATATCTACTTTAGTCCTGAGTGACACAGCAAGCATCGATCGACCACGCCACAAAACCCAACGTAAATCTAGTAAACTTAACAATTAAAAACGGAAATCAAAATAAAATAATTAAGGTCCCGTAATCTGGCAAAATAAATCAAAATAAATAAATAATTTTCGTTGTACACGAGAATTTAGAAATCAACATTAATAATCGCTAACAAGCTAATTCTAACGTTCAACACAATTAGTCATCCCCTGCCAGTGAAATATTTCGCTGTCCCCGGCTGATATCGACGAACACTAACGCGACCAATTTAATCGCAGAGATCGTTACCGTGCCAAACCTTTTATTTTCAAACTACCCTCAACTAGAATGTGGCAGAACTCCAAAACTACCAAAGTCACAAGGGTGAGATAATGCGAGCATCCTATTATGCAAAATTCTCACGTATTACCCGCGCCTGGCTCAGCAACTGAGCAGCAGACTTACACAAACTGTGGCGTTATTTTTAAAAGGGGACATTGATCATCGATTTATAGAGGAGACAAGCTGCTGTAACTTTTTGATTCAACATTATTCAGTAAAAATCGTGAACGGCTAAGCCATATACGAGTTCTAAAGGGTGAACTTTAAACTTTAAATATATTCTGCATTTATTTTATCAATACTGTATTTATTTTTATTTTCAGATTTAGCACGGACTTTTAATAAGCACCGCACATAATTTTTGGTACCGAAGCCATCTGTTTAATATAAAATACTTGTGAATGTGAAATTATTGTACAATATAGGATTGAAGAATTCTGGGTATACTGTTAATAATTATGTTGAAAAAGATTATATAAATGTCGAAATAAAGAGCAAAGTGGTCATAATATATGTGAATTTCCATACATGTTGAATGAGATTATATTGGCCGTCTGACGAAATGTGTTATCGATGATAGATACCCACCATATTTCAAAGGTGCACAGGGGCTTTGTAAAAGTAGGTACCTTCTTACTAAATAAAAATTGTGACCTGGAATTCATAAACTTTTAGTATTTTGTTTTAGATATAAATATTAGATAGATAGATAGTAGAAACTCTTTATTGTGTACACCAGAAATAAAAATTACAAACAGATAGAAAACACTTACGAGCTAGTGCCACAAGTGGCGGCCTTATCGCTAAAAGCGATCTCTTCCAGGCAACCATTAAATACTAACAAACTTATTTTCAATCACTGTTTAGTGTCTATTTATTATCATATCACGAACCAAACGAGTGAAATAATTTTGATGAAATATAGGAAGAAAGTAGTGTGCACAGTGAAAACGTACTTACATGGGATAGTTATATCATAAAAAATTAGACAATCGAAATTTGAACTGTGCGGGGGCATAAATTAATTAAATACTTATTTTATGAAATTGATATCATTGAAAAATTTTACACTGATATACGACCTTCCTCTTAGAGGTAATATGTTTTTTTTATCATAAAATTTAAGATTCTGAAGTAATATTGTTCAGTAAAAATCCCTAGGGTAATGAATATAAGTATGAAGACATTTTTATTTTTAAAATGCTTCTAAAACCATCTAAAAACTAATTAGACAATTCCCTCTGCGGCTTTAAAATTAATTAAAAAAATTATTTCATAAGTTAAAGCTCTTATTGAGATCAATTAAGTTTGGGAATAATGAAAAAAAAAACAGGATTAAAGTGGATTCATTTTTCAGATTTTGAAATGAATCTTTTACGTCATAATAATTTTTGATCATGAATAACATAAATATAATAAAATATTATATATTTGATATAGTGAAACTATGTATAGAGACGGTATGTAGGTTAGTAACAACAGTTTTGTTTATAATGAACCTACAATTATATCAGTTACTTTCACTGTACCAAGCACAAGTTTGGTCATGCATGAAATACTGCTCTCACCTTTGGGATGGATCAGCTAAGTACCAGCTCGGGGCGTTAGTCTATTGAGAGACGCGCCAAGAGACTCATCGGCAACGAATCCCTGGTGCAGACAGCTGGTTCAGCTCCTTAGTCTTGAGCATAGGCGCAAGCTTTTTATTCTATCAGTTTTTCATCGGATACATCTTGGAGAGTGTGCATCGGATCTGCATGATCTAATTCCCTCCTGCCCATTTTTCTATCGGACTGCCAGAGCGGGCACAAAAAATCAACACCGCTTCTTGGTTGATATTTCGAAAACCCGTACGAAGCGCTTTGATTCCACTTTTATTGTGCGAACTGCTGGTCTATGGAATGCGCTGCCTGAATGGGTGTTACCCAACAGTTACAATCTAGGTATCTTCAAATCACGAGTGAATCGGTTTGTTCTAGGCAAGCGTGCTCTATCCCTGGAGCCGGGGTCCTAGAATACTGCTTCGGTATCCGCTGTCCGTCGTAAGAGCCGACTAAAAGGGGGCCTTTGGGCTTGTGGGTGATCAGATTTGGGGATCTGACCTCCCATTCAGCAAGCCCAGGGAAGACAACGGCGTGGTGTGACCCACGCCGTTGTAAAGGAATGAAACGGAAATGAAATATTTCCAGGGAGCGTTGCTTCAGCAGAGTGTTAGGAGGGTACCGGTGCGTTCTTATGGAGATCCCGGTGCCCTCCGTCTAGCACAGCAGTCGGCCACCGAGGGGGTTTTAGTGGGTGCAATCTCACATAGCCCGGCTACACCCCAATGCAGCTGGGTATCTTTGAAGATTTCCGCCCCGTCAAAAAAAAAAACAAGCGTGCTCCATCGTAGACTGCATCGTCGCTTAACATCAGGCGAGTTGGTGGTCAAACGCAAGCCTATTAATACTATTAAAGTCTTAATTTTCTAAACATAATCATGAGTTTACAATGACTTTAAAGTTTGTGAAACTAGGTAGGTGATAACCAGGTGACTCATTAAAACATTTTAGTCAGTAAACTTGGTATGATTGCTACGCAAACACATGCAAATTTTCACCAAACTTTCATATCTCCCAAAGAGGTTTCAAGTGTAAGAGTTGCAGATTCCTTCGCCTATCGAACCGAATGCCTAATTAATTAAATCCATTTATTAATTAGATGGAAGGAGAGTTGTTTGAGAACGAAGTACAGTGGGTGTTCGTAATGGAATTGGATGTATGTAGAATTGTTCAGTAAAAAGTTGTTCAATCGTATACTTTGCGTGATAAGTTGCTAACATAATTCCTTGCAATTTACTTTTAACTTGATTAGATGTAAAAATGATGTTAACATACATCGAGAGAGCAGAGTACAAATAGTGAAGTGCGTGGGCATTCAGTCTGAAGTTAAACTGTCTAACTATCACGGTTCATGAGATACATCCTGGTAACAGACGGACGGACGGACAGACGGACAGCGAAACCTTAGTAAATAGGGTCCCGTTTCACCCTTTGGGTACGGAACCCTAAAAACTACAATTCACTTCAGTATAGCGTATTCTTTTTAATTGTTAGATTTTACGACGACATTCCGCGAAGTCATGATTCAAGATATTATTATGATCAATTATTTAGTAGGCTGATCATTTTTTTCTCGTAAACATTATAGCGCTGGCAAAGATACTGGTGAAATCTGATTCGGACAGTAACAAAAGTAAAAAGCCGTTTATGTTTTATGCCATGGGTGGCAAACAAGCAAATGGGCCGTCTAATGGTAAGCGGTCACTGTCGCCTATAATACCTGTAACATCAGTGGGGTTAGTACGAGAACTTGTGAAAAAGTTATCGTTACGTAAACGATAGCAATTAATGTATGAAAAATTTAGGTTCCTTTCACGTCCGATAGAGGCGCTGTTCAATTTTTCATACATTTTGCTATCGTTTACGTAACGATAACTTTTTCGCAAGTGCTCACTAAGGCCACAGAAGCATCACAAAAACGTCGCTGACCTGTCAAGACTCTTTTAAAAGCCATTTTGAAAACTGCTATGTTTTCGATTCTCTCAAATAAAATTACTACAAAGAAATATTACAAAATCTTTTCTCTCTCGATACAATCTCAGTTATTTCTCACATCGAGACTAATTGCCACAAATTATCCGCATCCCCGCTCGAGTCTATTGTGCTTGAATTAATCCTGCATCCTGCTTCAACAAAACAAAGAGGAATTAAGCACAGTGCAGTGTAAAACAGTGGTGTACCTAATGAACAGCCGAAATTTGACTAATCAGTGTAGGTTTATCCACGCAATTCCACTCCTAGTGCAGTAATGTAGATAATCGATAATAGGATTTAATTTTAAGTACGAAATACGAGTACTTATTACATGAATGCAAGGGTTTCTTCAAATTGAATACCTTTAGTTTCATAGCCAATCCACATTGTGCCGAGCTAAGCGAAGCGATACCGACAATAGACCGACGACATAGTAAGAGTCGCGGGCATCCAGTGCATGGATGCCAATGTCACTTCGCTTTATCATCATCTCTGGCTGATGATGATGATAAAGCGAAGTGATAGTCATGGTATTCGTGAACAAGCCGACGTTTGAATGTACTTTTGTATATTTTTTGACAGTTTACAACTTGCGTATATACGATTGCGATTTTATGAGATTTTGTAGGTATAATAAGTTCATGCAGGCACAATTTTTATATACGAATATTTTAGCGAAATTTGTGGAGATAAGTAAATTTGTGGATTTGTGGGTATAAGGGTCGTGAAGTCCTTGTTTGGAGCAAACCATTTGTTGTTAGAGGCGGAGTAAACATGACCCAATAGCTATACCTTAGTCTGTGTCATGACCAGTGAAAGTTCATAGAGTATTTAAAGGCCGGCAAACATAATTATTATGTGATGTCCCTGGTGAAAGAACCATAGGGTATTCATAGGCGAATGTGATCGCTTACTATCAGGTAACCCGTCAGCTTGTTAGCAACCTATGGCAAAAGTCTGAAGAAAATTTCACTGGTCACCAAGACATGGAATTATATCCCAAAAATCTATATCTTGTTCCTTTTTTCCCTCTTACTATAAGCAAACTTTGACTAGCCCTAGGGCTAGCTACTTTGCATACATGAACTTACCAGAACACAATATGTGTATCCAACAAATAATTTCAAGCTATCCTGTTTGACTATAACATAGCGAAGATATTTTATTATAAAGTACGATTTAATGTACTGTCGTAATTATCGTATACAACCGCTAAACGTGGTTAAAATGGTTGGACGAAGAATTAAAAAATAATTTGTTTGGTTATTCAATCACAAACAAATTTGGAATCGGGTTTTGTAACAATACGTATGTATCGGTAACAATACAAAATACAACAGCTAAAATAAAGAAAAACCACCATCCAATAATGTGTCCATTATAAAACCTTGTTAAGTATTTCATGGTAATATGTGTCAATCTAGTTCAAAACCAGGCATTAAATAATAGTAAATTTATTACAGACAATTCAAAAAATAAATTAGGACTGGCAGGATTTGGATTTGATTTTCCCATTTTTTTCTAAAATGAGAAACAGCACTATAAATAAAAAATATATTTGAAAAAAAAAACGGGAAAACGGTTACCAAAAGATGGTAAGTCAATTAATTCTCCAATGTTACAATGTAAGGTAATTTTGTTTCGTTATAGTTTGGTACTTGTGTTATAAAATAATTCTCACGTTAAAAAATAAATTCCAAATTTTTTAATGATGTCGAAACCCAGTCTATTTACTATTTATTTATCGGCTCTGAAAGTAGATACCTATACATTAATTGCTTGCTGCATTTTTCATTTAATATAAATTCCCAAAAAAATGTATACAGACGACATAGAACCTCCTCCTTTTTTGGAAGTCGTTTAATAAGAAGTAAATATAACGTATCAAGGTTTTGTAATAACAAACAAGACATGTTATAATATCACGTGTAGATAATTAAATAAATATTAACAATATTTCAGGCGCAAAGCTTTTACTGCGAAAAAAGTTGAGTAGACTTAACGAACCT
The DNA here is from genome assembly GCA_949125355.1 of Agriopis leucophaearia. NCBI lineage: Eukaryota > Metazoa > Arthropoda > Insecta > Lepidoptera > Geometridae > Agriopis > Agriopis leucophaearia. Next base: position 18,513,444 of record OX421268.1, on the reverse strand, counting down.
AACTCATATTTCAGTTCTTCACGAGTCGTCGTCCAAAGAGATTACTAAAGTCAGCCCCAGTTTTTAAAGTGTCATTTTTTATTAATATTTATGAGCTTCAAAAATTAAAGTTTCTAACAATGTTACAGCTCAGCATTAATAACTTCGTGATGTTTTTGTTTAACTGTGTCCAAAAGTAGCAAACATAACATCATTCGGAATTCAACATTTTGGAAAAAGTCACAAAGTTCAGAATCGTGTGTGGATCTTGAGTTTTAATCTAAGAACATAAACTCATAGAAAAAAATCTGGCACCCAATGAATACGCTTAATTATCACGTAAAAAACAAGTATGCTTCATATAATCAGAGATGTTTTATTCTAAAGCTTCTTTTATTTATTTATTACCTAACTGCCACAGACGGATATGTTTTGCAAGATGTGAGAGTGAGCTTTTTAACAGTGTCGGTGTGTCCAAAGCAGGAATACGATCAAAAAGCTCTTCAGAGCATTCCCTGAAAAACAAGCGATAGAAAATATATAGGGAACCTAGGTCTCTTCGGAGGCTAAAGCTAAGGCTTGCTAGCATAATTGATTTGATTAATGAATTTGAATAATGTATACGTCTATATTTATAGTTCTATGAATCAAAACAACCTATGCCATGTCTCATTTCAATATTATAGTTGAAACTCGACAGCATAGATTTATTAAACTGCAATGGTAATCCATTTTGATCACGCACCGCGAACACATCTCTAACCACATGCTTCACGTGTTATTGTAAAATCTCTAGAAGGCACACATTGTAAGATATAATGTGTGCTGACAGTTTAGAAAATAGCATTCGAACACTTGAAACTTTAATAGACGGCAAAGGTCCTACATAGTCATGATAAAATCTGAAATTATTCGAGTACTTGCACGTTTTGAGGCAATGCTTCTGACTATGAGCAGCTTTTAGAAACTGTACACACAATCAAAGTCTTTGCATCAGAAAAGTCTTTTAGAACAAATACTTTCCTTCTTCATTTTGACCACATATACAATGTAAAGTGGACTAAATACCGAGTTACTAAGTAATCATTTTAAAAGTTTGACAGTTATTATCCGAGTAAAAAATTTCTTTCAAAGCTTCTAATGTTAGTTCCAAGTTTTACTTGCAATCAGAAACTAAAAGTTTGGAGTGTGCACTGGCCATAAAATAATGTTTACTTTGAAAACGTGCAAATACGTTGAATTACGTGACTGGAGTTATAAAAGAAAGATCTCAAGTACTAGAAACAGTTTGAGACATGGAATTATTTGATTTCAATAATTTTTCAAGAATCAAATAAGTATATTTCTATAGAATTTTTCAGCTGAGAACCAAAAATATTATTGTTTTAGAATTTAGCATACGCATATACTCAGTTTTTATAATTCAATAAATTCACAATAATAATAATAAATATCTATAAACCAAAAATAAAACATTACATTAGTAATATTCATTTGTATTCAATTGAATTCCGCTTAGTCAGCGCAGAATATACATTAAAAAAAAACTTTTCTACACCCAAGATACAAGCCTAGCCTAGTTTGGGGCCCACTGAAAACATCTTTTGGGTTTTTCACATTGTTTATGTCTATTATAAACTAGTTTTTTTTATTATTATGCAAACACAACATAAAAACAACAAGTAAAAATTATCTAGCATTCTATCGGCATTCAAAATTAAATATACGTGACGGTAAATTTTCATAAAGGTGAATAAACAAGGGCTGCAGACAGTAAATATTTGAAACTCGGCCAAAAACTTGATTAGCTCTCGCGAGATTCAACTGAATTTCCGTACTAGTAATGAAAATTTTGTAAGATTAAATTTAACTTTAGTACTTACCATGAAAGTTGTTTGTTACCTACGAATTCGCTGTATTTTCAGTTAAAGTTACCAAACGTTGATTACATATATGAAATCATTCAAAGTATTTTAACCAATAACAAATTAACCTTGAGAGGTTATAACAAAAAAATAACCCTAGTCTAAGATAATCGTAATAGGTTATTTTATATTCGGGTTGAATGTTAATCCTAAGTGGCTCTACCACAATTTTTGGGCCACCTGGGGTACCCTTATTTCGAAAGTTAAAGCAAACCACAGTGACGATCAATTCAAATAAACTAACGATGATACGCCTTATTGAAGTTAGGTTATTGAAACTAATTTGGAGTGTTTTGTCATATTCCTGGAATATTTCAATAACAAGATGTAATATATTGAGATATTCGTTTTCTTCCTTTAGTTCATGGTAACAATACTGTAGAGGTTTCATGAAATCCATGGTTTTGTCATTTCACTGCGACAGACATAAAAAGACGAATCTACCGACACTTCGAAAATCAAACTGAAAAAAAAAACATACAGACGAACATACCTCCTCCTTTTTGGTTAGTCAGTCAGTCAGTAAAAATATTTTAGTCTACGATGTAGCATGGGAATAGACGAGCATTCGTAATAATATAAGTACCTACACCTGACGATACAATTCTGTTACTGAGCAGTTAGGTAAATAGCATGATGGGTATCATTCTTAGTAAAAATAAAACACGTCTCATAAACTTCCCCTCCGACCTTTACAATTAATTTGGATTCTATAGACACTCCAGTTTACGCACAGCGGTGAAATATGAAATGACTTTAAAGTCCCGAATAGCGTTCGTAAAGTTAAAACGGATGCCTCCTTTATTAACCAAACAGACCCCAATTTCGAGACATCGAGTCCGTCCCATTTAGCACGGGCTCTATACAATCACGTCTTTTGTTAATATTATGTGGAGGGATCACTAAAATGGGACATTCACGTAACCCTCGTTCTGTCTAATCTATTGCGCTTTCTTTTATTAGTGTGTCCCGGGATTTTGGAATTAATTGGAAAGCTTTTACACTATTGCTAGTTATGGAAAAGGGTGCGTGAGGGGTTAAATTTAATCAATCGAGTTATCAACTGAAGGGCTGCTGTTGAAAATAATTACTGCAGTGTTTTTGTTTAGTAGGAAAACTCTTTGTTCTAATAATCATTTGGTAGTAATAAGCTTTGATATTAACGTAATCTCAGAGTTAGAAAATCTAAACTATAAAATCACATTCTATATAACTTTACACTAATAACATAAATACAAAACTATCTTTCAAATTGTTACAAAGGCTCAACTGATATTTAAAAGAGTTCATCATGAGTTCAGGCGGACACTGGATACTGTTAATTCGAAGAACCACTGAAAACTGAAATACTTTAAAAGAAACCTCGAGAAGCAGCGAGTGCAAGCCACATAAATATAATCTTACTTGTAGAGTCAACATGGAAAATTATTCCTTAGAAAAAGCTATTCTAAGCTGAACTATTTATAAGGTAGTTAGTTTTAAAACCTTGTCGCTTTGTACATTTATCCAAAGCTATAGATATAAACAACCAGTTTGATATAGGCGTGTCCAAATTTAGTATCTTTCAGAATAAATCAGTCCACACAAAATAGATGTACGGAATCTCAAGCGTAGGCCTTAAATACGCTCTAAAATATGACTTTAATAATGCGTTCTTGTAGCGCCGGCATTAATCTTGTACAGTATAATGCTGTAAGAAAAAGTGAGAATATGTAGTCGGTACTTAAAATAATTTATGGTGAATTGTCAGGCAACTTCTCAAGTGCTCGGTTCAGCTTTTAATTTCACGACGCCGAGGCGCTGCTTGAAACTCTCGACCTGAAGAACTCGATCATTCCAAAGAGATGAAAGTTTGCAGTTCAAAAGCCGTTGCTTTTTTGTATGGCCACTGCCTCTGAAACGTTAATAGGTAGATTGCTACTTGAAGATGCTAATTGTTAGTATTCTTCAACATTTTAAATAAAAACAGATAAAAGGTACCTAATTAAGAAACTCGACTATTCTTCACTTACAGATGTGTAGAAACGTCCTTATGTATTATTATATTATTACTGAAATATTATTTTTATATACGACAGCATATTTTAGAAGAATAAACCTTTTCTGATCTGCACAACTAAACCAGCTGGCGAGAAAACTAAAATTGAACATGATTTCAATTTTTTTGGATAAACTTGTATGTCTACTCATAACAAGCCTATTGTTTTATAATGATTTCTTAGATATTCACCATGGTTACACATTGAAATAAAACGCTTTAACGACGCTTTTTTTAATTTAATAATGAATCCATAATTTGAGGAACCCTCTTTAAATAAAAAAATAGACGTTAAGGCCTCTACCTTATAGTTATCGGCGGCCAATTTTTGTCTTCTTAAAATATTGTGGGTACGTGCGTAAAAGCATCTGTTTTTTCCCGAAGTTTGCTTAGCGAAATTATAATGAAACTAAATAGTTACCTTAAAATATTTACGCTTATATTTTTAATTGCATCTCCACGGAATGTTTCTAAAAAGTACTACACAAGCTTACATTGCATCTTATACAAGCTATACTTGACGGCAACATATATTTATGACCTCACGTATGCTGGCCTCGGCTACAGCACAGCCCACATGTTCACGTTTGTCCATAAATGCTAATGTGGCCTGCTGCTAAATAAAATGCTCGTAGCAAGCAAATAATCAACGCATCACATGACACCCGCACTGGCAGTGCTGAGAGCTGAAAATTTTACAGTAGCATCAATTCAGTACCACGAACTAAATTTAACCAATTTGACAGGACTAAAATTACCTGCCCTGTTTTAATTTCAATGTGTGATGTCAGTTTAGGAAATGACATGAGAGAATCAACGTCACTATTAGCCTGGCCGTGGATTATCCTGGCCAATCCACGGCCAGGCTAATATTATTATCTTGGACTTGTAATATGCAAAAGCGATCTAGCAGTAATCCTATCGATTTACTTGTAAACCATGATATTCTATAGAATCAAATTTTCATGTTTGGCAAATACAGTAGACGTGATAAGCCATTATTCTGGCAAAACACTAATAGCGTAAACGTAAAGTAAGTTTGACAGCTCTTGACAGTGTCACTTCTGACAGCCCTGAGTCTAGTTTGCCTTTGGGTCAGTCCCACGCATAAACCTACTACCCACTGTAGGTTCATGGTCCCACGTCCTTTCCTCACACTTGCTCCGATTCTTGGACGAAAACGTGACAAAATATTTATTGGTAATTTTGTAACCCGACTGGAGAATAATTGTCAGAATAATGGCTTATCACGTCCACTGTATTTGTCCAACGTGAAAATTTGATTCTATCGAATATCGAGGGTTACATACTGCTGGACCATTTCAGACGTCATTATGTTGATATTTATATTTTGTATCCTCGTTTTAGCTATGGAACCTCTACCTATCTAGAGCATACTGAGAATTCAATTATTATAAGTACGTACGCACTCAGTCGTTTCTATAAATTTTTCTTTGTATAAAACTTACTTACTTAAGTCTTAAAATATTCGACCCTAAAACGGGCGGCTTAATATGTTGCAAACATTTACGGCATCGTTTAACGTGGATACAATTTTTAAAAACAATTCATTTCTGTTCCTCGTATCTGCGACGCCGCATTTTCGAGAAATACTTTTCCGGCAAAGAATGTTTTCTTTCTCATTCCTTAATGTATTGTTATTTTTTGTCAATCTCCTTTATTACACATTCTCGACACTTATTATAATGTAAGTACCGTATAAGTCACAGATTAAGAAAGCAGATGGCACAATTTATGCTGAGGAAAAAATCAAGTAAATCTAGTAACTACCTATATTTAGATAAAGAATAGGAATATAATAATGTTCTCAGTAAAACCCATTCCGTTTTTTTTTTCTATCCATATCCGTTTTCCTAATCTTCTTTAGCACAGTATAAAATAAAGTCGATTTCCGCGTCTGTATATCCGCTAACTCCTTCAGTTAAATTATTTACAGTGCAAATCCGGGGCGGGTCGCTAGTAAGTCATAAATTTCAAACCACCCGACAAGTAATATTCAGTTACCTACTATTTATATCATGCAATTGGGTTAAATACATTTTTAATCATTTAATTTACTTGCTCAAAACAACAACTTATATATGTCATGTCATCATAATTTTTAGTTCTCTGTGGGGTAAATTTAAAAAGCCAGTGGATCCAATAAAACGAAGGCCATAATCTTCATTAGGCATAAAACAACCTTTAACGGTATTCTTTTGTTTCTGCTTCTTCATAATCTGTAGGTAAGTTGATGCGAGAATAAAAGCCCAGAAAGCTACTTTGGGAAAATGCTTAAGAAATTCAAGGATTACTCGAACGTTATGTTTCTATGAAACTGTTGGGAAATCTTCTCTTTTATTTATGAAAATGTTTTTTTGTAAAAATACCTATCTTCGGATCTCGACAGACTCAGGTATGCGACCAAATTAAAAAAATGAAATCAAACTCAATAGCTTCCTCTCATTCAAGAGTTGCGCTCTGCCCTTTTTTGTTAACGGTTTCTCCCCGTATTGTGAGGATTTGCGATTTAAGATACATCCCGGTTATGTAAGATTGTGCCTATTAGAATCTCCTCGGTAGATTGCCTCTGTGCATGACGCAGGGCACCTGGATTTCCATAGGAAGTTGGAACGCATCGAATTGGCTTCACGACAAAGTCACCGAAGCTTTATCTAAAGACCCCGGTCAGAGGTCAAAAGTCTTGCAGGGTCAGCGGTTCGTTACCCACTTTCAAGTTCCATCGTCAGACCTGCTTAACCCACCATTTATTACATCTGGAAGACCGGGTGCAAAATACAGCGTGTATAGTTAATTATAGGAACAATCTTTGGTTGAAAATCCCGGTGTGAAAGACTGGGGTCACAGAATTTGTATGTCAAATTGAAATAACAAATGGTGCGTTAACTATTATCACTGAAATAAGAATTTTTTCGTTCTCTTTTCTGTGACTATTATATCCACATTAATCCACACTATCCACACTAATATTATAAATTCGAAAGTAACTCTGTCCGTCTGTCTGTTTGCGACATAATCTCGGCTAAACGGCTTAACTAATCTCGATAAAATTATGCGAGGTAAAATAGTATGTATCATGAGGACGGACATGGGCTATTTTTTCTGAAGAAATCGCGGACAAAGTCCCGGGTACAGCTAGTAGTATTAAACGAAACTACATAAATATTATCTTTCCAAATTAAAAAAACATAAATATGCATTTTTACGTAGACTGAAGTACATTTTCTCAAAATGCGTACTACTCTGTAAGTACAATGAGAAAATTAGAAAACTAGTCACGCTCTGTTATAATTGGCTGTTAGCAGCATTCACAGCAGTACTGTGCATAATATTCGATTTAAACTGGCATGACAAGTATTCCCAACCGACCCAAAGAAACCACAATTATGTCTTATTATACCGATGTACTCACTAGTGAGGAGCACCGACGTACTCAATGTGGCCTCTTGGAACCTCTTCAAGCTGAACTCTCTAGACAGGCTTCACTTTGAATTTAGTTTCAAGACATACCTATGTTTTCTTGAAATTGAGTTCTAGAGCTTGTTTCAATGATATAATGTTTCTATTGATAAATAACTCCGAGAGGATTTTTTTCTGCAACGGTATAGGATCCCGCCATAGAACGACCTTCACCGAGTTGGTTAATGGATGAAAAGTATTTTATATTTAATTAAATATGTCAATAAATATATTGCAAATGGGTTGTCTAAAAAAATTCAGTCCAGAATGATTGAATAAAAATTTGAAAATTTTTTTTTTTTAAATATTTATTATGGAGGTTTTAAATATGACCAGTAATGACCAGTGTTGTAAGTTAAAAGTTTATATGTCTTGTAGTTTAGAAATGCAGGAGGGGGGGGGGACCAACTTTTTGCTACTTTGGCGGGCTATATTTCGCAAAGTATAGACTTTATAAAAAAGTGATGTATGAAACCTTACCATCATTTTAAAAGTCCTTATCAACGATATTTAGGGGGACCTTATCAACGAATTAGTTTATTTTTTTATTGTTAACTAATCATATTCTGGACTGAATTTTTTTAGACAACCCATTTGCAATATATTTTTGACATATTTGAATATAAAATACTTTTCATCCATTAACCAGCTCGGTGAAGGTCGTTCTATGGCGGGATCTTAGACTAATATGGTCGTGTTTTACACCTTTCTTAAAACACGAGCTAATGTGACACAACTATTAGACCACGTTTGGTCTATAGTCGGAGTCACCGGCTTAATCATACGTGAGTAATTCCCGTGAAATATAAATATTTGGTCACCGAAATTGTTTATTTTTTAAATGTATTTATAATAACAACATTAAAATTCGTGACATTTCCTTATTACAATTATATATACCCACAGCTTAATAAATAGTTTAAACCTATCTTGAACTTCTATTGATATAGATTTTATAGATAAATTGAAAAAATTACGACCAGCAGGATTCGAACCTGCACCATCGCGTATACACCTCGAGCGTTCTATCCACTAAGCTCCATTCGTAGGGGATATTGGATATAATAAAGCACTAGAGGCGGATATACACAATGGCGTAGGTTCGATCCTGTCAGTCTTATTTTTTTGTTGTTGTTTATTTCATGAAAATAGTAGGTAAATCCTCAAGTGTGGAATACAAAATTTAGAAATCACTTGTGAATATCCAGGTATTAATTATATGACAAAGAACGTAACTAATAAAACTTTTATTATTATTGGTTATAAAGGTTATTAATTGTTGGTCTAAGTAGAAGATTGTTTAGTTGTGCCGTTTTTAATTAAATTTTTACCTCTTTCTTCAGTACTGCAGTTGACCCAATGGCGTGTGATTTTCCAACTACCGTCATTTCGCTCGAGCAATGACAACACTACACCATCAGCCTAACCTTTTATTAGTTCACTAATGGACGCAAATAAACACGCTTTTGCATTTATCATAATATCAGTATGATGTTTGTTAAGTACAATTGCTTTCCCTCATCAATAATAGTACTGAAATACCTAACTACGGGTATCCCCAACGAAACGTAAGTAAATGGCAGAGCCGGAGTTCTGACCTCAAAGCGATGATCTCGCTATATCCAATTTCTCCGTCTAATGGCGGGTCTTTATATCGTGGCGTTGGGTTCTGCGATTGTCTTCGCTTCACAGAAAATATAACTAAAAGACTTATAACTTAGGGTTGGTAACATTAACCATGTTACTGTTAACGACGACCAGTCAATTAGAACTTCAATGTGAGCACGGGTGGTGCTAACAGTGTAGTCATTTTGTTACCCAATCGTATAAAACAAATATCAGAAAAAAACTTGATGTCAATAATTTATTTTTAACCGACTTCCAAAAAGAAGTAAGTTCTCAATTAGAATGTATTAAAAAAAAAAAGTGTGTGTGTCAGCTACGACGCACGATTGGAGTTTACTGGGCTCAGAAGAATGAGATGGAATACATGTGTTGCGTGCAGGCGCGCAACACATGTATTCCATCTCATTCTTTTACACGTTCAATCCTACAGATATATATGTTTGTCTCTTTCTACGTAACGCCTCAACTTTTCGTGTTACACTTGATTTTACTCCTCATAAAATTTCCGTACCGGGTCTTATAACTCAAATCGTTTCTTAAGGAGTAAACTCCAAAAATATGTTTGTGTCCTCAGAACTTACGACTGAGTGAACTGATTTTGATGATTCTTTTTTATTTGAAAGCTGGTGCTTCCCGTGTGGTCCCATTTCGATTTTGTCCAGTTCTAACATTTTTATGAAGTCGGTTTTTTAAACTGATAATTATTTGAAATAATTAATTTCGTAAAATAAATAGGCTGAGTAGTTAGTCTTATTTATTGACATTATATAATTGGAACCTATAAATATGCTCTAAAAATACCATGAAATAGTAAATGTTCTATCTAGCGCTGTCAATATTAAAGAAGGTGATAAAAAAATGGTAGGCAGTATTTACGATGCGCGATAAAATAAACATTGCATATAGCGGCTCCCGTGTTTTGCCAGTTTGTCTAGTAAGCTATCGTAATAAGCTAAAATGTACTTTCAATATTATGTCTTTCATTCAACTTTGTCTGCCTTCTCCATCTGAGCTGTGGCCTGATCGTCTTCTCGCCAGATGACGACAGACGCGTAAACAAAACATTTTATTAGCTCCGTGATCCAACGGGTTGAAACTATTGCTGCTTTCACACTATCTTAGATATTGCCGTACTTAAATGATTACAATAATATTGAGGTCCTTAACCTAAATTGATAATAAAAATTCAGGTAAATTAAATATAATTACCTACCAAAACTTAAGGTTAGAGTCATTGCTAACCAACAGACAGGTTGGGAATAAGTTTGTTTGAACGCTGATTTATTCCCAGACAAAGAAAAAATCTTTTTGTGCGTTCTGAATTTTATTCTTCCATTGACCTAAACTTATTTTTAAAGCGTCATTATTATGACGTATTTGAAACTACGAAAACACAAACTAGGTAAAGCTACCACGTAGAGTCTTTGTACGAAAGATTGATACGCATGTCGTATACGTTTCAAACAGACCAAAACCAACTAGCAGGGAGTGACGATAAAAAATTCTACTGGACTAGATAGGCAGCGATATAACTGTAACTATCAGACACAAGTTTAACTAGCTTTGAATTCGGTTAGGTTTCCGGCGCTGATAGTCTTTGACTTTCAGCATTAATGCCAAGACGGACCCATTGAACACTGATTGTATCCTTTAGATATAAGTTTTTTGTGGCAATGTCAGATAAATGTATTTTCTTTCTTTCTTTTCTAGGCATCGTCGTCTTTGGGAAACCACAGAACTATTCTTTTTGTAAAGATATTGGCGCCACCGGGCTGATCTATATTGAACTTCATGATAATCAGTATGTTAGTCAGTTCGTATAGGCCTAAATGTCATAAGATTCATGCCGCTCAAAAGAGTTTGGCACGGCTCAGCGAATCATATGATATATATACAGATAATTTAAATAAAAGGCGGCTTGTATCAACGCAACAAAAGTTCGCTCGGAATTGATATCTAAATCGCGAACACAAGTATTTTCGTTTATTTCCATGCAAATATTTGAAACAATAAAACGTGGGGCGTTATGAAAACGTACTCTATGCCTGAATGTGATTTGTGTTATTTTCCCTCGAGCTCGTTGTTTTTATATTTATTTTTTCATTGTTTGAAACTCCCAAGCGTCATCAGGATCAGGATTATAATCAAAACATAATATATTTAGAATCATTAGCGCGGTATTTACCTTTTTAGACAGACATAAATTCTTTATTGATAACCTTTTTTTTTTTGGAAACTGTCATGGTTTTTGCACAATATATTTATTAAATGAATTTTATTCATAAAATTAGGACTTTTACACATCTTATGTTTTTATAATATTTAACTTAGCTCCTTTTTGTCGTTACTCGGCATGTGAATTTGGTCTTATAAATTAATAAAATATCACTTTATTTAACACCAACCAAAATAAAAAGTAACCTAAAATTAATACCAAAAACCGGCAGTATATTATTAAAGGAGAACGAAATTAGAAATATATACAATTTGATGTAGAATGTGTGGTCAAATAGTAGATTGTTTACCTAGGGAGCAAACAACTATTTTAAAGGCGAGAGTGTTTCTTTGAATCCAGAGCGGAGCGAGAGGGATTCAAAGTTAATAGTTGTTTGTTCCCGAGGTGGACACGCTACTTTTTATCACCCTCTATGAGAAAATAAATGCAACTTATGAATAAGACTAGTACGCTTATTTATTTCATTCTCACTATTGGAAGGCACACATTTTTTATAAACTATAAATAAACTTCGAATGTAATGTGAGTGTGTTGAGAACGAAGGCGAAATGCATTTCCCGAGTTTTTCACAAATTTTTTTTTTATTTGGCTCGCTCGGTTTGCCTTCTTTCAGCAGCGCATACATACAGCCTGTAACGTGATCATACAATGTTTGTGATTGATCTCTTAGGTGATTGGAACTTATACTAACAATATCCACATTCTAAATTAAAATCACTTTTAGTCCCTAGGGATTAAGAGCTATTTTAGCCCCTGTTTACGAAGAATATACTTGCTCTTTTCGAATAGATGTGATAAAAATTTATATTAGTAGATTGGTAGGCAGCATGTCAAAATATTATAATACGGTAAAACTCTGAGTATAGTTTGTACACCATTTTACGGTCTTTTTCAAAGTAAGTAGATGCAAGTTAGTTGTTTTCCTCGCTCTGCATTGAAAAAAAATTTACTTATTGATTTTGAATAGCAAATATGTTTTAAGCGTAACAAAAGAGATATTGGGGCTATATTCAGATTCAAAAGACGTTTTAAATTATGATAGGTTTACTGTACTGTTGTCAAAATCCGCCATGACAAAAATTGTGAGTGTGGGATGATGCTAATTGGCAAGGATATATAAACAAAAAAAAAAAAACAGGGACCTCACCAGCCCTGAGTTATGTTGTAGATACGAAAGTGTGTTGGTTTCTTTTTCTTCCACGCAGCAGCAGAGTAGAAGACAACAATTTTTTTCATAAATATACGTAAATGTTCTCACATGGCATGGCACAGGTACTCATTTATGTTCTACTAGTAGTCAGAGCTATCAAAAAAACTTTAGATATTTTTGTTGTTTCCTTAAAACCCTAAGGGGCAAGACGTGCTCGAAGGAATTTATCCGAGGGTCGAGTAAAGGCGTTTTCCGTGTTGCAATTCATTTCCAATGTACATAAACACTCTCCTTTTTCCTCCTCGCTAATGATGTTGTACATCATATTTCCTGGTGCAGGCTTATGGCGGTTACACACGGTGACGTTTTGCAGCGATATAAACGTGTATGCGTGAAACACAAGACGGCTTCACGACACTTGAAGTGATAGAACACATTAATGTATGAGTTTATTGCAACTGAATAACGAGACAAAGTCACTTGCCTGATGGTAAGCGGCAAGCATGCCCATAACAGTTCAGTACCACTCAGAATTTAAAACTCCCAGCGCTCTCATCACCCTGAGATATTAGACTTTAAATATCTTTATGCCCAGTAATTTTATTGAAAACATTGCCCTCCAATCTCAAACTCAGTAATGTTCGCACACTACTGCTCGACGATTGAATAACTGTAAAGGTGTGGTACGTCTCCAGATGGATTCCGCAAAACAAACCCACAATTACCAAAAAGTACCAGCTAGAAGCTTGGGAGTCCGTCGAGCGACGAGCTGTGAGACTAATAGGTGATGGAAAACTGGTTTCTTTAAAGCTGCATATCCTGGAGCATCGGCATTGGGTAGCGTGCTTGAGGTACATGACCTAATCCCTCCTTCCTCCTTCTACAACAGGACAAGTCGGAGAACAGATAATCACCATCCCTACATAGTGAACATGCCACCGGCTCGAACTAGCCGGTATGCCTGGGTGTCTTCAAGGCAAGAATGAATGTGTACCTTCTAGGTGTAGGTGCTCCATCTTCGGCTACAACATCGCTTTCCATCAGGTAAGTTGGTGGTCAAAAGTAGACCTATTCTAAATATAAAAACCCTACTACTAAAAGTATGCACGCGCGCTTGTTAGTGGATGTATATTGGCTTGTTTTCTTCGATGCAGATGCGGGTAGGCTGTGTAGTTAACGAAGGACCGTCATAAAAAAATGATGGTTTCACTAGAACCACCGTACATATAGAAGACCAGCTGTTATATCGCTACTGCATCGTACCAATCCCTGCGGAAGCGCTACAAAAACTCGCCGCTCTACCACCGTGTGTAGCTGCTCTACCGCCACTTCCCTAATAGAAACTGTAGGCTTTATTACAGAGGAATACTTTTCCCTGGGCCAAAATGTTTAGGTTATAGTATTTCCCTGGACGAAAATATCATTTCTATTTATGCGGACCGAACTCGTTTGAGGAATTAGATAATGACAGCTGATTATTTCGGGGTTTGAGATAATATATATTATGCAAATGAAGCAGTCCATTGAGCCTTTTTTGTAACAGGGTGGGGGAAGCCATCTTGCTGCAAGATGGGTCGATGATATTGTCCCATCGCGGGTCGAACCTGGACTCGATTAGCACAGGAACAAGGCAGATATAACATAGCAAGAGAGAGGCTTATGTCCAGCAATGAGATAAGGTAGTTTGTGGTCGATGATGATGATGACGTTGATGAAAAGTTCCTCAGTGGACACTTGGACAGCCCCAGAACCTGACAAAAGGGAACCAGAAACTCAATAGAAACGCACCGGTACAGTTAAATAAGCTTAGTATCACACACCTGCAACCTGTTTGTACTATAATCGTGTAGATGAAATAGCACTACTTCTGGAAAGACAAAATAACATTGATTATTAAATTTTCATATGACAAGGCAACAAACAGAATTAAAATTGAACAAATGATATTAGTAACCGCTTAGAAGCGCCCATGCAGACAATTTCAACGGTTAATTGAAATAAATTCTTAGGGTGCATTTCCACGAGCATTTGTCTACTAACTCTTATAAAAATCTTTAATATTTAAAGGTATTAAAATTAAGTAACTAAGAGTTAAGTCTTTAGAATTTGTGCGCGTTTTAATAATTGATATGAAAATAGATGTAGATTTTGGCAATTATCTTAACTTAGTAACGCCAGAGTATACCTTTCTAGAACTCTATAACCATGGTTAGCTACTCTATAACCTACATATTTCAAGAAATAGGTTTATAAAGAACGAAGACTAGGCAATTATCATTTAAATGCGGTAATTTTTAACCGACTTCAAAAAACAGGATGTTTTCAATTCGACTTTATGTTTTTTTTGTATGTTTGTTACGCGATTACACCGCCAATTTTATTATGAACTAGCTTTTTTGCCCGCGACTTCGTACGCGTAGATTTTCATATAAACCTTCAATTCTTTTTTCTTCCCTTAATCCGGCCTTGCGCAAAATAACATAGCATATACTTCAATCTGGTCATAGCTAAGCATATTCGTGAAAACCGCATTTAAATCCGTCCGCATTTTCTTCCAGGGGTGTAGATGTGCGTGAACAAACAAACAAAAATTCTAAAAACTGCCTTAACATGTTCAGCTGTTTATTTTAAGTCGCCCTGTGTGAAGTATTGATAGAATCATAAAAGTAATAAATAACACCGTCAACAGTTTTCAAATCAAAAAGATAATGTGACCACAGTGCAGAGCATGTTTTGAAATTTTCTTTTTGTCTAAACCATTAAAATTATATTTCCGGCCAGTTTCGCTGGCCACGGAACCCTGACATAATGCTTGTCTTAACACGCTCTTGGCTAGTTATTTCTTATTTCGCGTGCATTTGTATGTATACCTTGATTAAAAAGCCATGAAATGGAACTACTCTATTTATCTGTTAAAATATCACAGTAAAATAAAATTATTTCTATATTCTTATTCTTATTGCAAATATACACTGTATTCTTCTAAAAGCTAAGTTTATATACCCTGCATAAAGGGTGCAGCAATGACTTATGTAGTGGCTGTTCACAAAACCAGACCACAGACATAAACATATAAATTTAAGTATAGTTAAATCTATTACATAAATATTATATATACTATTCAAACTTAACCTAGGGTGAAGTAATTTTACAAAACAAAAAAAAAACATACTTAGTGTGATAGGTTACTTAATTATATATGAGATGATACAAAACTTATGACGCTACTTTCTTAACTATTTATATATCGATATTTATTTTCTAATTATAATTTTCTAAAATTAATCGTCGAAAAAATCTTTTATCTCGTAATAACATTTTTGGGTTAGAAACTTACGAAGTTGGTTCTGGAAAAATGTTATTATTTATTTCTTTCTTTATTGCGTCCGGAATTTTGTTGTATAGGTTTATTTTCATGTACAAAGGGCCTTTTTTGAATATTTCTATTCGCGGGACTGTATTAAAATAGGATGCGGTATATTTTGTGTTTTAAATGCTAACATAGAATAAAACCATGAGAATGTAATATGGAGCTTGGAGCTTCCCGGTGTGGTACTGGATGTAGATGCGACCTGGGCTATAGGGACAACGTCATGTATGCGGTCGGCTAGGTCTGCCAGCACATCGAGTGATGACGTCATCTGCTGCGAAGCAATGATGGTCTGCGTGCTGTTCGGTAGGCGGCTGGTCCAAATCATGCGTAAAAAGTCTTCTGGAACTCCGGGGCCTGCTAGGTGTCGTAGATGACGTAAGAATTGAGAAGGCTTACGATCACCTAGCTCCTCGTGTGTTAAAAGTTGCTGTACCTTTTTTCTCTTGATGCGGACAAACGTTTAATTAGCTCCAGCTTGAGTTTTTCGTACTTCTCGGTCACAGGCGGGTTGACGATGATGTCTTCGACTTCAGCTGCGTATTGCGGGTCAAGTTGTCCAATCACATAGTAGAACTTGGTGCTATCTGCAGTGATGTTGGAAATCGCGAATTGGCCTTCGATCTGGGCGAACCAAATCGCCGGCTTCTCGGGCCAAAACGGTGGAATTCGCACGCCAACTCGGAATACATTGTCATCATCTTTATTCTTCGTGTCAGCCGCAGTGCTATCAGTACGATCTAGCGGCATTCTGACCTTTGTCGGTGGTGTACGGTCCATTCAGTGGTCACTAATTATAGTGGATTTGTACTATTTATATAGAAGGAGAGGGTTAAGCTACCGACAATGGAAGGAAATAGCTGAGTCCGAAAGAAATTATAAATTTAATGCAAAGAAAAATCTTAGACAAATCTTAGAAAAAGCGAATGACAATTCCATTTGAAAATCGGTGTTCTTTTATTTTTTTCTTTTCGCGCCCCAGCGCCACACGTCGTGGAAAATTGGAATGAAATTCACGAAGGTTGGCGCAAGGAGTACGAGTACGCCACACTCCTACTCCATGCACTGGAATGAATCACCAAAGAGGTTGTAAGGCCTATAACATGCTTGATCTACAGGTTCATTCATCTAAGAAGGTTAAGGAACCTTCTTTAAATTTAAACTGATTAACCGAATGACCTTGTTGACAGTTGACATAGTTGACAGTTTCAAAATTTTAATGGCTATGTCAATAACATTCTCTTTACTTTGGATCTCCTTGCTTGAGGCTATGTGACGATCCTCATATTACGTTTCGGGTAACGAAGAAATAAATCATTGATTTTTATTTTCGTTTATGTAAAAATAAAGAATTAAAATAAATGATATAAGATAGCCTATGTTTTAATCTGGTAATTTCTAAGCATATTCGTGAAAACCGCATTAAAATCCGTCCAGTGGTTTAGGAGATGTGCGCGGACAAACAAACAAACAAACAAACAAACAAACAAACAAACAGACAAAAATTCTAAAAACTGTCCTATCGTATTCAGCTGCTTATTTTAAGACGACCTGTGTGTTTTTTTTTTTGTTATCTCGCAATTACAGATTTTTTTATCTCTACGTTTTTATTATATGTATAGATTGATTTGAGGTTTTTATTAGTAGGTCATTCTAAGCTTGTGCTCCCATAATATATAAATTTTATCGAAAACGATTGAGCGCTTTTTAAAATTTTACTAAATTAAAAAAAAACACATGACTTTTAGGCTTGAAAAGCAAAAGTTTTCATGAGGACTTTCAATCTCTGTTTTAACTGTCATATTTCTACTTTTTAGTTTAAGTTTGTACATGTAGGTATAGTCTTGGAGTCACCTTTTTTTTTACTCTATGATATGAACATTTGCCTTGGCACGAGTAACATAGAAATATTTAGATACCGCCAACAAAAATTGGTTTACGTGCGACCAGCGCATCAATTGACCGAACCAACGGAGATGTAGAGTTTTTATGCTTTTATGAAAGACTTTCTAGCATTACGTTTTACAGTTAAATTGATTGTATTCCAGTACAAGGTGAATAGTCGGCCAATGCTTTACAATAACTTTATGTTTGACCGCACTTCACCTGGTGTTAAGCGATGATGCGGTCTAGACAAAGATTGAAGTGTTGGAAATAATTATGTCGCAAAGCACCAAGTTACATTCCAGCAGCTTTAGAAAGGAAGGTTCTAAACCAATTTTGTATGTACCTCGGATCAAAAATACAAGGGAGATAATATGGTAAGATGGCATGACGGGTGCGAACTCATCTGGCCTTAATCAGGCTTGATGCTTTTAGTCGAATTCACCCAGCAATATACGTTTTTGTCATTATTTTTTAACTTGGAGGAGTTAGTTTGACAGCCCGTCAGCTTAGTTGGTATAGTGAACCTACATACCTTCTGCACTTGGGGGTGTGGGTTTGATTTCTACTAAAGACCAACATTTATGTGATGAACATTTGTGTTTGTTTTATGTCTGGGTGTTAAGTTAATATCTATTTAAGTATGTATTGAAAAATATATATGTATACCTAGTCACTGCATGTGAAATATAAGGTCGGGGAAAAAGTTTCTTCGTATTTTATAAACAAATTCAAGACATATTTTTTTCAAGTTTAATTACATTTAATTATAATATATATGTACCATTTTGTTCGATAACTTGTTGCCATCTTTTAGGTAGTGACATGACCCCGTTGCTGTAGAAATTTTGGGAATTCTGATCAATAAAATGCAACAAGTAGTTTTGACAGTCCTCTCTTGATGTTAATCTAACACTACCCAAAGAATTCTGAAGAGATCGAAACAGGTGGAAATCTGAGGGTGCAAGGTCAGGGCTATGTGGTGGATGCATTAACACTTCCTAACCAAGCTCTCTAAATTTTTGCTGAGTGGCCAAAGATGTGTGCGGTCTGGCGTTATCATGACGAAAGACCACACTCTTTATGTTGATCAATTCCGGCCGTTTTTTCTCAATTTCTTGTTTGAGTCTCATCTGCTGTTGGCAGTAGAGATCCGAATCGATGGTTTTGCCCGGCGGTAAATGCTCATAATGAACGATGCCCTTCCAATCCCATCATACACACAGCATCACCTTATTACGTGTTAATCTGGGTTTCGCTACAGTCTGTGGTGCTTCACTGCCCTTTGACCATGATCGTTTGCGCACATTCTTGTCGTAGGTGATCCATTTTGCATCACCAGTGATCAATCTTTTCAAAAACGGTTCGGTTTCTTTACGTTTCAATAGAGAATCGCAAATGAGTACACGATTCATTTGGTTTCTTTCAGTGAGCTGGTGTGGCACCCAAATATCGAGTTTTTTTGTATACCCAGTTATTTTCAAATGGGTCAAAACTGTTTTGTGGTCAATCCCCAGGTCTTCAGCTACGTCGTAACTACTAATATGCCGATCTTGGTCCACTTTTTCAGAAATGGCATCGACTTTATCCGTAACAGGGCGACCAGAGCGAGCTGCATCTTTGACATCAAAATTCCCGGACTGAAAACGCTTGAACCAACATTGTGCTACTCTTGATGACACTGCATTAGGTCCATAAACGTCACAAATTTTATTCGCGAATTGTGTCGCATTTTTCAGGTTTTTGTAATAAAATTTCACAATATATCGAATTTCTTCGTTAGATTCACTCATTTTATCGAACAAAAAAACAATTGAAAAATGGCGGGAAATTGCTTTTTACTTTTTGTATTCCTTTTTTAAAATGTCATATTTTTAATGGTATCAAAACCAGCCAGATACAAACAGTACAACCGATGAGATTTTTACTACAACTTTATACATACAAAATACGAAAAGACTTTTTCCCCGACCTATTATATAAGTATGTTTATGTGTATAGTCTCTGGCAGCCATATTACAAGCTTTGCTTAGTTTGGGATCAGATGACCATGTGTGCAATAATGTCCCAGATATTTATTTATTTAGTTGATTGGTATTGCTACAAGTTTCTTAGTGTGCGTAAAAAATTTGTAAGTGAGCTGTACTTCCAATTATTGTGGTTTAGCTTTAAAGTGAAGAATGTATGAAAAATAGAGACATTTGAACGCAATAGATAATTGTACCAACGCATATCTCTGCTTGTCTGATCTGAGGTATGTACCAACCACATCGTCACGTTCTAGTCAAACCACTAAACCACACAAAAGATTGCTCGTGTAAATTGCGCCTTATTGCTGACGCATCTAATTTATTTTGAAGTGACGTTAAAGAAGAGTAGCGGTTGAGGTTTGTGCTCCTTTCAGTTTGTAATGTTGGGACAATCTTGCACAACGTAAAGTGAATTTTAATTAAAATTTTGGGAATTTCATTAGTCTTTTGACGAGATTTTTATGAGGGGCCTGATATTTGAACTTCGGTATTTTTTATCTTACTTTATTTACTAGGTCGCTTGCTGGCTTACTGGTCGCGAATTTCGAAAAGTCGTGTGATATAAGTTGTTCGTTTTGACGTATTGAAGCTACCCTTAAGGAAGCTAACTGATTACCAGTAACCTTGTATATAATTATATTTTTATATATTACGTCCTGGCGTCTACCAGACGTCATGGTTGTCCATATCAGTTCATTGCTTGTTCCTTGCACACAAAAACATACTTCTATTTATTAGTTCTTATAGTTTGCAGTCGGCCTCGAGCTTGGCAGGTTTATCACATCTACAACCCCATATCAATGAAGTTCGAAGTTTTTGCAGATTTCCCCCGGGACAATGTGGGTTGCCATCAATTTATGTATCTTTTATGACAAAAAAAGATCGAGCGTGTAATAAAATTATTCATTTACATAAGAATACGTAAAAATGTGTGAATTTTATTTGAGAATGATGTGTCTGCATTTGGGAAAGGATAATCTAAAACATTTTACATACCATGTATGTTTAAGATAAATTTATATTTGCCTTCGTCTAGCTACTATTTTTCCATATAAGTGCTAAATAATTTAAAATATTTTTAGATTTTTGAATGGCACAGCACCGTTACTTTTCGGTCGCTCACCTAACACCTGATTTCTTGAATTTTAATCATAATCTGAAAAAGTAACAATAAAATAATTCTCGTAGCTTTGTTGAAGTAAAACACGATCAAACTCTAACACTATAAGTTACACGTGCCGTACTTACTTTTTTGTATTATCAGTAACTTACAAACTTTTTGAGTTTATTTTAGCCTGGTCTTTGCCAAAGAAAGTATATTATCATAGGCATACCTTATGAACAATTTTATTATCTTAAATGGTCTCTGTTTTTCATATATTTATGTAACAATTTTCAAAATGAAAGACTCCAAGCAACAATCAACAAGTGTTAATATATATTTAAGTATGTATTTAAAAATATACATGTATGTATATCAGTCTCTGGCAGCCATATTACAAGCTTTGCTTAGTTTGGGGTCAGATGACCATGTGTGCAATAATGTCCTAAATGTCCTAAACAACCGTTTACTTTAAAATCAAAGTTTTTACTTTAAAACTACATTTGGAGACATATTTTGCGAGCCGTCGGTGAGTGGCGACACCGCGTACCCCGATTCCAGGGGGTTAAAACCTCAGACACCTGGCTTGCCTTAACCGGCCATCCGGGGGTGGAAACCGCAAGAGCTAAGAACCTAAGCTCCAGGGTGAAAGTGTTAAAGGGCATAACGCCGTGAGTAGCTCTTAGTGAAAGAGCAGCACACCTCTCTACACCCTAAGCCACCCACGCCAATGTTGCCCCTCTGGTGTCAAGATACGACAGCCTTTATGGGAGGCCCATTCAGTGGGTGGCAAGTCATCACCTGCCAAAATTTATTTTGAGATGAGACAGGATAAGGCAAGTGCCGTTTGTCATCCAATAGATCTGGTTCTCTTATCCACAAGTTGTTCACCTCGATAGCCCAGTTTTTTATTTAATCCTATACTGTACAATAGTTTCATATTCCATTTTATACACATTCCATAATTGTATTTTTTATATTCAAAAGGGTCTCTTGGTGTTGGCTTCGGCTCCACCAATGCCCACCAAAAATCCGGGCTAGACCCGTGAAGTGAAATACATTAGCAAAATTATTATTTTTATCTTCAGTCGGTACATAAATGTTGGATTTATTCTACATATTCTATCTATCAGTTAAAAACCTTTCTAATTTTATCTTTCTGAGTATGATATTCCAGTTTTTATAGATATACCCACCATACATACCTAGGTGGGTATAAATTTTATTCTGTTGCAAGGGAAACATTATTTAGATTTTGATGGCGTCGTAAACGGTTGTAACTAATATTTTTTTTAGAAAAGGTCAAGAGCAAGTGGTTGTGAAAGAGAAAATTAAAATGAGATGGCGTAACTTAAAGTAAGTAGGTATAAAAATATAAGTAGATAGGTTGCCGTTTTAGGATATTATTACTCCTATTATTAAAACAATTTATTTTGCGGAATCGAAAACATCTATTTTTCACCTCTTGACAGATCTCTTATAAAACAAAACACAACTCTATTGAAATAAAATAATAAAGGCGACCGCGAAGGTCGCACTGGTGAAAAAGAGTTCCGCCACACCACCCCCCCACGGAGAAAGGAAGAATAAGCTGAAAAATTTATAAATAAATAAGATAATCACATATCTAAAATATTTCTAAACTTCACCCTCCTCCCGGACCGGGTGATGACAGGAGCTGGTGTAGGTGCAGGGACCAACGCAGGCGTGAAACTGCTAGCTGGAGTTGGCGCAGGCGGCACAATTGGTTCACAATTGCCAAACGCCGAATCCAAATGGGCAGGCTTAACGCGATCTATGCTAACTGTACGTTCCCTTCCATTAATATCGAGAGTGATCGTTTTGTCTCTTCGCCCGATGATACGATGAGGACCGGAATAAGGCGGCTGCAACGGCCTTCGCACTGAATCATCGCGTAGCATGGCATGCGACGCCTTAACTAAATCTTTAAATATGAAAGTCGATGGCTGGGCGTGGCGTGTAGCAAGGACAGGACGGAGAGCTTCCATATATTTGCGCAGCTCACGGACGAAATCTACAACGTCACTTGGGCTCTGCGATGTTATTGGAGGTATGACGAGTTCTCCAGGCAAGCGAAGAGTCTCTCCATAAACGAGCTCTGCAGAAGATGCCTTCAAATCTTCTTTGAGCGCCGTTCGCATCCCTAATAAAACTAACGGCAAAGCTCTTACCCATGTGTCATTATGACACATCAAAGATGCTTTAAGCTGCCGATGCATGCGTTCCACCATACCATTTGCGCAAGGATGGTAACTAGTCGTGCGCACCCGTTTGGTACCACATACATCCATTAGACGGCGAAACAACACAGATTCAAACTGCCGGCCCTGGTCGGTTGTCAAAATGTTTGGTACCCCAAAACGGGAAACCCAACCAGTTACGAATGTATCTGCTACCTCTTCTGCTGTGATTGATGACATAGGCCATACTTCAGGCCACCGTGTGTATCTATCAATCGCAGTCAGGCAATAATTGTACCCTTTCGAGTGAGGAAGTGGTCCAATAATGTCTAAATGCACCGACCTAAATCTGTTTGACGGTAATTTAAACTCTCCAAGTGGCGAATTAATATGTCGAGTTACTTTACTGAGTTGACAGCGTAAACAAGTTCGAGCCCATTCACGGCAATTTGCGTTTACTTGAGGCCATACATAACGCTCAGTTACCAAGCGAGTGGTTGCCCGCGCGCCAGGGTGACTGAGGTTGTGACACCTGTCGAATGCAGCTCGACGGAATGCTGGTGTCAGGTATGGACGTGGTCGCTCAGTTGAAGTATCACAAATTACTGTGATATTTGTGCCAGGGATGAGGATGGG
Source organism: Agriopis leucophaearia (assembly GCA_949125355.1). Lineage (NCBI taxonomy): Eukaryota > Metazoa > Arthropoda > Insecta > Lepidoptera > Geometridae > Agriopis > Agriopis leucophaearia. The sequence goes on along the minus strand of OX421268.1, from coordinate 18,489,787 downwards.
TTCGAGCTTCAAAGACGAATTCCCACGCATACTAGCTAGCTCCTCATCCGATTCTTGCGATAACGCGAGTGCAGCAAAATCCTCTTCAAGAGAAATAGACTCAACGCGCGACATGGCATCAGCTACGATGTTATCAACCCCTTTAATATACACTACATCAGTAGTAAACTGGCTGATGAAAGACAGCTGGTTTAATTGGATAGGCGGCAATTTCTCACGTCGTTGTACAAAAGCGTATATTAGCGGCTTATGGTCAGTGTAGATAGTGACGTGTTGTACCTCCAACAGGTGCCTGAAGTGTTGAACACTCTCGTACACCGCAAGGAGTTCCCGATAGTACGCCGGCCACTGAGCCTGTTTAGCAGTCAGCTTTTTACTAAAATAGGCTAGTGGCTGCCAATCATCATTATCGACGCGCTGTTGTAGGCAAGAACCAACGTGCGTTCCTGAAGCGTCAGTAAACAACCCAACCTCAGCACTGTTATTTGGGTGTGCTAAAATTGTAGCGGACGTCAAGCTTTTCTTGCATTCTTCAAAGCACTTTTCTAGCTCAGGAGTCCACACAAAAGGTTTATTGCCTTTGCCTTGAATAGCAGTGATTGCTTCAATTAACGGCGCTTGGTACTTAGCCGTACTTGGCAAAAACCGGCGGTAGTAATTGACCATGCCTATGAATCTGCGCATACCCTGAACTGTCTTTGGGGGCGGGTAATCCACCAGAGAACGAATTCTGTCCTCAGGAGGACGCGTGCCCGCAGCATTGACTCGATGCCCAAGGAAAGATACTTCTGCGGCACCAAGTACGGACTTGGCTGTATTAATCACAACGCCATAGTCGTGCAATCGCTGGAACAAGATTTCCAGATGCTGCGCATGCGCTATTTGGTCTTTTGAGTAAACCAAAATGTCATCAACATAGACATAGCAAAAATCTAAGCCACGGACTACTTCATCGATAAATCTCTGAAAAGTCTGCCCAGCATTACGCAAACCAAAAGTCATATACAGAAATTCATATAATCCAAATGGAGTAGTTATCGCTGTCTTGCACACGTCGCCTGGATTCACCGGTATCTGTTGATAGGCCTTGACCAAGTCTATAGTACTAAAAACGGTACAGCCAGACAAGTTGTGCGCATAATCACCTATGTATCGGACAGGGTAGCGATCAGGAATCGTTCGGGCGTTTAATGCACGATAATCACCGCAAGGACGCCACGTTGAGTCCTTTTTAGGTGCGAGATGCAGAGGCGATGACCAAGAGCTATCAGATGGTCGGCAAGTACCAGCTCGGACCATATCTTCGAACTCTTTCTTTGCAATGCCCAGTTTTAATGGTGCCAACCGACGCGGTCTAGATGTCACAGGGGGACCGTCGGTAGTGTTCATATAATGTACGGTGCTGTGTTTAATAATTCTAGGTGCACCAGGTGGTCGCGTTATACTTGGGTATTTCTCCAAGATCGCTGTGAATGGCGAGTCAGGAAGAGATACTACCTTCACACTTTGCTGTTCCGCGGTATAAAGGTCCGCGGACGAAATAAGCCCAGTTTTACTATCGCACAGCTTACCTTTTGAGCAATCGGGTAAAAGCTGGTAATGCGACAAAAAATCTACGCCAATAATACCACTTTCCACATCCGCCACGACAAAGTTCCAGGTGAAATCCCGTCGTAGCCCTAAATTTAAGTTCAACTGTACCAGTCCATATGTGATAATCTTACTGCCATTAGCTGCAACTAAACTATATGATAATGGCTGAAGCGTACGTCCTTTTATAAAGCTACGAGGAACGCAACAAATATCCGAACCAGTGTCCACCAAAAATTTCCGGTTGGATCTCCGGTCGGTCACGAAAAGGCGGCGACTAGCTGGCGAGCAACTGGATGTCGCCTTTAACAGTTGCTGTTTTGGTTTCCCTGATCACTAGGCGGGGAACCGGACCACTTACATGGAGGCACACATTTAAGTGCTTTTGTCGCAAAACGGTCATGATAAAAGCACAAATCATAGTTACGTGAACGTGATCGGCTGCGACTACGATTACGGTTACGATTGAAGTCACGACCACGCGTACCAACATGCGAGCTGTAACCAGCAGAGGAAAGTGACGCTACTAAACGGGTCAATTCATCAACTTTTTTAGTCAGCTCCTGTACAAGATCAGTATTCGAGTTAGGCGAAACCGTACATACCTCCAATGAAGTTGATTGAGCGTTAATTTCAGCCAAATTGTCCGCTAGTTCGCTTAGCTCAGCCAACGATTCTAATCGTTGAGCAGCCAAGACAGTTTGAAGATATCGTGGCAACCTGCTCATCCAAATTGTCTTCAGAATATCCTCCGGAAATGCTGCACCGGCTAATGATCTCAGATGACGCAGAAAAAACGACGGCTTTTGATCGCCGATCTGCTCCTTCTCTAGAAGACGGCGTATTTTCTGCTCCCGAGAATCTGAGAACCTAGATATTATTGCATTGCGCAATTTCGTGTAGGGTTGCTCCCTCGGAGGTTGGATTATGAAATCCTCTACTTCGCGAGTACAATTGGTATCGAGGTGCGCAACTGCGTAATTAAACTTCGTGATTTCTTGGCTAATATTATTGATGGAAAATTGCGCCTCTAAACTCGCAAACCATAGGGCCGGGCGATCTCTACAAAATGGAGGGGTACGTATAGATACTCTGTTAATCATTACCTTCTCCGTACCGCCTGTGCCAGATCTGCTGTCACTGCTTGACATTTCACGTCCACCCGTACCCGCGGAAGCTGGTTTGAAGTCTTCCTGCTCACTGTCACTCATGACGTGTGCTGTCATGAAAAACCATGCTAAGAGAAAAACAAAATTCAAAAACAAAAACTGAAAACAAAAGAAACGTGGGAGTGTGGTGTGCGAATGCCCTACAAAAAACTTTGGTATAAAAATAACTTAAAAATATGTACAAAAATTCACCAAAATAAAATTAAATTAAATACACACACAAAAACACACAACAATATAAATCACACTTAGTCTTTTTAGTCCACACTGGTTCTTCCAAAAGATACTTCGACTTTAGTCTTGACGCGCTCCATGCGATTGTTGCCAGCAGTCAGCAGCACAGCTCTCGTAGTCGAATTCACCACTTCTTTTTCTACGTTTTCGTATTCTCGTCGACGAACAATCAGACGACCGTGGTCGCTTCACTCGTACCACCAAAGAAAGTACTCGTACCTATTTGCGTACCTTTGCTCTTCTTGTGTTCGAATCGTCTTAATTTATGTTGTGTTCGTATCGGGGTCACCAATTTAGGATATTATTACTCCTATTATTAAAACAATTTATTTTGCGGAATCGAAAACATCTATTTTTCACCTCTTGACAGATCTCTTATAAAACAAAACACAACTCTATTGAAATAAAATAATAAAGGCGACCGCGAAGGTCGCACTGGTGAAAAAGAGTTCCGCCACACCGTATTCCACGTTTAAGGTTTTAATCTTCTTTCAAAAAACAAAGTATTGATTGAATCAGGCGTTAATTTGCGAAAGTTCATCTACTAAACTGTTACTTTTATATTTAACTAGCGACCCGCCTCGGTTTCACACAGGTGTAAGCTCGGCCTTCGGCCTCGCTACTGTGCTCCAGGAATGCAAAGTTTCATCAAAATTGGTACAGCCGTTTTTAATAATTATTCTGCTATTCGGGACGGAGACAAATACAACAAATTTAAAACCATGTAAATCGGTCGTGCCGTTCTCGAGTTATAAGTGTTCGAACAAACCCGACTTTGTTTTATGTAAATATTTATCTTATACCTACCTAGTCTTTACACATTTACTACTAATTTATTTCACATTCTATTTTCTTCATACGTTTATAATTGTTAAAGATTAATTTAAAAAACTGGCCAAGTGCGAGTCGGACTCGCGCACGAAGGGTTCCGTACCATTTTCTATCACAACGGCAAAAAATCACGTTTTTTGTATGGGTCCCCCTAAAATATTAATATTATTTTAATTTAATAATTTATTTTTAAAGTGAATATATAACTAAATATTCTGTAAATATTTCAAGCGTCTACCTGTTGCCGTTTTCAATATCGAGCATAAACAAGCAAAAATATCACGTTTGTTGTATGGTAGCCCCTTAAATATTTATATTATTCTATTTTTTTGTATTTGTTGTTATAGCGGCAACGGAAATACATCATCTGTGAAAATTTCAATTGTCTAATTGTCACGGTTCATGAGATACAGCCTGGTGACAGACGGACAGACGGACGGACAGCGGAGCCTTAGTAATAGGGTCCCGTTTTACCCTTTGAGTACGGAACCCTAAAACACCACTTGAGGGTGACGTAAGAATTCAAATTACCTTTATTTACTTCTATGAATATCGGGGTAAAGTAAAAAGACTAATTTAAAACAAATCTATGTATAAAACGGACCCTATTACATTTTAGAGCTGAACCTAGGGTCCTGAAGTGTCTCCGAGATAAACAACCCTCGCTAGATGTCACCACAGCAGCTAGGACTCGGTTATTTCCCACGAGATGTGCGCAGTCCGGTTATTTACATAAAATGCCTAATGTCGTTATGTCCATGACGTTGTAAACCCAGCTTTTTACGAGCGGTCTGCAGATTGCTGAAAAATTCTAAAATTGCTAAAGTTTTCCTCTGCCTCCACCGTACCCGCATCTTAATAAAATAATAATTGAAAGTAAAAAAAAAAAACTTATTATATATGCGAAAGAAATTCTGCACTAATCAATATTGCTTGGTATATTTATTGTCAAATTTGTCACGCCTCATTGTGACAAAATTCGGTATGAGGAAAATGTTTAATAGTTCTTAAAATGCACGAAAACTGGAAAATATATGCACCGTAGCACTTATTATTCATCACCTTCTTCTTCATCATCATCAGTCAGAAGACGTCCATTGCTGAACATAGGACTCCCTCTCATTACTTGCTCCTATCATACGGCTCGGGTAGTTTACTTCAAATCCTCATCAAGCTGAGCTCATCTGCATCAGGGCTACAAGGATGTTTAGCCCTACCTTGCCACAAGGATTTTTAGTTTCCAGTTGGCTTGCCCAGGGGTGGTGTTTACCTTACATGACCATGACTAACTTACCTGTTCGTTACTCAACTGAATAGAAAAGGAGATAAATTCTATCCATTGTATTAGCGTCAAAGCCGCCTATTGTTGGACTAGTTATTAAGTTTTTTTTTTGTAAATTGTGATAAAAAAGAAAAAAAAAGAGTTTACCCATCTATCAATCAATTACACCAAACGACTTTAAAACTAATTCCCTAGTACAAACAGCAAAATTAAAGTGATTTCAAAAATTCAGATACATTCAAAAGAATGTAAAAACGGAGCCGGATGAAATTGAACCCATATGTGACAGATGGACGTTGAAGTGATCGTATTAAGATCTCGGTATCCCTTTTTCGAAAGTCCCAAAAAGGACAGTTCCAGTAGACGGCCGGTAACGTATGGTAGGCAAAGTTTGAATAAGGCTCTGTCCTACCGCAAGCGGATTAGCTATCAGCTCTCTTTTAGCTCAAATGTGCAGCTATGTTTAAATCTAACCGGCGGATACGTAAGTTAAGCATACAGGAGAATAGACACCAGGACACTAACAGAAAATAACAAAAAAAATGTCTGTTTTTTTTTAATGTTTACAAAAATATATATTGAACGCACGTATAATATTTTAATTTGTTTGGGAAGAGAAACATTGGCTTATATTATAGCAAAAAATAAGACCTTAAAGACCAATTTTCGTTAAAATGTGTTCTTAAAAAAATAGACACAATACATCAAATACCAATTTGATAATTGGCTGCGCACAATACCGCCGATTAGATAATTAACATTAAACTTAAACCTTATTGCTATACCATAAAAATAGCTCAGCTTGCTAGCTCATAGTTGTTAGCGGGCGGTGAGACTGTGCCTTATTTACGCTTCCAATATATATTTTTTATTATGTACCTACCTAAGTAGTTCCTCAAATCGTACCTTTCGTACTATTCCAAAAATATATTAAATTCTAAATCTTTTCTATAAGTTCTTGTGGGTGAAGTGACTTTTAGGTTACACGGCTTTTTGGCCGGCTTTTCTAAAAGCCAGCAGTTTCACTTTCCAGAATAGGACATGGCATTTACCTTCTCTTTTTTGATCTAAAAATGCTCTCCTGAGTCTTTCCGGTACTCTCCTTCATTCTATATTTCTCTCTGTAATGGTTTTCATTGATTTGTCATGACATTACATATATATTTTTCTAATGATGACATATTTTTAATCAATTTTATTTTGACGCTAAAATTTGTACCTATATTTTAATGTGAACTTTTTAACTTATGTGCAACTGTGCATAGTTAGTTTTAAGAGTTAATATTCTATAACAAATGTATTTCACCTACCTAATATAACGAACCATTGTTATAAGGTGAATAAAAATCTGAATTTGAATCATGTCTTAAAAAGTGGCCAAACATCTTATCTTTTCCAGTCTCCATACCTGCGCGACATTCAAAGCATCCAAGTACATCATTTAAAGCACGTTTCCCGCAATCAAAATGCATGTATTCAAAATATGTAGCAAGATTATCAAAATATAGTAAACAGTAAAGTGAATCTATTAATATTCCAAAATACTCACCGAGCGGTAACACACTGTGGTAACCACAACGTTAATTATAACTTAATTACTATTTCATTCGTCACATGCCGCGCTTCCACAAATTCCACGCGTCATTATAACATTGTGGTGTGAGGGGAAATTATTATATTACTATTAAATACTCAGGTCAGAAATAATAAGTACATCACGCTATTGTATTTTCGTGTTTTTTGAAGTGAAAACTTCTTTAGGCGCGTTGGCTTTTTAGGTCAACAAAAATTATGGAACTCGCGTCATCGTCACGCAGTCAAACAATACATAATGCACAGTACCGTGTATTTTAAAACAGCGCCATCTCTTGTAGAATAGATGAATGACTTCTTAAGTTTTCACTTCTGACGTGCAGTCCTGTGACTGATTTGTTTTTTTTCCTTGAACGTCGAATTTAATGTGTCAAAGTGACAATTGCGCAGAAGTGGCACCCTCATTAAATAAAACATAACATGTACTACTAAATAGATATGTAAGTAAATAAAACTTCGACTTCCATTGTCACTCGAGAAGATAATGAAGTATTTTTTGAACTATTATTTTTATTAACATAAGGTTAGTTATAAAACGTATTACCGCTAAAACAGCCGTTTTTAGCTAATCTGAGTTTTATAACCTATGCAATACGTTATGTTCCCAGAAATAGTATTTCAAAAATATTTCACTACATTCTCGACCGACTATTGGAGTCAAATTTGTATTTACCAATCTGTGTTATCAACCTAGGTATACACGGCGTGTGGCGTCTTTACACAACGTGCAGGGAAGTTTAAGCAGATTCCTAGGAACCTGGCAAAGCCTGACAAGCTCACTCATGTCATGGGACCTACGGTGTACAACAAACTACCAAAGTTACGTTAATTAAAACACCTGAGTGACGTCATTGCCGCTCCCGACTACGCTTTAAATATCTGGCTTGTAGATCAGACGTTTTACAGTTTCAAGGAGTTCCTTGATTGCAAAATTTATGCATACTATAGTGTACAACTGTCTTCTTATCTCAGTGCATCTTGAATATTGAAGGTCTTCAGTCAGCTTCTTAAAATTTCAACTTATCTACCATTATTTTATTAGAGTAAAAATAGGCAGGTACATTATAGATAAATGTCTGGGACATTTTGCACACATCGTCGTCTGACCCCCAAACTAAGCAAAGCTTGCAATATAGCTGCCAGAGACTGATATACGTACATATATATTTAAAAGATATATATTAACACCCAGACATCAAACAAACACAATGGTTCGTCACATGAATGTTTGCCCTAGGTGGGAATCAAACTCACGCCCCCAAGCGCAAAAGGTAGATTCACTACTAACTGCGCAACTGGGGCAGTCAACACATGCAAAAACATGCCGCAACACATGCAAAAACATGGCGCATGCCACGTAAACACGTGTTCAAAGCAAAAGTTTAAAAGCTACTTCTATCTCGCAAATTTTGAAGTCGATTTTTAAATTAATAATTAGGTATGTTAATCATATGAATCTTAAGGTAGTTAGTTGGTACAATATTTAATTACGAGAAAACAAAACAAACCATTAAAAAAAAACAAAGTGTTAGTGTTAAGTAGTGTAGTGTTCCTATAACGAACACGAGAACAAAGTGTCTTCGCCTTAATAGAAACAATAAGAAACGTGTTAATGGACACATTCTTAGTTTTTAAAATATCATACTTAGAAGTTTAAGTTAGAATTAAATTACTTATTAGCTTATCATTAGGGTAGATTGTAATTAAGGGGCGCTAATTACTAGCGCAACTTATATTCATATTAATCATAGATCAGTGGAAATCGCATAGATAATGTGCGATTCACACGATCTTTCTTGCCTAACACCTGCAAAACGTGGAATGAGCTACCTTCAGCGGTGTTTACATGGGGTTCTTCAAAAGGCGAGTTAATGGAGTCTTAAAGGGTCGGCAACGTATTTGTGATGTCTCTAGTGTTACAAGTATCTATAGGCGACGGTGACTGCTTACTATCAGGTGGCCCGTCTGCATGTTTGCCACCTATTGCATAAAAAAGATTGGTTTCATTGAAATTTCATTAAAATCGGTTCAGTATAGGTATTACTTTTTTTAAATTATGTTACTTATATGAATCTGAAGGTAGTTAGGTAGTAGGTACAACATTTAATTACCAGACAACAATACAAACTATTCAAAAGTGAACGCTGTAATCGCCGTGGTGGTCTCGTACAATATTCTGAACTACATTATAGTTTCAGTGTACAAATTTAATAATCTCCGGTAATATTAATTTGGATCTCTTAGAAACGGCGACGGGGGAACCCAGGCTAAGTTGTGACCACCAAGTGCGCCAAATATGGGGAAATTTATGCGAGGAAAGCTATGTTAACTATTCTTACGAGAATGTGGGTGTCATTGCTGCTGTTATAGACGCTTGTACTTACAGCGGGACATGTCCTCGTCTAGTTATACAAAATAGTGATTGTGTAATATAAGTGCAAGTATTACTCGCACTATTTTATTCTATATCATCTCGAAGCTCTTGCTACCATCTGCTTTCTACTACAGGACAAGTAGGAAAACGGCCCATTACCAACCATACATTGTGTGTGAATTTTCCTTGGATAGGTACCAATCGTTTTTTTTTCAATTCGATTCTACGTGTCTAATCCGTACGGACAAGGATTGGAACAACCTGCCGGCTTCCTTGTTTCTTGTGAGATATAATCTGGGCCTTTTCAAGGCAAAAGTGAATAGGTATCTTCTAAGTCTGCGTGCTTCATCTACGACCACATCGTTGCTTACCAACAGGCGAGTTGGTGGTCCAACGTGGACTTATTCGCGATTTAAAAAAAAACTGCAATAATGTAATCTAAATTTATGTTGAGATATTTATTGCACCACAATACCACTCAATCACTGAGTGACTGACTCATGACGAAATTTTGAAATCTAATTGATTTACGAAGCAGAAATTTGGCAGGTAGGTTCCAGGATGTAGAGGGCCAAGTTTTTTGTTTAGGTTAAGGGTTGAAATAAGTTATATTTTATTATGCACATAACATAAAACTTATGTATAAACTAAAACTTAAAATAATATATATATAGTGTATAATTATGAAAATCCACGTGTAGTCGTGGGCGAGATCTAGTCTATACTTATAATATATTATTATAAATCCAGCAAACATTGGTATGTACCTATGGGTGTATGTTTGTCCACACTCAACGCCGTAACTGCGTGACATTTGTTATCTATCTATCTATCTATACATATAATAAAAACGTAGAGATAAAAAAATCTGTAATTGCGAGATAACAAAAAAAAAACACACAGGTCGTCTTAAAATAAGCAGCTGAACACGATAGGACAGTTTTTAGAATTTTTGTCTGTTTGTTTGTTTGTTTGTTTGTCCGCGCACATCTCATAAACCACTGGACGGATTTAAATGCGGTTTTCACGAATATGCTTAGAAATTACCAGATTAAAACATAGGCTACCTTATATCATTTATTTTAATTCTTTATTTTTACATAAACGAAAATAAAAATCAATGATTTATTTCTTCGTTACACGAAACGTAATATGAGGATCGTCACATAGCCTCAAGCAAGGAGATCCAAAGTAAAGAGAATGTTATTGACATAGCCATGAAAATTTTGAAACTGTCAACTGTCATTCGGTTAATCAGTTTAAATTTAAAAAAGGTTCCTTAACCTTCTTAGATGAATGAACGTGTAGATCAAGCATGTTATAGGCCTTACAACCTCTTTGGTGGTTCATTCCAGTGCATGGGGTAGGAGTATTACATTCTCTTGGTTTTATTCTATGTTAGCATTTAAAACACAAAATATACCGCATCCTATTTTAATTCAGTCCCGCGAATAGAAATATTCAAAAAAGGCCCTTTGTACATGAAAATAAACCTGTACAACAAAATTCCGGACGCAATAAAGAAAGACAGAAATAATAACATTTTTCCAGAACCAACTTCGTAAGTTTCTAACCCAAAAATGTTATTACGAGATAAAAGATTTATTCGACGATAAATTGTAGAAAATAATAATTAGAAAATAAATATCGATATATAAATAGTTAAGAAAGTAGCGTCATAAGTTTTGTATCATCTCATATATAATTAAGTAACCTATCACACTAAGTATGTTCTTTATTGTTTTGTAAAATTACTTCACCCTAGGTTAAGTTTGAATAGTATATATATATATTTATGTAATAGATTTAACTATACTTAAATTTATATGTTTATGTCTGTGGTCTGGTTTTGTGAACAGCCACTACATAAGTCATTGCTGCACCCTTTATGCAGGGTATATAAACTTAGCTTTTAGAAGAATACAGTGTATATTTGCAATAAGAATATAGAAATAATTTTATTTTACTGTGATATTTTAACAGATAAATAGAGTAGTTCCATTTCATAGCTTTTTAATCAAGGTATACATACAAATGCACGCGAAATAAGAAATAACTAGCCAAGAGCGTGTTAAGACAAGCATTATGTCAGGGTTCCGTGGCCAGCGAAACTGGACAGTCAAATTTCAGAGATGTATATCATCCCGACATGACATGATATACTTTTAATGGTTTAGACAAAAAGAAAATTTCAAAACATGCTATGCACTGTGATCACATTATCTTTTTGATTTGAAAACTGTTGACAGTGTTATTTATTACTTTTATGCTTCTATCAATACTTCACACAGGGCGACTTAAAATAAGCAGCTGAACATGTTAAGGCAGTTTTTAGAATTTTTGTTTGTTTGTTCACGCACATCTCCTACACCCCTGGAAGAAAATGCGGACGGATTTAAATGCGGTTTTCACGAATATGCTTAGCTATGACCAGATTGAAGTATAGGCTATGTTATTTTGCGCAAGGCCGGATTAAGGGAAGAAAAAAGGATTGAAGGTTTATATGAAAATCTACGCGTACGAAGTCGCGGGCAAAAAAGCTAGTAGATAATAGATAAGGATAAAAGCTTATTATATACCTACTCTGTATTAACATAAAAGCTTTACGATTCCTCTAAGAGAGATGGTTATAACGCGGGGCACTGCTAGTGTGAAATAAACCGTGTAATGATAAAAATACATTGTGATACAAATAAAATTAACATTATACTACAATTTACAGCGTGTTATATCAGAAACAACTCAACATGTTCTACCTACTTGACAACTAATTAATGTACCAATAAATAACCGATACGACATGTTTACTATTTTACTGTTTGTTTTATAAGTTCTTAACATTATGCATATAATTAATGGGTTTGTGTATTAACATGCTTTCGGTCAAGGTCAATAACCCATGGTGTATGGGACGTTATAAGTAGTTAATTAAAATATGTGACATATAATTTTGTCAGTAGCTGACCTTGTTTTGCCGTAGTGTGTGGTAGAACGTTCAAGGGCTTGTATTTAATTTGAATACCGGTGTTTTGTTTTGAGATGGAAAATTCATATCATTATAAAAATGAACCCCTATTTTTCCTGGTCACGCTATAACTAGAGAACGGCCGGACCGATTTAACTAATTTTGATCTTGAAATATTTGTGGAAGTTCAGAGAAAGTTTAAACGGTGAGTACACGGCTGGACCGATTTGGATGAAATTTTGTGCTTCTGGAGCGGGTCATAGTAGCGAGGCCGAAGACCGAACTCAACGCGTACGAAGTAGCGGGTATCAGCTAGTAATTAATAATTTTGATGTTTTTTTTTTGTCAATACCGTTTCTGAACGGGCTTTATTTATTTATCTTAGAGCTGGTTCAAAACCTAGAAAAATCATATCGCATTGTTAAAGAAATGGAAAGTATGCAAAATAGTATACCTACTAGAATGCAATGTATATGGACAGCAACTTAAATGGCTGAATGAAATTTAGATCCGTATAACAAAAAGTAGCGGTAAATTTTAGATATTTGGATATTATACGGGCTTAAAACGAAAAAACAAAGCCGTTATTGTTATAAGACAACCATAAAATAAGTTAACCATAACATTAAAACTGTTTATTTTTTGTCACTAATTTAACAAAATCCACTCTCAAACTTTTCATCCGCGATAACTAATAGATTGAAACTATAGTCGGTATAACCGGCCTAATCTTACGTGAGTAATTCCCGTGTAATATAAATGAAATATGTGAAAACCACGTCAGTTTCCATAATAATATAACTGTGTTATAATTAACGTTTCGAAATTTTTATATCGATAAGAAATGAATATTTAAGAATTTTTATATGATAACCATAGTTATGCAATACTCTGGCGTTTTAATTATTTTAAGTCACAAAATTATTTAAATGTTTGTAACTGTGCGTCATCGTTAGGATTCGACAACAATTAATAGCCATCCATTAAATATATTATCAACCTGCAACATTTCATTTAAATGTTAAAATATGTGAATATGACAGCGTTAATCTTCATAAGGGCGTCAAAACGACGTGTTAATTTTCGAGTCATAACACGATACCACGAACTTTAGTATGATAAGTGCTGGAAAGAGCAAAGGTGTTATTCTGATTATATGAATAAGACCTTTCTTATTTATTGATACTAGTATGACAGCATGCCAATATGGTGGAATAAGGCCCATTCTCTCTTTCTCTTAGAGAAAACCTGTGTTCCAGCATTGGGAGCATGATAGACTAGTGATAATGATGATTTAATTATTAATTAAAACGGCATTGAGTCAAAGGAAATATGAAGGATATGAGGTCTAGATTGATATCTCCCTTGAGTAGAAGTACTTACTACTGCGTGTCCTTGAAATGCTGAAACGTGAAGTGTGTGTGTGTGTGTGTGTGTGTGTGTGTGTGTGTGGCTCTCCGCCGTCCTGTCCAGTGCCACAAATGGAAGTAGAAAATGGTGAGATGGATTACTTAGTCAAGTTGTTGCGGTGATTTGACTGATACTATTCTACATCTGGTAGCTATTTAATGATTCTTCTGTGGCTCTGCAAATGCTTTACGTTTCTACTGAGAAGAAAATAATTATTTGTAGTTTATGTACTCAAATAATAACAGATACGTTTTTCAACTTCGAGCTAAAGGAAAAAATAAGAACATTCACAAAATGATAAAATGTTGTAAACATGAACAAAGAAAGTACAAAAGAGATTTATGTTTTGTAATTTATATTTATTATCAAGTAAATACCTTTTAGGTGTAAGGTGCATGGAGTCAAAAAACCACACAATGAACTTCATATTCGAAAGGACAAAGGTGTGAAATGAGTAAAATAACAATGAAACGTTGAAAAGTTTTTGTCGTATTTTCCTGCAATAACGGTTCATAGTAATGTAAGGTCAAATATCTCTACAATTTGAACTTTAACATTTAAAGAGACAAAAGCTGTTGAAAAAATACCTACGTAGATAGGAATGTCTATCGTGTCAAACTTTAGAGAGCAACTTAAAAGTCAGATATACCAGAGGCCAACTACCTTTATACTTTATCACAAAAATAAACATACTTGACACGTGCTATATCAAAAATGTTCCCATTCTGTTAACGACCACTTATAGGTTATTACCTATCGGTTAAATATTTTCTTGCTAATTAGGTCCATCGATTAAAAATTGATTATGGTGTCAAATCGTCACGGCACATAGCACCAACTGTTACGGCGTAGTGTGAACATACTATATTGAATAGATAACATACTCTAAGAATAAAATATTTGTGATTTTATGCTAGGTGGCAAACTAGCAGACGGGCTGATGGTTAGCGGTCACCGTGGCCTATGGATACCACATCACAGATATGTTAAATCTTATGATTGATGATCTTATGTATTCCATCCAAATCTTCAGACAGGACCTAAGGCTAGAATGGAAATTTATTTAAATCTACGGAACCTTATAGCTGATATCGTGTCATATTTTACTGACTACATGTTGTATTAAAGTTCAATAACCGAACTGAGTCAAAGAAAGTTCAACGTAAAATCCCCATACCTATAATGAAGCGTCATTCGCTTCCGTGGGATACATTCTTGGTATAGGTAAATGTCGTCACGCTATATTTGGGAGTACGGGTCTTTGGGTTCAAGTATAATCTCTCAAAAGTTTCCTAGCAGCTTAATTGGGTTACTTGTAGTTAGTTAAATTCATTCCCGGTAGGACTTTAGAAGATTACCTAACTCGCACTGTGAAATAACTTGATTTTAACCGCGGTGCAAAGAGAGGGGAAAGGAAATAAACTGAAATGAAAATTACGCACTACAAATTGGGTTATACATTTATCTTAGGTATTTTATATATAGTTCTCCTATTTTGCCGTTATATAAATAAATAAATAATATCTGGGACATTATTGCACACATGGTCATCTGACCTAAACTAAGCAAAGCTTGTAATATGGCAGCCAGATACTGATATACATACATATATATTTTAAATAATAGGTCGGGGAAAAAGTCTTTTCGTATTTTGTATGTATAAAGTTGTAGTAAAAATCTCATCAGTTGTACTGTTTGTATCTAGCTGGTTTTGATACCATTAAAAATATGACATTTTAAAAAAGGAACACAAAAAGTAAAAAGCTATTTCCCGCCATTTTTCAATTGTTTTTTTGTTCGATAAAATGAGTGAATCTAACGAAGAAATTCGATATACTGTGAAATTTTATTACAAAAAAGGGAAAAATGCGACACAAGCCGCGAATAAAATTTGTGACGTTTATGGACCTAATGCAGTGTCATCAAGAGTAGCACAATGTTGGTTCAAGCGTTTTCAGTCCGGGAATTTTGATGTCAAAGATGCAGCTCGCTCTGGTCGCCCTGTTACGGATAAAGTCGATGCCATTTCTAAAAAAGTGGACCAAGATCGGCATATTAGTAGTTACGACGTAGCTGAAGAACTAGGAATTGACCACAAAACAGTTTTGACCCATTTGAAAAAAACTGGGTATACAAAAAACTCGATATTTGGGTGCCACACGAGCTCACTGAAAGAAACCAAATGAATCGTGTACTCATTTGCGATTCTCTATTGAAACGTAACGAAACCGAACCGTTTTTGAAAAGATTGATCACTGGTGATGAAACACGGATCACCTACGACAAGAATGTGCGCAAACGATCATGGTCAAAGGGCAGTGAAGCACCACAGACTGTAGCGAAACCCGGATTAACACGTAATAAGGTGATGCTGTGTGTATGGTGGGATTGGCAGGGCATCGTTCATTATGAGCTTTTACCGCCGGGCAAAACCATCGATTCGGATCTCTACTGCCAACAGCAGGTGAGACTCAAACAAGAAATTGAGAAAAAACGGCCGGAATTGATCAACAGAAAGAGTGTGGTCTTTCATCATGATAACGCCAGACCGCACACATCTTTGGCCACTCAGCAAAAATTTAGAGAGCTTGGTTGGGAAGTGTTAATGCATCCACCATATAGCCCAGACCTTGCACCCTCAGATTTCCACTTGTTTCGATCTCTTCAGAATTCTTTGGGTAGTGTTAGATTAACATCAAGAGAGGACTGTCAAAACTACTTGTTGCATTTTTTTGATCAGAAGTCCCAAAAATTCTACAGCAACGGGATCATGTCACTACCAACAAGATGGCAACAGGTTATCGAACAAAATGGCACATATATATTATAATTAAATGTAATTAAACTTGAAAAAAATATGTCTTGAATTTGTTTAAAAAATACGAAGAAACTTTTTCCCCGACCTTATACATACTTAAATAGATATTAACACCAACATTTGAATTTGGTTATAAAAATAAATGTGTACTTATACCTAGTATAAAAATATGTATTGTATATGGAAAGTATACCATTTAATGTGCAATGCGTGGTCATAATTAATGCTAGTAGATTGGTGCCTATATGAAGGAATGTCAAAGAAATAATTCGAAAAAAAATGACGGTAAGTAAATAAATTATTTTATTTTATTTGAAAATATAATTATGACAAATTGTACAATTATTATGTCAAATGTTTGATTGCAATTTCAATTAGGTAATATTATGTCACAGTAAAAATAATAATTTGAATAATATTTACGGGGTATGTCATTAGAAATAAATCCAAGAAAGAAATATAGGACTTAATATGTCAAAGTTTACAATAATTAGTGTTATTGAAATTGACATTGTTTTAACACATTTTATTTATATAACACGGAAATTATTGACGTATAATTAAGCAGGTTACTCAGACTATATGAATGGACTATGTAAATGAATTATTGACACTATGAGGTTATAAATAAACTGGGCTTTTGAGGCGGTCAAAGAATATATTTATAGGATGATAAACGGCACCTGCCATATCCTGTCTCATCTCTAAATATATGATTAAATGTAGGTATTAATATTACATTAATGCAAATGGTACAATTGTGTTAATTCGGTAAATTATAATCATTCAAGCCATTTTCATAAGATGATATTTTATAATTTGGCGGATGAGATAAATATCCGGCCAAGTGCGAGTCGGACTCGCGCACAAAGGGTTCCACAATAATTACAACAACAATATTATCTATAAAAACGGGGAAAAAAAACACGTTTGTTGTACGGTAGCCGTAGTACGAAATAAAATATTAATTTTACTTTAATTATTTATTTATAAAGTGAATAATATAACTCAATATTCTGTGAATATTTCAAGCGTCTACCTGTTGCTTTTATCAATAGCAGCAAAAACGAGCAAAAAAACACGTTTGTTGTATCGGAGCCCCCTAAAATATTTATTTTATTCTGTTTTTTAAGTATATTTGTTATAGTGGCAATAGAAATACATCATCTGTGAAAATTTTAACAGTCTATTACGGTTCATGAGATACAGTCTCGTGAGAGACAGACGGACAGATGGACAGACAGATAGACTGACAGCGGAGCCTTAGTAATAGGGTCCCATTTTACCCGGGTACGGAACCCAAAAAACACTCACTAAAAGTATGACTTATTTATATTAAAACCGGTTTTTAATTCCTACTCAGTGATTTTCAATAAATCTAATTAGTCATAAAACGTGCAAAACGAGAAATAGCTGGTCAAAGTCCGTCGCTTCAAAACCTAACAGCAAATAAGCATCACCTATAAATACCCGTCCTTAGTAAAGTAGCTAAGCTTAACGTGTTCATTCCGTGCCCTTTTCCCCTCTCTCCCCAAGGGCCATTTGCTAGACTGCCCAGGCAGCATACAAAAACGGCTGGAATGTACCCACGTATTTTAAGTTAGTAAATGTTAGGTGAGGCAAGATTTGTTGGAATACTTCTGGGCAGTTTGTTCTGATTATATTTAACGTGTAGAAGTGTTTACTTGTGGGAGTTGGACGTTTTATTAAATAAAATAGTTTGGGTGGTCTAGGATACCTATACTACACGACAATGGCTAACTAAATCATAGCAAGTGCGGCATTTTTGTCGTTGACAACAGGACATTGTTATCCTAGGGGTGAAAGTAACTTATTTAGACCCTCGAACTATTAGCGCCCTCGCTACGCTCGGGCGCCAAACCCCGTCTCGGGACTGAATAAGTCTTTAACCCCGAGTTAAACTCGGTGCTTTTCATTACGAATACAAGGAAACTGACAAGTGCGGGATCATAATCCTCTGAGGAGAAAAAAAAAGTTGGAACATGGTTCAAATACAAATGTGAAAATAGAACTTGTTTTTTTTTAATAATTTGAGTGTCTGTCAGTTGTCAACTGCTACTGTCAGTTGAACGTGATTCTCCCTAGGGCTAAAATGTATTATTTTCAACCGCTTCTCAGACAACTTTAGACCTTCTTTCCGAGTATGAGTAATGAAAAATTTATTACATCGATTCTGAATGTCATAATTGAATTTTTTACCGCCAACTAATAGTTTGACTGATTTTACTCCAGTTTGTTGATTGATAATCACCGTAGAGTGCTTTTCATGAAATAAGTCCCCCTGACACGGCGCTGTCATCGCGTCTTGATCACTATAAGTATCATTTCTCGAGCAGCATTTTTAATAACTTTAAGCATCACCATCGTACACGAACGAAATTTACCGACATAGCCCACCGGATTAGCAAGTTGAAGTGGGCAGGGCACATAGCACGCAGAACAGATGGCCGATGGAGCCGTTAGGTTCTCGAGTGGAGACCACGGACTGGTAAGCGCAGCGTAGGACGTCCACCTACAAGATGGACAGACGACCCAAAAGAAACCGCAGGAAAACGCTGGATGCCGGCCACTTCCAACCGGTCCTTTTGGAAATCGATGAGGGAGGCCTATGTCCAGCAGTGGACGTCCTATGATGATCGTACACGATCGCACATTAATAAAAATCTCATAACAACACCTGAGAACTACAACATGGACATTTTGTTTATGACATCTTTCGCTGTTTGCTGTGCGACTTCTTTCACGAAAAACAATTTACTTGGGGTGTAGTTTCGCTATATTTTGGACAAAACGATTTCTAGAAAATTCTTAGTAAGTTTTAAGAATTAATTGCAGGTTGCAACCTGCAAACTCAAATGAGTTTATATTAACAAAATAATCCCATTATCATAACATGTTAAAAACAATCTTAAAAACAAGGTGAAGGTCACTTTAAGAGTCACCTCAATGAATAATTACAACTTGTTAGAATTAGTACATAAAAATAAACAAACATCAAAGTATGAATAACATCCATCTAACAAACCGATAAAGAAACAAGTTATAATTTTATTTAACAAAAACATTTAATGTTCAATTTACCCTTATCTTAGCTACCTACTCATATTGTAGCAACATTCAGATCTATCCCCACATCCAAGATTGGCAAGTCTATTTAGAGTATTCCGCAAAACTAGTCAGAAATACCTTCTTACGGTAATGTTCGCGTGTGGGCTACCTCACATCAAAGGATCTCCTCGATATCTCTACGAGTTGGGAAATCGGACTGGCAACTTATACATTACCTTTACCAGTGGTGGTGAGATTTGGTGGAGATGGTTCGAAGCGTGCGCGATCTTACCTCCACCAGTGATAAGATATATTTTTGAATATATCGCTTACTTATAGACCTTTGCTTGTACAGTAGAATTATAAAAAAAACGAGTTCTGGAGTGGAAACCACGTTTAGGTAAATGTAGTGTAGGACACCCTGCGACCAGGGGGAGTGACGATCTACGTAAAACGGCGAGTGAAAACTGGATGTAGAGAACTGCTGACCGAGCTCAGTGGCGTGCATTAGGAAAGGCATATATCATCATTCGTAAACGGTAAAACTGAGTTAAGGTATTCGATGAAAATCAGTGAGATGTAAAAATATCTTATATGAAAAGTTCAAGAATGAGCAACCAGTTTTGCAAAACATAAATTAATGACAAAAACCATCTAACAATACAATTATTAAACAACTAATGATAATACCTATTATGTCGAATTGTAGACTAAAGCTTCGACCAAAATAAAATGAATTTTGTCGAAGGACTAAAGTATACATTTGCACGTGAGTTTGAACATGGATTAACGCTTTGTCGATGGTTTGAACTAATAGCAAATTACTTAGGTATACTCGTACCTACTACAGCTACTAGCAACAGAGGTAATTATGGACGAACCTAAATGTGAGCCCAGGTGCAGTTGAGACGGTTAGTATAAATTTCCAATATTTGCCAACTTTTTTCAAACCTTAACCTTTAACCTAATTTCTGAAGAAAAAAATCCCTATCATGTGGACAATAAAGGACACAAGTCATAATAATCAAAGTTTTTTTTTGTCTACGACTAAGAAATTCTAACAAAACTTTTTTGCAATAGTCCAGCTCTTTAAGTAGGAAAACGTAATCAAATCTTTGCATATTTGAATACTTACGTAGGTACGGTAGGTAGGTACGGTAAACGGTATTAATGAAGACAAATATAAGTTGCTGATTTGTTCAATAAAATAGAACAGAATAAATAATTAAAGAATTATTATTGTGCATTACTGTGTTAATAATAATAATTATAAGTATTATTATTAAACGCAGGGGCGGCTTTATGGCGAGCCGTCGGTGAGTGGCGACACCGCGTACCCCGATTCCATGGGGCTAAACGAGACCCCTGACCTCTGGCTTGCCTTAACCGGCCGTCCAGGGGTGGAAACCGCAAGAGCTAAGACCCTAAGCTCCAGGGTGGAAGTGTTAAAGGGCATAACGCCGCGAGTAGCTCTTAGTGAAAGTGCAGCACACCTCTCTACACCCTAAGCCACCCACGCCAATGTTGCCCCTCCGGTGCCAAGATACGGCAGCCTTTATGGGGGGCCCATTCAGTGGGTGGCAAGTCATCACCTGCCTAAATATATTTTGATATGAGACAGGATAAGGCAGGTGCCGTTTCTCATTCTATAAATCTGTTATTCCATCCACAAGTTGTTCACCTCAATAGCCCAGTTTTTTTAAATCCTATACTGTACAATAGTTTCATATTCCTTTTTATAGGTACATATTCCATAATTGTATTTTTAATATTCAAAAGGGCCTCTTGGTGTTGGCTTCGGCTCCACCAATGCCCACCAAATGTCCGGGCTAGACCCGTGAAATGAAATAAATAATTATAAGTAGCAAACAAGTAATTATAAGTTGTCCTTTCGGACAAACAATACAATAAATAAGCGCATATTACAATAGTACAAGTAACTAAAGTAACAATACAGTGTGTGGACCCCCCCCCCCCCCCCCCCTCCACACATATATATACACACACACAGGGACTCAAGTAGAGTGCGCAGGAGTACAGTGTGATAGAGTTTATTCTTCACATACCTATAATGATGCCACAGAACGAACCGTGTTTTAAAAATTTACTTTATTAATAGAATTAAGTTGGTTGAAAACCCAATTCAATGTCAAAGAAAACCCATGACCCTTATATTAATATAGAAAACAATCAAAGAAGTCGACCTTCTCGCGTGTGTTTCTATTAGAAGCTGCGTACTGATACATATTTTGTGTAATTGTATTATGTAATGTAAGTATTGTAAAGTGTGACAACTAATGAGAGTAAATTAAGCACGCAGCTCACAGACTAGGTAAAGCTACTACAGTGTCTTTGTCGCAGCTGCAGGTGCAATAATAATACATATTTATGAAATTATAAAGTTGAAATTGTCTTGTAACGACAGCTTCATTTTAAACTGCGTACTCAAATAGTTTATGTACAAGAAAACAACAAGTTTCAGTTAAAAACTAAATTAAAATTAAAAAAACACATCAGTCATAAGTCAGAAGTGAAAACTTAAGTAGTAATTCACCTATTCTACGAAAGATGGCGCTGTTTTAAAATGCACGGTACTGTGTATTATGTATTCTGTAACAGCGTGACGATGACGCGAGTTCCATGATTTTTGTTCACCCAAAAAGTGCACAACGCGCCTAAAGAAGTTTTTACTTAAAAAATGTGTTGCGTTTGACCGTCAACTCGCCAGATGTTAAGCAATGATGCGGTCTACGAGTTAAGAAGGCGGCGCCGGCTGGCGTAGCGGTGTAAGAGTGACCGTCGAAAAATCGGCATTTTCTGCTTCCATTACGTTCACAAAAATACGGATGGAATTGAAAATATGGTACCAGACTGATTTTTTTATTGTCCTATAAAAAAGCTAACGATAAATAAATAGATCCGATCACCCAAAAAAAAAACTTTAAAATTAAGTAAGATAATGTCTTGCTAGACAGAAAGCGCACTATACTTACAAATAACGTCACTGGTAATAACGCCATACAAACTCCATATTGATACTCGCCTTACCGGAAAAGGACAGAGCTTCCCTTCCTAATCCAATCACAAACTTTAAACGTTTATGTCTCAGAACTTTAGATGTCGATTTAAGTTATTTCTTGATAATATTTAATTGTAATTTTCACAATGCTGAAATTTTTTAACCATTCAAATAACTACAGCACGATAGCCTATTGAGAATGAGTTCACGAGTTTAGAACAATCAAGATGAAGTTGTGATGCGGCGCGGGGCTGTAGTGGGACAACTTGGAACCTACGGTACACATGGTCGATTTTTCTAGAGCCGCTAGTACGGTGCCGCCTCGACTATAATAGGCGTTGGCCCTTATTTATAATTCTTATAATGAGTAAATACTTCCTTCCCACGCTTCTTAATGCTTCCCACGATTTTATCATCATATTTTCAATTCTAATACTTTTCATTGTTATTTTTTTCATTGATAAAATATATCAAGATATACATTCTTTAAAGTAGGAATCTTCTGCACTAAAATTAACAACCATTTTAGCTTACTTAAATAGGGTAAAAACAAATGTCCAAACTTTCGCTTTTATAAACCTAAAAATATTTGTTTAATTGGACTAATTAAGAACCAGTTTTGTAATGGATTGGGTAACAAGAAAGCGAATGCACTTAGGTCATCGCTTGGATGGATACAGCTACAGTAGACAAAGTTCCTCCAGTATCCCAACTTTCCATGTCCAACTTATCCAACCATTTCTATGCTGTAATGTAATCATTACAGCATAGAAATGGATTTTTTAAAATGTTACCTCAATTTGAAAATTGAAATAGAAATAGTTTTTTTTTACTGTTACCTCGCCATCAGGCGAGTTAGTGGCCAAAAGTACATCTATTCTATAAAAAAAGTATTGATTTAGTAAAAATGATTTTCATGACGAAACCTTGTTTATAGCACATATTTTCTTATGCATTTATATAAAAAGTAGACGGTAAAGATTTTTTGACATATTTATTGTCGTAGCTTGATTAAGTAAAATTTTAATTTCTACTATTCATTAAATAATTACCAGTTTAAAAACCGACATCAAAATTAGTAAATAGGCAAGTTTGTTTACTTGGATGACATATTTTTTTCCAGTAATTTTGATTGAAAAACCAAACTACTAAACCGATTTTGATGAAATTAATATGGGACCAATCTATCCTATACTTACCTATCCTTTCAAATAAAAAAAATATTATTGCAAATCGGCTTGTAAATGACGGAGTTTTGAAGTAAAAAAACACACAGTCATAGAATTGCTCGTCAGAAGTGAAAACTTAAGTAGTAATTTACCTATTCTACAATAGATGGCGCTGTTTTAGAATTCACGGTACAGCGTGACGATGACGCGAGTTCCATGATTTTTGTTCACCGAAAAAGTGCTCAACGCACCCAAAGAAGTTTTCACTTGAAAAACATTTTGAAAAATATTGTATAAGCCATTAATTAAATGATACTGCTCTAATGAAGAACCTCCTCTGGTTATTTAATTTTCGTCGATTAGGTTTAATCTTAATCACTGTTTCATACGAGCACGTCGTGATTATGTGTAATTTGTGCATCATACCGTCCAGCCGACTGTGACATCCAGAGCATACTCGCGAACTGTGTCCAGTCGGGATAGTACACTCTACTTAATACTTACTGTATACTATGTGGTAAGCAAATAAGGAGTATGCAGGGGTCCGCCTGGGGAAGTACCACACTTTTGCCAGTTATTCAATCTCTAAGCAGTAGTGTGCAAACACTACTGTGTTCCGGATTGAAGGGCAATGTTTGCAGCGAAATTACAGGGCACACAGAGATTTGACATCGTATATCTCGGGGTGACGAGCACAGTGCATTGCGATCCAGGGTTTTGAACTGTTGAAGTTTAAAATTCTGAGTGGCGTTCAGCTCTTTTGGGCAAGCGTGAAGAGCCATCAGGCGTATGAATTCGCTCATCTCGTCACCCAGTATCATAAAAAAAAATTCAGACTAATTATGAAAAGCGAGCGAAACGAGCGATTACAAAACGTTTTGATTACACTTTTATTGAACCGCTATACTGTGGAATGCGCTGTCTGGCCGCCTGTTCCACGATAGATACAATCTGGGTGTCTTCAAGTCGCGAGGCAAGCGTGCTCCATCGGAGATCGTATCAACGATTAACATCAGGCTAGGTGGCGGTCTAGCACAACCCTATTATTAGTTACAAATATATCTTTTTGTACCGGGTTTTTGTCCTCCTCTGGTATTTTTTGTCTAAACTTCAGGTTATTATTATGCCTCCTAAATAGTGTAAACGCAGAATAAGGAATACATGTAAATAGATAGATAGATAAACTCTTAAATGATCACATTACAAATTACATACACAAGACACGATAAAGCTTAAAAACTAGTGCAACAATCGTCAGCCTTATCGCTAAGAGCGATCTCTTCCAGGCAACCCTAGGATGCAGAGGAATCATAAAGGAGGTAGATCTCGTATGTAGTGTATAGTTTTAGTAATTTCGATGTATTGGTCGAGATCCTACTCAGCTAGAATTTGGCTAGTCATGGTGCTCCTGTAAAAAGGTTTCTATCGAATGATTCTTTTAGTATAATTTTGACTGTCTCAAACGAAGACTGAATTGAGTCCTCACAGGTAGACAAGGCAACAATGACTATTCCCCGGGTATAAATTGTAGGTGTTCATAAGTGGCAGTGGTCACTTACCATCAGAACCATTTACTTATTACTTATACGAGTATATCGTTACTCTATTGATTCTCAGGGCGTCCTACGCCACGTTCATTTGTATCGCTATAAATTTGTTAGTATCACAAATCAAATTAATAATAAAATAAAATATATAGACATAATGTTTTGTAGCGGTAAAACCCAGGCCGAAGCTAATCCGTAACGAAACAAGCTGTGCCCTGGGTTTTACCCGCTTGTTCATGTTCAGGCATTTATCCAGGATAAGAAGGATCGTGTGATTTTTCAAGCATAAAATGGTAAAAAAGCCGCCTGAAAGGTCATCCTCATATCTTCGATCGGTGGAAATTGCACACTGTACGTTTTACGCGGTTCTTCAAAAGGGCTGTTAATAGACTCTTTAAGGGTCGGCAACGTATCTGTGATGCCCCTGGTGTTGCAGGTATCCATAGGCAAGGGTGATTGATTACCATCAGGCGGCCCGTCTGCTTGTTTGTCACCTATGGCATAAAAATAAAACATCTTGTTTTAGAGACGCCAGAGACAGATCAAAGTGGAGGAAACTCCTTGAAGAGGCCACAGGGTTGTAGCGCCGAAAGAAGTTAGTAAGATTGTCATTTACATAGTGCACACTATTTCCTGGTTAAGTTCCATCGATGGTTCCATTTAATTCGGTCCTAATGTAAAGTCGTGCTAATCTATATTAATAGGCGTGACAGACATAACTAGGTAACAGACAGATAAATCGACAAATTGACAAATAGAGAAAACTTTTGCTGTTTTAAACTATAACGGTTTTTACTACAGTTATATGATTATTTACGAGATAATTACATATAACTGTAGAATAACTTTTTTGAATCCATGTGTCGAGGCTAGTCACCATAATAGTAAGCGCCACGTTTTTCCATTACAGTTCGTAACTGCTGCTATTATAGTTTGTGTTTTTTCAAATGGATCCATTATGTTTTTAGTCCAAATTCCATACGTCATAAAGCGAATACATTATTACGCAAAAAATGTTGTTATAACCAAGCTATAATACGTCAAAGCCATTACTTCTAATATTAAATCTTCATCGTTAATAGCTATCAATAATAGAGTTTGACTAATAGTTACTTACGTCACGTCAAACACAAGAGAAAAAGGTTAAAAAGTTTTTTTTTTTTCAAAGTTTGGTAGTATTTGAACAAAACCACATTTTTTATTCAACTAGATGAGACGAGCAAACCACTCGTCTGAAAGCATTTCACTGTGGTCGTCATCTTAAAAAATATATCATAATTCTATCTCTCTTTTCTCATGAAAATATTATTAGAATTAAAAAAACTCTAAACATGTTTTTCTCCATTATGCCCCCAAACACAACTTATAATTGAGACATTTGACACGTGTCAAGTACCTATTTATGATAAACATTTTCTAAATTTGAAATGTCACAATATGTTGCAGGAATGAAAGAAAAACTCGTGCGCATGTTCGGACACAGCTGTAACAGGTTTAGTTCTACACCATCTCCGTTTCAGTCGAGACGTGCATCGAGTGACGCGGCCACGCGCAGCGATGCTACTGACAATTCTAAATTCAAACACTTAATCGATTTAAAAAGAAAACTGATTTTAAAACGTCAAGTGAATGTGCACTTACTACTATTTTAGAAAAATATACTTATTTTTTAAGAAAATCTTCAGTTAAATGATTCTAAAATATATAAATTAACGGGAAGCATTATCTGAACTTAATTTGAAATACGAACTAAAAATCTAAATAAATAATTCAACAATCATTCTTATGTCAACGAATTTCATGAAGCAATTTGAAACTGGAACGTATTTTAACGTGGTAGCTATTTGAATATTGAACTAAAAAGAAAGTGAAGTGAAAATTTTAAAAATAGAGTAATATTTTTAGAATGGCCAACGTTCCATTGGTGAGACGTGCGATTGTAGGTGCTGCGCTTGCGCACACTTCTCATCCTAACCCTGTAGTGATTGAGGAAGGTCAGGAAAGTCAGTGGACTCCAGCGGCCTTGGAACGGGCGGGCTCTACTTTGAAGGCCTTGAACCGAATGGCAAAGAGGCCTCCAGTACATCTGCTATTCGAAGATATCAACTATACCGTCAGCTCGCATAAAGGTAAGTTTTTACTTTTTCAGACCACTAAGTATTTTTTTTTAATAAGATCACATACTTAACTCTATAAAAAGACCACAATAACATGGATAACACATACATTACAATAAAAGTATTATAATAAATAAATAAATAAATATCTGGGACATTATTGCACACATGGTCATCTGACCCCAAACTAAGCAAAGCTTGTAATATGGCTGCCAGAGACTGATATACATACATATATATTTTTAAATACATACTTAAATAGATATTAACACCCAGACATAAAAAAACACTAATGTTCATCACACAAATGTTTGTCCTAGATGGGAATCGAACCCACGCCCCCAAGCACAGAAAGTAGGATCACTACCAACTAAGCCACCGAGGCAGTCAATGCATATATATTAATAATATGCATATATTATTATTATTAGACATTGGTTCTCGGTTGAAGCTATCATGCTACCGATTTCAGGCTAAGATATTTTTACCTGATTTAGGGAATGAATATGCAATTGTACTCGTAGATAATTTATGGGCGGCGCAAAGCTGCATTCGTAAACGGCGGCGGTCTGCCGGTATGCATGGCTCAAAAGCCAGAGATTCATGGTACATCCATCGGGCAATCAGTTCAAGAGGTCAAACTCATAGAAGCAACTTCCTCCATAAGGTTCTTCCTCTAAATTGCAAGAGTGTAAGTCATTTGTGATAGCTTATAACCATAAGGAAGATTATGTAGGTAAGAGGTCATAACATGATCTTCCGAGGACGTGGGCTACTTTTTATCACCGAAGAATAAGCGGTTCTGGTAGAATAATTATGGTCTAGAACCGAAAAAATGTATATAAAAACTTCATCATCATCATCATCAACCAGAAGACGTCCACACTTAACGACATCCTGCCATCTGCATCCACTGGATACCCGTGACTCTCACAATGTCGTCGGTCCATCTAGTGGGAGACCTATCTACGCTATAAAAACTAACTTACTAAATAATTAATAAGATATCATAATTAGTATCAATCATCAAAAGTAATGTCAGAATATGTAACACAAATAGATCACAAAAAATTGCCTTTCAAACTAAATAACCAAATTACGACTTGAGGAAGTGCCAAAATAACCAAACGTAGAATTGGGCTTCCTAATACCTAATGACATCAAGGACGATATAACACGTCTTTATAACTGGTCTATAATTCTCTATGAAGGTCAGTTGATAGTAAAGTTCAACTTCGGGAGTTTTGTGTAACCCTAAATTTTAGTCTACGTACATAAAACTTTATTATGTGTAGGTATATAATTACCAATATTTTAACGTCACTCAAATTACCTACGTAAAAACCGTTTTAATGATACGTTTTTTTGTCATAATTTTTTGTTGTAGCTAATTGAGTTTTAAAAACCGCAAAAGTTAATTAATAGTACAATTATTTTTTTTTATTCACATGCGTTTTTTATCTATTTCACTATGATAAAAAAAAATGCAAAAATGTTAATGTCCGTTCTTGTTTTACCCAACCATAGCTTTACTTAGCTACATATACATATTTTAGTAATCAACTATGTATTTCACCATCTCGGTACAGACTCATCCCAAAAAGGATTTTTCCTTTTTACGAAATTGTATTATCTAGAGAAACAGCGGGCAGAACAGCATAGTTCCAACAGAAACATAACCTTTTGACCTTGACCGCGACCGGAATAATAGGTACGTATTCACTATGTCAATTGATTGAATTAGCCACAATGACAACCCAAATCGAACGCTCGTACGAAACATTGTGCTAACTTCTAGTCTGTGGAATGCGCTGCCTGAATAGGTTTTCGCCGATAGTTACAATCTGGGTGACTTCAAATCACGAGTGATTCGGTTTCTTCTAGGCTAGCGTGCTCTATCGTGGACCACAATTTCATCGCAAAACTTCAGGCAAGTAGAGGCCAAAGGCAAGTCTGATGCAGAAAAAAAACAACGAAATGCCGAGCGTGGATTTCGAGCATCTATTACGATGATTCACGCATCTACTAAAGTTGACTACCACTTTTTTTAGTCACTGCGTGGAAGAGGTATCTTGATCTCAGATTGAACTGTGTCCGATTTTTTTTTGCCATTTGATACGCCTTCCTTATATTCGTCTCCTCAAGATTTTAAGCAGCTGAAACGAGTCGTATTTTTTACTGTACCTTAAGTTTTTTGCAGTTTTTGAAACCTCTTCTTTTATTGACCATTTGCAAGAATTTTTCATGGTATACTTACTCTACCCAACTATAAACTGTAGCAACTGCGATTGCTCATATTCTATAAGATACACTTAGCACCGATTGGTGGTAAGCGCATTAAGATAAACATAAGATAAAGAAAATTTATTTGCACAAAACACGAGTAAATCATACATACAAACATTTACAAATGCATGCACAACTGGTGTTTCTATAATAATATTAGTCACGGCATCATGAAATTTTGGTATTAAATAAATAACAACTGTTTCTTTAATGAATTTCTAGTGTATTTCCGCTTTAAGGTGAAACGTTTCACTTTGGCGGGAAAATCAAATTTCAAACAGTTTTTTTGTCCTTGTAGCTAGGCCGGGTAATTATTGTGAAATGGCATAGTGTTTGCGAAAATTGTTGGTCGTTCTTTACATTATCATGTACAGCTATTAATCAGTTACTCACCATATTACTTACATTTGGCAATAAACCGTTTGAAACAGCAAAAATTTGTTTAATGACATATGTATGTAATAATGTGCATTGGAGATAAATAACTTTACGCGAGTTTGTTAATAATAATAATCAATTTTTGCAAACATCATTATTGTTTACAATAATTACTCGGCCTAGCTACAACAACAAAAAAACTATTTAAAATTTGGATTTCCCGCCAAAGTGAATGTTTCACCTTAACGTCGCATTAAGTACAATAAAGAACCTGGAATCGATTATTTGTACTACTCACATAACCTGAAACTAAAATGAATTAATTCGGAAACAAATAACTCGTTATACCTGAAACTAATTTTTAATTTAACTGTAACAATGATAATAATTAACATAAAATCTAAAACAAGAATGTTTAATGTGAAACAAATCAGTACTAAATAAATTTGTATTGACAATATTAAATACTAGCTCGTCCCGGCTTCGCACGGATAGAGATTTATTTTTTAAACATTTTGGGATAATCGTAGAGTAATAGTCTACGTTACTCAGGGATAATGTAGCATTCTAATGGTGAGAGAATGTTTCAAATCAGTCCAGTAGTTTTTGAGGTAATTTGTTACAAACACACAAAAATACTTTTTTTTCCTTTTTACAATATTAATGTAGATAAAAGAAATAACCAATTACACCTTTTCCTTAGAGCACTTTATCGACACGTGTTTCGCCGCTGGCATCCTCAAGACGTGTTGACTTACTTCGTGTGTTTCTTTTCTCGGCTAAGCGTTAACTTGTACTCTTTCCTGTAGCTTTATCACAGATGCTGCAACTAACGACTTGAAATCCTTAAAATGTTAACAAAAGCGTGTAATTTACAGCATATAGATAAAACAGGAGGCAAACTCTTGACTTTTAGTACCTACTCAAGTACATAACTAATGAAGCAAGTTTCCCAATTGAACCCTAGCGTCTTCACCCCTGGCTGTATTGTTTGAGTTCTGCTTTGCTACCGCGCCACAGTGCACTACTAGCAGTAGTAGCAGTGCGCTGCTAAACAAACATCGGCACATGACATCGACGGTTATCATTCAGATCCAAATTATTAAAAGACTGATGAGAAGAAGTTCATTATTGATTTTATATTTTAAAATCATATTACTTAGGGATTAGGTAGTAGGGATTAAGATAGTAGGGATAATCATAATTCCCCGATAGTTACAATCTGGGTGTCTTCAAGTCTCGAGTGAATCGGTTTCTTCTGGGCAAGCGTGCTCCATCGTAGACCGCATCATCGCTTAATATCAGGCGAGTTTGCGGTCAATCGCAAGCCTATAACAGAATTTGACTGCCCCGGTGGCTCAGTTGGTAGTGAACCTAACTTCTGTGCTTGGGGGCGTGGGTTCGATTCCCATCTAGGACAAACATTTGTGTGATGAACATTGGTGTTTGTTCTACGAATATGTCTGGGTGTTAATATCTATTTAAAAATATATATGTATGTATATCAGTCTCTGGCAGCCATTTAGTTTGGGGTGAGATGACAGTGTGTGCAATAATGTCCCAGATATTTATAAAAAAAAAAATATATATAAAAAGAAAAAACTTGAGATATAGAAAATGACGTCAAAACATGATAACAACAACAATGACTGCGTATTTAAATATGTAGGCCGTCAAATTATATCGTCATTGGCGTCAAGACAACGTAATTCAAGGCTGATATTGTTTGCACACTACCTATCTGACAATACGGCCGGATGAGAGTAGGTATAGATAGTATCAGACACAGTCTGTATTCAAGTTTAACGACCGCGGTAAACTCTGTGAATGCGCGGTGATATTGTTTTCAGTCGCGTAAATTTTCACAGTCACAGATTGATTAATTTTACAGATTGAATCATGTTAGCATGAAGAGCTGACAATACAGGCTCAGGTCACTTTTTCACATATTGTAACTTTAGTTTTTAAAACTGTATATTAGCTATTAAAAGACACGTAAGTAATAAAAAAGGGAAGCGCAGCGTAGGACGTCCAACCACAAGATGGACAGATGACCTAAAAGAGACCGCAGAAAAACGCTGGATGCAGGCCGCTTCCAACCGGTCCTTTTGGAAATATATGGACGAGCAGCAGTGGACGTTCTTTGGCTGAAATAATGATGGAGTAATAAAAATACCACCGACCTAAAGCAACGCGGCAGTATGCAATCCAACTCGGCAATGCGGGCAGCATTTTAGAAACGATGCCTGCAGGCAGTAGTTCTTTTTTTTGTTTAGTTACCTGTATAATTATTTTTAATTAGCCTAAAATTTCAGGTTATATTTTATAATGATTCAATTGATTCTAATAATATGTGCGTATCTAAATTAAATAAACTTACACGTATCAAAACAATTCACGTCCCTGCATAATTTTAGTTTTATAAGTAAAAAAAATCGTTCAATGTGGCTATTCATAAATAAATAGCTTTCGCAGTTTTACCAAGATTTTTTTGTTATGGTATTTAAAAAACCCGCTGGGCCAAAAAACTGTATTCTGTAAGTTTTAGGGTTCTCTACAAAAAAAGACAATTTCGCTTAGAATTAACGATTATTTAAAACAATAATAATTCAAAGTTAATGTTTAGAATATTTTCTTTTAGAAAAAGGCGTACTCCGTGGAGTTCAGTGTAGAAATTATGAAAAGTACTTAAACTTAATGTACTCCATTTTTTATACTGTGACGTCATATCGTGGTTTGTTAATAAAACTCGCTAGTCAACTTACAGCGACGGGTTAGGTGTTAATACTGGTTTATCTCTACATAGAATAAAATAAAGAAGCTTTCCGCGACTGTCTGTCCACCTGAATTTTGATGCGGTTTTCACCATCAATTAGATAACTTTTCTCGGAAGATTAAAATAATAAAATTTACACCCGTGAAAAGCCGGGGCGGGTCACTAGTTATGTATAAATATGATGGTGAAATCTGCAAGTTGAAGTGGCAATGGGCAGGCCACATCGCTCGAAGAACTGATGACCGATGGGGAAGAAAGGTTCTTGAGTGGAGACCACGAACCGGAAGATGCAGCGTAGGTAGGCATCCCACTAGATGAACCGACGACATTGTGAGAGTCACGGGCATCCAGTGGATGCAGATGGCAGGATATCGTTCAGTGTGGAGGTTAAAGGGGGAGGCCTATGTTTAGCAGTGGACGTCTTCTGGCTGATGATGATGAGAAGGTAGAACGATTTGCTGTATTCATTGTTAGTCGATTGTTACTTTTACGCATAAATAATAATAAATACTATAACAAAAAATGCTTTTTTATTGCTCTACAAAAATATTAGTTTACAAAACAACTAAAATTAACATTTGAGGAGATACCTACGAGTTTGTACATAATTTAAAACATGGTCGTGTTTTATTCATATTTAAAAACCGTTTTTTTGCGTGTGAATGAACGTTCACGAAGAAAAACGTCTATGACCTTAAGATAAGGTAGGTAAGGTAGGATTGTACGTATTTTTTTTCAAAAACATCTTTTTGTATATCGTGCAAGCTAACCACAAAATAAAATTACGTAAAGTTGTTTAAAAATATTTAGATAAGCAAAAACCCACAGTAAGTACCTACCTGAAGCAAAACGAGTGCTTTAAACAATCACATCCATGTGACACATTTAATTCCATTGAATTATCAGGAGTTGTGAGAGCGTGGCTGCCTCCGCGTGGGACAGACAGGAAAACTATTACTGTCTGCCCCCACGTAGTCGTGGGGGACGGCAGTCGCATTGCAGTCCATAATAATTATCTGATGAGTATTCAAAAAATATATTAAATACTAGGTTTACGCTTGGCCGCCAACTCGCCTGGTGTTAAGCGATGATGCGGTCCACGATGATCACGCTTGCTTAGAAGGAACCGATTAAAATTAAATCTCCAGAAAAAGCTACTAGCCGTTACCGTTGATTTGCAGACTTTAAGTTTACCCGCATTATTCGGAGAATAATTCTGGAAGAAAATTAAATGGCTATCCTTGTAATGCACTCTACCTCCTTAAAATATGCTTCTCCAATTTCCTTCCAGCCATTTAGTCATGAAAAGGTAAGAAACAGAGGAAGTAATCTATATCTATACTAATAATATAAAGAGGAAAGATTTGATTGTTTGTTTGTTGGTTTGCATTGAATAGGTTTCGAAACTACTGAACCGATTAGAAAAATTATTTCACAGTCGGGAAGCTACACTATCCCCGGGTGACATAGGCTATATTATATTTAATAACGAGGCCGAAGGCCCAGCTTACACCCGTGCGAAGCCGGGACGGTCGACTAGTGTATAATAAGTATGATTGTCAGACAATCACAATGACTTAATCAATAATTCAATAATCAGGCGCATGGCAATCAAATTAAAACAAAAAAAAAACCAATTGATTTCTCTCAAAGTGAACAATAAGGAAAACTATAAGAAAAATAACAGTTAACAAATCCATTTAACTAATGA
Source organism: Agriopis leucophaearia (assembly GCA_949125355.1). Lineage (NCBI taxonomy): Eukaryota > Metazoa > Arthropoda > Insecta > Lepidoptera > Geometridae > Agriopis > Agriopis leucophaearia. Next base: position 18,455,449 of record OX421268.1, on the reverse strand, counting down.
ATTATGTTAACGACTGATCAATTAATCGCAGTCGTTAAAAACATTTTAGTTCACGATTTTGAGGAAGCCCGCGGAAGCATTGAAATGTCACGTAGACGTCTCATTTCCATTCTGGTTTAGTAATTAAATTCATTCATTAGACAAAAAGAATTGTAAACATAACAATTATTTATAAGTCCCTTGAACTTTGGACAGGTTGTACATAATTTGTTATCTCATTACGTCCTTCAAATCTTTTTACGGGGATTATTTGATTCCTTGAGCTTTAATTCAGCATTATTAAAATTTGGCAGCTACTCAAAATTAACAGAAGTGTAGTCAGGATGCGTTAATGTGGGTCATAAATTCTACTGTAGTGCAACCGCTGAAAAAATGCATCTGAAAGTTGCCATAACATTGTAAAAAAATATGAATTAAAACATATTTTACATTTACAGCCTCCTCTTACAGACTTTTAATGTAGAAGGTATAATGAGCCTTCAGAGCTTGGGACCGTGGGTTAGGTGGGAACCTAGGGCAAAAATTCATGTGATGAAAATTTATGTTTATTCTATATCTGGGTGTTAACATCTATTTATGTATGTGTTTAAAAATATATATTTACGTATATCAGTCGCTAGCAGCCATATTATAAGCTTTTATTAGTTTGGGGTCAGATGACCGTGTGTGAAATAAATGTCCCAGATATTAAATAATTGACATTTTGATTTTTAGTTTTTTTGACAGGTAGGAGTGACTAATCATAATTTTCAGAGGAAACACTCTGACTTCTACCTTTGGTGCCAACGTGAAAAAAAAGTCCCTCATTGTATTTTTTTAAACATGTGTATTTCGAATGTTAATGTGTAATAATGCTGAATTATTATTTATTAAGTGTTCGTGTACGTGCTCGAGTTTGGCAAGTGATATGACGAGGTGAAACATAAATAATTTCGTGTTTCCAAAACTTCATAGAAGCCTCCTACAAAGCCTCGACCATTTTACTAGGGTATTACTTTGGCATAACCGTCTTACTTTTCTTGACTCTGATTGTAACTATGATTTGTTTGAATAATAATATTTAAATAAATATTTATGATATATTTTACACTGGCATATGCATAAGAAGTGCGATGCCAAAATCCTTACAGGGGAAAGAATAACAAAAAAATACTCAAACATTAGTTTATCAGAAGCATACATAACACAGTATACCAATACTTAATTTCCGCCCTGGCTGGTATACTTAGTACCTATCTAGTTTTTAAACAAAGAAAATAATATCCGAGCATGATTAAAAATATTATACTACTATAGTGCTGTCTTCCACGACTTCGTACGCGTAGATTTTCATATAAACTTTCAAGCTTTTTTTCCTCCCTTAATCCGGCCCTTGCGCAAAATAAAATAGCCTATACTTCAATCTGGTCATAGCTATGTTAAGTATATTCGTGAAAATCGCATTGAAATCTGTCCAGTGGTTTAGGAGATGTGCGTGCACAAACAAACAATCAAACAAACAGATAAAAATTCTAAAAACTGTCTTAACGTGTTCAGCTGTTTATTTTAAGACGCCCTGTGTGTTTTTTTTTTATATCTCGTAATTACAGTTTTTTTATTATAAATGTATGTATAGATACTGTTGTTCCTTCACGTAGCAACTGTACATCAGATGAACGTGGTTTTTTACATAAAAATAGAGGACTGGTCAGTGACATAATATGATAGGAATATATCCTGGAGGAATGTCCAGGTGAAACAACAAGGCACAGATAAGTAGTTCCTAATATTTAAGTGATAGTCATATTCATATATATTTCTAAAATGTAATTTTACATGTCATATACTCGTGTTATTATGCAGGTTTTTTCATAACGGGTCTAAATAAGTGTTGCCCTCAATTTGGTTACAGCCTTAGAGGGGATGTAAATTGAGACAATTTTTCAAAGCCACACCGTGAAATACCATTTCAGGATCGTTCAGGAAACTGTTTGCGCTATAGGTTTTTTCGACACCCGATATTTCACTGGTTTTGCAACATTGGTAAAAAATTACGAATGGTAGAAGAATAAACGGACCTCTGTTGGTTTTTGAAAGGTCATTAATACAAAAGTAGGTAAGCATTAAACCTAATACGTAGGTAATCTACAAAAACTAAAATAATATATTAAACTATTAACTATATTACTATTAAAATAGGGTTTTTTGTAGAGACTTGAGCGGTTGAATTTACAGTTTTTTTATATCTAGGCAAATATCCCCTGATTACTAATTCAAATGTTTGAATCTACATAATTATATTTATTATTTTTGTTATTATTGTGTCTCCTGTATGCATACATTTGATGTAGCGTAAGTTTATTTGAACACACTTTCTCTACTTTACTTAAATTTCTAATATTTTTACATGCAGTGTGCAGTATCTTACACGATCAAAGTCTTCGATCAGATTCTGTGTAGTTTCTTTTCATATAGCTGGTGATTTCAGATTGATAGATTTATGATTATTTACTGTTACATGCACCATGTTCACGGGAAGACCTTCCCGTGAACATGGTGCATGTAACTGCGCCGAAATATCGGGAGCTCCTTCCACAACCTTACCACGGTAAATATCCCGTAAATAATCATTTAACTTTAGTGAACAACCGTGATAGTTTAAAACAGTGTTTGATAGATTTATATATTAATCTCTTTAGAAGAGAAGTAAAAAAAATCTAACTAATTTTTAAAGTTGACTAAACTGTCAAAAAATTAAATACCTACGTGTCAAAGTGACAAGTCATATTATTGCGAATATTGAATTAAATGAGTCATTGATGTTGATATTTGTGAAGTTTTAACTAACAAATATGGAAGAGAAGCAAATGTACGGAGCACTGACGGTGTACCGGGAGCGTGGTGCGTACCTTCGACGACTCGAGCAGTTCGAGAAGTCGAAAGCATCGTACGACGAAGCCTTCAAGAACGCCCCGGACGATGTGTGTCTGCTGATGGGACGGAGCCAGGTGTGTGCAGACGCCGTGCAACCAGTGCAAGCATACGCAGACGCCGAACTTGCGCTGAAGCTCAAGCCAAACAACATGATAGCGCGCAACATGCAGGCGCGAGCCTTGTACACCATGTCAGACTTCGAACGCTCCGTGGTCATGAACCACCGCGGCGCACAGGTACGCAAGCAACCCCCCTACTTTCGAGAGGGCATCGATCAAGGCATTGCCACCATACAGGACTGCATAGGAATAAACGCTGGCAATGTCATGTTGGACTACCTACCCCTCATTAAACAGATGGAAGCTGCACGACTCAATGACGATGAACCACAAAAACGTTTGCACGTCTCTCGTATTCCTAAACCGGAACTAAAACGCAAGTTGACTAAACTGGAAGTACGCAAAAATGAGGTGTTGTCTAGAGTGATGGCTATGAAATATTTGGGACCAATGGCTTATGATAAGTTTTTTCTTCAAGGACTCACCGAAGATCCTTGTTTGATTTCTGCGAACTCCGGTGGAAGTGCCGAATTAAAAGCCATCGTCAAAGAAGCTCTGAGTTCTCTCAGTCATAGACAAGATATGTTGCGTTCGCAACGGCCATACTATTGCATAAAATATGCAGAAAAAGCAGATTCTAAACGTCAGAATAAATACAAAGCAGCTGTTCTCGAAAAAGAACGTGACATCAATACACGTACAGCTGAGCGTTCTTTGAGACAGATTGAAAAAAGTGTGCGTGAGTACCGAGTAATGGATGTGATCGCACAAGCGGAGCGGATGCAGATGTTCCTTGATGTCAAAACGATCCAAAATTTACCGGACAAAGAATTGTATACAGACAGGTTGTACAAAGCCGTCGGAGAAGCATATCTGTCACAACACCGGCTGTCTTACACGCTCAGCGAGAGCAGCAACAGGAGACGTATTGCATTCCTCATGGGAATGTCGGTCGGACGCTCCAAATCTTTCGACTCAGTTATGGCGAACTACCCGCATAAGTTTGTTGATATAAAACAAGCTACAGAGAAAGTAGCAGCCACTCTAGATATGTGCGAAAATGCAACGATGAAATGTTGGCTCATGTACGAATTATCGCGGTTACTGTGTCAGCAAAAGAATTATGCGCTTGCAAAGTTTTATGCTAAGCGGTGTCAAAGAGAAGCTGAGGAGCTGGGAAATGTCACGTGGTGGCTCAACGGATGTTTCGTCCTGATGAGCGGCGACATGCAGCAAGGGAACTCCAACGAGGTACGGATCCAAGTAGAAGAAGCATACGAATGGTCCAAAAAAATGTTGGATCCTGAACAAGTACAAGCATTCCTCGCGAAATGCTCAGACATGGCGTCGCAAGTCGTGGCTGCGGACCAGCGCAAGGCAATACTCCAGCGAGAGAAGCAGATAGTGAGGATCATGGTACCCGATCAGAAAGTGGAAACTCAGGTGTTGTTTAAGAGGATATCGAACGTGCCGATGGGGCGGCGGTTCTCGGTGCTGCCGGGGAAGGCGCGGACAGACGAGCACGCGGAGCGCCGCAAGCGTCGCCAACGAGGCCTCTCCATCGTCCCAGGGAGCGAACAGGCGCTCGCCCCGCCCCTGCGCTCCAAGACGCCTGGCTTCCAGATATTCGATACTTAGTTGCATTCTTACGAGACGTAACATGTTACGCGCAGATTGACATGCGGGTGTGTGCACGCGGTTTAATTGCCATTTATATTTTAGAATTCTAATCTTATAGTTATACGAGTAATTGCTCAAAATAAAGTGTAAGTTATTAACAATTTCTGTATCATTGTATATGTCGTAAAAGAGATCTTGGACGCCAAACTTTTCCAATGGAAATATGTAGTAGACTTTTTCCACTTGAACAAGTTTGGCGTCCAATTCGGCATGGACGTAGAGTGCATTGTGAAGGTTGATATAAAATACTTTTTTTTAATTAAAAAATCACGAAAGTAACGACAAGAGTAATAATAAGGATAAATATTACAGAGATAGCACAGATTAACGCAAGTCTAAAAAGTAGGTAGCAAATAGGGGGGGGGGGGTGGAACTATGGAGCAGTGCTCCCCTAGGTTCTCCACCTGGGTGAAGCATGAAGTACTTACAGTAGGTAGTAGATTAGTTATAAAAAACTATATTCTCATCGGAATATAGAGCTTCCACTGAGCCAGTATAAAGTGCCTTTCCATAGCGATTGACCAAAGAGTAAGTTTCATAATGTTATATACCCAAAAAAAGTTGTTTGTTGTGTTCGTCAGTTCGCACGCGATTGGTCCCTAGAGGAAGATAAACACCAATATTGAGCTATATTTTTCAAGTTTGCTCCCGGAAAGTCGTTTCAAAGATCGATCGCTCTCATTTCTTGTATCTAGTGGAGCCAAAAGTATATCCATAGAAAAGGAAAAACTATAAGATAGCAGGCTGCGCCCCAAAGTTTCACCCGCGCCGATTACTCCTTATTACACCAGCTATCTGCCAGTGAAATGTCTCGTCAAAATCGATCCAGCCGTTTTGGAGTCCATAAGGGACATACATCGCCTTTTATATATATAGATAGATAAAAAAAAAAACTCCAAAAACAAACTCTTTTCATTAATTTTAACAACAGAGAGTTTTGTTTTGCTACATGCGCCTCGCAATTTTCTTCGCGGTTTTTCTATTTTCTGTCATAATATTTCCCCGCACAGCTTTACTTAATTCTAATCAAAATCTAAACAAAAAGATATGGCTCACTTATCCTTAGAAATCTAATAAAGAAAACAATGTAGGTATGTAGAGATCTAATAAAAGTCAACAAAAAAGAGCGCGTGATTGATTCGGGTCGTTCCTACACGATATTGTTCTCTTCCTTGGTCGCATCTTGATAATCTCATAATGTTTGTGAGATAAAGACCTCGGAGATCTTATTCTTGTGTTGTATGTTATGACATTCGACTTATACAGGGTTACGCATATAGACTGCACTAAGCTGAAAGGAGATCATTGGTTGACTCTAATCTCCAACAATCGCTGTCTTGCACTTGTGAGCATAAGGTCTGTCAGCTGGTTACCGGCATCCTCCACCAGTCTGCGGAGTAAATGGTCCATATACCTAAAGTGACTTTCCTAAAGCGAAAATCTATACTTCTATACTAATATTATAAAGAGAAAAGATTTGATTGTTTGTTTGTTTGCATCGAATAGGCTCCGAAACTACTGAACCGATTTGAAAAATTCTTACACTGTTGGGAAGCTACACTATCCCCGGGTGACACAGGCTATATTATATTTTGTAGCGAGGCCGAAGGCCGAGCTTACATTTGTGTGAAGCCGGGACGGTCGACTAGTTAGTACATAAATTGAAAAATAAAATCTACAATTGGCTGTTTAACTTAGACTATGTAGACACTGAAAAACTATTTAACAAGGTCCTATAACGGAAGCATCATAGGTTTTTCTCACATATTTTTTTTTTACTAATAATATACTTATTTTTTAAGCATTTCCTTGCACTACTACATTGATATTTGTATACATTTTGGATAATGTAACACTTTATTGTAAACTACAGTCAAACCTGGGTAAGTGAGAACTGGATAAGTGAGAAAACTCTATAGGTGAGAGTAATAGCCAGGACCCGTCATTGTAAGCTCCCAAAACCTCTATTAGCGAGAAACAGAAACCTTTGTAAGAGAGAGTCGTTTTTCCCTCATGGACCTCCGTAAGTGAGACTGCTACTTATCTATACCTCTATAAGCGACAGTCGAGCTTTATTTATCTATATTATTTAGGAGGAACAAATGACAAAACAAATTACAAATTTAACATCTGCTATTTTATGACTCATTCTTAACTTTCGTGGAACTTCCTACCATTGTTTTTGTAATGTTTTCTCGTCAATATTGTACCTATTCTATTTCGTGGAACTAAATAACGTTGTTATTTTATCGCATTCTTTTCGAATGGACACGTGTGTCTGTGTACCGTCTTGTTTGTCGGACTTACTCAGTTTATCGTTAATCAATTGCGAAGGAAAGTTCTGTTTTGCATCATGTCAAAACGGAAAATTAAAGTACTATCATTAAGTGATAAACTTAAAATAGTGAATGCGTTTGAATCCGGAAAATCGCGAAATGAAATTCAGAGGGAGTTTAATTTACCAGAATCCACCTATTATAAAATTATAAAATCAAAAGACTATAAAGTCTGTGTCATAATATATGTTGTGCATATTATGCACATAATTTTATCATGTTACATATTTACTACATTCGTACTTGCTGTGACTTGTTATTGCTGCGTACCTCTATAAGCGAGAAACGCTACCCATGTACCTGCATTAGCGAGAAACTCGGGTTAGTAAGAAACCTCTATAAGCGAGAATAAGATTGTGCTCCCTTGAACTCTCGCTTATCCAGGTTTGACTGTATATCATTGTACCTTTGGAAGATGCTGACTTTGCAACACAGTGTTTTCACTAAAGCAAAGGCAGAACTACTATTTTTTTGTACACAAGTGTTTATTAATAAAATTATGTATATGTTTATATATTTCTAAAACTGTGTATCGGACCTATATGAACAATATATATTTTAAGGAATAGGCTTGCGATTGACTGCCAACTACGATGGAGCACGTTTGCTTAGAAGAAACCTATTCACTCGTGATTTGAAGACACCCAGATTGTAACTATCGGGCAACACCCATTCAAATCAAATCATCTAATTACCTCCTGCTTATTTTTCTAGCAAACTGCCAAAGTGGGCAAACAAACGCGACGCTGTTTCATGATTGATATTCCAAAAACCCTTACGAAGCGCTTTGGGATGATAAAACTCTGTTTACGTAATACTTGTTTGGCCGCTGTGCAGCGAGCTAGATGGAGCGTCGCTCCGACTAAAGATACGCCTCAGACATGCAAACTAGGTGAACTCGTGGTTTCTATCGGTAAGGTCTGTGGTAACATACATTTGTATAATGCCACAAATACCGACTGACACAAAGCTTGCGAAATGGACAAATTCGACCTTCGTCTGGGTCGGGACATTCAACCTACGATACCAAACAATAATGTATTTATTTTGGTTCCTGTGGTTGGTATTTATTTTTAGTAGGGCGACGACAATTCTTTACACTTTGGTTAATTAAATATTTTATCCAGATGAGCGGTGCCATGATTAGCGGCGCATGATTTTTATGAGATCAATGAAACGTGAATAGCGGACTGCTGATTATTTTTGATTGACTTACAAAAAGGCTGACCATAAATAGAGCTGATGAAACAAAATCAAAATTATGTTTAAAAGTTAAGAAAGATCATTTTAGTGCCTCACTAGACAGAGAGCGCACAATACTTACTAATGACGTCACTTGCCAGTACGCCATATAAATACTTATATCTCGGATCATTGCTAGCGAATTTGAACAATTTCTTCTGTAGTTGTATAACATTTAACTATACTTTTCAATAAACCTGTTATTGAAACACTGTTTTCAACCATCATGGTTGTTCACTACAGTTATATTATGATTACCTATTTACGGGATATTTACCGTGGTAAGGTTTTGAATGGAGCTCCTGATATTTGGGCGCAGTAATAATAGTATCGGGATTTCCATTCACATCCTTACCACGGTAAATATCGCGTAAATAATCATAATATAACTGTAGTGAGACCTGTTATTTTTGACAAATTAAACACCTGTCCAGTAGCCTCACGGATAAGCTAACATGAAAAATATACGCCTAACGGTTGATGGATGGTAAAAAAACCACGCTCAGGTTACTCGCTAAAACAAACTAAAAGGCCCAAACTCGAGGGGTTTACTACATAGTAGCCGTTGATGAAGTCCACTATCTATCTCCTGACTCCATCGTCAGATCAGCTCGTTAATACAAAACTATTGTGTTGTCATCTGATACATAGTTATAATAATATGTAAATAGTAATATGCAAAGTTCACTACATTTAGAAGTACGAGTAAGTACCTACTTCAAAGCCGACATTATATATTATCATTACATATATATTTACATTGTTATTTAGTTAAAAGTAAAGCAAATTAAAGGTTGTTTAAAACATCAACTATGCGAAATTATTTTCTCTTCGAAAATGTATCTAACATTAGTTGTAAAATTTTAGTTTTGTTATGTTATAACGGACTATGTTATAAAAGGACTGACCGAGTCCGAAACACGACGCTGCGTTCAATTACAGGAATCGCTGATGTTGGCATCAAAGCTGCCAAATTAAAGTGGGGTTGGGCGGGACACGTAGCCAGGATGCACCCTGACAGCCAGATGGGCCCAGAGGATCACACAGTGGGTGCCTGAAAACGGACGAAGGAGCCAAGGCAGGCCGAGAAAACGATGGCGCGATGATCTCGACGCGTTTTAAACACAGTGGCCAAATTTGACGGGTGATCGCACTGTCTGGAAAGAGATGGGGGAGACCTTTGCCCAGGAGTGGGACATCATAGGTAAAAAAAAAAAGTGTTATAACAAATTTTGTTACGCAAAATGTAATCGATTAAACACACCATCTATCAACAATATCTAATTATGTTAATTTCAGCAAAGTTTTTGACTATCTGGTGTAATTTGTTTGGTAAATAGCGTAAATAATTATAGTAAGCATTGTATTGCCGTAATGATACCTTTATAAAAGTGACAGGCATTTCCGTGCACACATTTGTCGCAAAATACAAAAGAATTGATGATTACTATTATTAACTTTGTTTAACCTGTTTGTCAGAAAAATAAATGAGAAAAAAATATGGCTCATTTTATGTAATATGTTCCATCATAAAATAGGATTCTGATTTAGAGTGTTGAGCTAGTTTTTTTTTTTTTTTTTTTTATTCTGTAATAGGCTTGCGTTTGACCGCCAACTCGCCTGATGTTAAGCGATGATGCGGTCTACGATGGAGCACGCTTGCCCAGAAGTAGAGCTTAGATTGGCTACAGCCTATTTTTTTATAAGGTTCTTAAGTGGAGACCGCGAACCGGAAGACGCAGCGTAGGTAGGCCTCCCACTAGATGGACCGACGACATTGTGAGAGTCGCGAGCATCCAGTGGATGCAGATGGCAGGATGTCGTTCAGTGTGGAGGTTAAAGGGGGAGGCCTATGTTCAGCAGTGGACTTCTCTGGCTGATGATGATGAATTTTTTTATGCCATAGTTGCCAAACAATCTAACGGGCCACCTGATGGTAAGCGATCACCGTCGCCTATGGATACCTGTTACACCAGGGGCATCACAGATACGTTGCCGACCCTTAAAGACTCTATTAACAGCCATTTTGAAGAACCTCATATTATAACTACTCGGCGTTCAATCTACATTTTTTTTTTTTATAAATCCGTATAAAAAATATATATGTACGTATATCAGTCTCTGGCAGCCATATTAAAAGCTAAATTGTAAAATAGGCTTGCGCTTTGCCGCCAACTCGCCTGATGTTAAGCGATGATGCGGCCTACGATGGACCACGCTTGCCTAGAAGAAACCGATTCACTTTTGACTTGAAAACACCCAGATTGTAAAGCTATCGGGGAACACTCATTCAGGCAGCGCATTCCACATACTATCAGTTCGCACAATGAAAGTGGAATCAAAGCGCTTCTTACGGGTTTTCGGAATGTCAACCATAAAGCGGTGTCGATGTTTCGTGCCCGCTCTGGCAGTCCGATAGAAAAAAGGGCAGGAGGAAATTAAATCATGCAGATCTGATTATACGATATTAATAGTACTAATACGATAGTCTATTCAGAAACGTGGCAAGAAGCTTATCAGCAACGAATCCATAACTTGAACTAAACTCTTTACTTTATTTATATCACTATAAATAAGTTTTACATTGAGGCCAACCCTTATATCGCGATAAAAAACAGCTGTTCCATTTACTTAATTGACATCTTTCTATGTTTTTTAATATATATTAGTGTTAGTAAGTAAAAGTGGTGTTGGAGTGTGCAGCGTGCCCTACAACCTGCACACTAGACGACCTGAATGAAGCCACGGAGACTGCTATTGGAGAGGCAAAATTTTGGTCCAAAAACTTAATTTCACATCACATCACATCATCAGCCAATTAACGTCCACTGTTGGACAAAGCCTCCCTCATAGAGAGGGGTGTTGCCATAATCCCCACGCTTGGCAGGCGGCTTGGGGATCGCAGTACGTTCCCCGTGTACTATTAGGACGCCGCTGCCCATCCTCCGGTAGTTCTGGTCGCAGGTTAAAGACATAACCGGATCAAAATTTAATAAAAAAAAAATGAAACTTCGACACAAAAGAAGATAATGATGAGCACAATGATATCCTCTGATATGTACCTACGTCGTCTACAAATACACCCTGTATAATAATAATATTAAAATTGTTGTTCCTCTAAAAAATGTTGTTAAAATCCACAAGTTGTTCACCACAATAGCCCAGACTTTTTAAATCCTATACTGTACAATAGATTCATATTCCATTTTATACAAATTCCATAATTGTATTGTATTTTTATATTCAAAAGGGCCTCTTGGTGTTAGGTTTAGCTCCACCAATGCCCACCAAATGTCCGGGCTAGACCCGAGAATTGTATGATTATTAAAATAAATTTGATTATACTTATTCAGGTTTTGTTATTTTTAATATTATTTATTCAGTTGATTTGCTCAAGAGAAAGCATCAATATAAGAATGTAGATATCCTTGAACAATGCCCCCGACACGGAAGAAATACCTGTCTTCAACGAATCACAAAATAGAATGCTATTATACCGGGTTAATCACAAAGGGTATCCTACGCCAAAAATGCCTTATACACTAGGAAGAAAACCTGACTTTCCTGCTGAGTCTTGATTTCCAAGACAGATTCCTTCCAAAATATTCTGACCTTTTCCTTCCTCAGTTAAGGAAAGAAAAGGTATTATTTTGGAAGCCATCGGTTTGAATGGCAAGACTCAGCAAGAAAGTTAGGAAATGTTTTTCAGTGCAGTGCTTGTCACATAAATATTATGAATTACTTTAACTATACACCAACCCTTAATTAAAGTTATATGATTATTTACGGGATATTTACCGTGGTAAGGTTGTGGAAGGAGCTCCCGATATTAACCGCAGACTAAGAAAGAGGGTAGATCGTTTTGTCTGTACCTAACTTTGAACTTTTTCACCAACCACCCGCATTCTCAGTCTTCCCGTGAACATGGTGCATGTAATTGCGCCGAAATATCGGGAGCTCCTTCCACAACCTTACCACGGTAAATATCCCGTAAGTAATCATATAACTTTAGTGAACAACCGTGATAGTTTAAAACAGTGTATAATCCTTAAATTGAAAAATTCTGCTTCCATAAAGTTCGTAAACTTACAAACAATGTATGGAATAATTAAACATAATTCAACATTCTACTACTTTATGGTTAGTCCCATAAGAAAACTTGTTCATAATGATAAGTAGCATCTCCTTTCGGCACAGCGTACCCTTTAAAAGTACCTTGAATACTTTCTTCTGGCAATTCACAGTAAAAATAAAAGTCCATATTGTGCTGTTCCTTATCTTAAGGAAGCAATTAAAGTAGGCATTGATCTTCTGAGACTACAATTGCTACTCTTTGTTTTTTTATTTAAACTTTTTCGACTCATTTCTTCCTCGATTAAGAAATTGTAGCCTTGTATCTGTATAACATCGCAATTGGCTACAAGAATACTGAAGAGTAAATAGGCTTGTTATTATTATTATTTTTATTGTAAAATAGGCTTGCGCTTGGCCGCCAACTCGCCTGATGTTAAGCGACGATGCGGCCTACGATGGATCACGCTTGCCTAGAAGAAACCGATTCACTTTTGACTTGAAAACACCCAGATTGTAACTATCGGGGAACACCCATTCAGGCAGCGCATTCCACATACTAGCAGTTTGCACAATAAAAGTGGAATCAAAAGCGGTAATAAAAATAGGTAATAGCGCTTCGTACGCGTTTTCGGAATGTCAACCATAAAGCGGTGTCGATTTTTCGTGCCCGCTCTGGCAGTCCGATAGAAAAAAGGGCAGGAGGGAATTAAATCATGCAGATCTGATGCGCACTCTCCAAAATGTATCCGATAAAAAACCGATAGACTGGCAGCTTTGCGCCGATGCTCGAGACTAAGAAGCTTAGTCTGAACTAGGACTTCGTTGCTGATGAGCCTCTTGGCACGCTTCTCAATTGACTCCAATGCCCCGAGCTGGTACTTAGCTGATCCATCCCAAGGGCTGTTAGGGTTCTGAAGTCCTACAAGGAACCCTTATTTCAATTGTTTGTAAATAATGTAATACATTCGTTATAGGCTTTCGGGCGGCCTAAAACCTCTAACTCTAAAACTGCACCTTAAAATAAATTGATTATAAAACGTATTACTCTCGATGCACAGTGTATGCGCAGACTGGCAGTTGTACCTACTACCAGTTTTTATTTATTGTTGTACATAACTAAAATACAAGGCTATGTATATTACGTTTGTTAGGGCTTAGACGCACCTGTAGACACATAACATACATAATATTATATTACCTACTTATATTTGGAATATTTTGTTTGGTTTAAAATTTCAATAACGTAAAATAACATTTCTGTATGTTCTGTATACTGTCAAAATAATAACCATCCTTTTTTCTAGTTGAACAACAATAAAATATAGATCCTTAGTTTAGTTTAGAAAAAGGTTTCCATAGAATCTAGTCCATTATCATTGAACCACTCTGTTTGTTGAAACTATTAGTTCGTGGTCGCGTTTGTTTCGTATAAAGCCGTGGGACAGTCACGAGGGTCGGAAGGCATACGTTACCATGGATCGAATGCGGCCGGAAAGGGACTTCGGAAACTGAAGTGATTGCGCGGTGAAACAAGGCTCTTATTGATTACATTGCATACTGTGCTGAATGTCTACATATTGAGTATATTTAGTATTATCATGATTAAACTTTTTGTACTGCATTATTGGGTCTAAAACAATAATAAAATAGATAGATAAAAGCACTTTATTGTGTGCACCATAAACAAAAATTACATACAGATAGAAAACACAAGCTAGTGCCACAAGTGGCGGCCTTATCTCTTAAAGCGATCTCTTCCAGGCAACCATTGGATAGAAAAAAATTACGTAACAGGATCAACGGGGAAAAAATATGTAGGAGAAAGGTATGTCTGCACCTACCTACCTACATATTTTTCTTCTATATTCCATTATATTTAATGAATGTGAATGTTATTTTTCTATTGATTCGTCATTCAGATGCATTAAAATGTATGAACCAGCTGACCAGTTATGTTTACCATCTTCGACCACACCGTCTACTTAAAATTAGATGAGCTGTGGTTAAATGCATAGCCTGTGAACTAAAATAAAATCTCTGACAGTATAAGTTGTTAACTAATTGTGTATTGTGTGCAACGAGCTCCTCTCGGCTTATCACAATATCTTTTCTGTATAACCCTTTACTAATAATTAATTAGGCAAACGTTTTAATGACATTTAAATTACATACGGTAACAGTAAGCAATTTAATTTTACAATACTTAGTACATTACGCAGGGATAATTGAACAGATTTTTAAGGAGGGTGGCGTTTACTGCACTTAGCAGCTGAGCAAGTGTCGTAGTCCATTCGAGTTTTTTTTTTTTTTTTTTTTTTTTAAATATTAAAACCTTGAATAGATCACACTCTTCCATTTCGACAAAGCTCGCGTATCTATAGCCACATAAAGTTTATCCTGCGAACAAAAGAAATACATGTAATATAATCATCATGAATGCATCAAATAACTGAACTAACATAATACCTAGTTATTTTTTCAAACTTTTTTTTAATTATCTGACAAATATAAGTTAAAAATAAATGAAAAAGAAATAATGTACATCAATTTTAAAACTTTAAAATCTTTTTTTTACTAGACACATCAACTTCTAACAAACTTATGTTTTGCCTTCAAACCGTTCTGAATCGTACAACCGAAAGCAAAAATGTTCTCAAACATATTTCAACATTACAAAACAGATATTTCCGCTAGATGCCGCAAATGGGGCACACCACTCCAACCGAAAGTGAAAATGTTACTTGCATTACCGGAGTGCATTTACGACATGACCCTTGCCTTGCGGCGTAAGGCATCATTTTCCTATGTATTGTATACATACGGGGGTGAATAGCAGACGATGACGCGATGTAATCGCGTCCAATGAAGCTACTAAAATCATTGTCGATTTAGGTGACCAGTACTATGACGAATAAACTTTTCCGTGATACAGTTTGAAAAACTAGTAGTATGACGGGCAATATACGGGTTTCTGCATGTGAAATTTTGGTTTCCCCTATATTGCATATTAATGAGAAAAAAATACTGATCAAATTTGCTGATGTACAAACAAGAACAATTTTTCGAATTGCAATACAATTTTTTATTTGTATCACAGTTGCATTTTTTTCTACGCAAAAATCTATGGTTATAATACTGAAAGATTGTTGAACCTATGTTTAAATTTCGCATTTATTTTCAGTGCTCGCGGATAAAAACTTTTTACGCGCAAATTTGAAACATAAAAAAGCCTTCTCATTTTGTGGGACGAAGAATTAATAATATTGGTTGTCTCTCTCTGGCTCTTAATCACAAACTATTGTGTAGGTAAATTCGTCGTATGTTTTCAACCCGTACCTATCCGTAGGCATTTATGTAATCTGTTCCGACGGGTCTGCATAATCTACTAGAGCTAGGATCTTTAGTTATTCGACTAATGTTTGTAGCATGTCACATTCGGCATTAAATTTGACATCGCACGCTCACTACAGTCCGATCAAACAAATAAATATCGTTATTTCATTGATGCATATATTTATTGGCAAGAACTTGTGATCGGACCAGTACCCGAATCAATTTCTTACTTATATTAGAATAGAAAACTCTTTATTGTTCACACCAAAAATTACAAACGTACATATAGGTAACATAAAAAAATAACTTAAAAACTAGTGAAACAATTGGCGGCCTTATCGCTAAATAATATAAATTAGTAGTAGTATTATATTAATTAGTAAGTTTCCCTATAAGCAAATATGAATTGAAACTTTATATAAGAAAATGTATTGTGTTCTAATCGCCAGTTCGACTTTTCAATAAGTTCTTTGTTCTTATTATTTTCTACTACCATATAAATGTATAGTCGAGTTGCGGGTTAAAATAAATGCCTAATTTATGGCAGACTAGACGGTAGGGCAATGATTACTTACTTTAGGTTTGCATTACATAATTATAATTGGACTTTGTCGAGCAGGTGGTGTAAAAACTATATTAATTACTACCTGCGACCCGCGGTTTCACCCGCGTGGTAATGAAAATCGGTGATGATGATGATAAGCAGCCTAATTGTTAATCCAAGACATAAACGATGTATATTCCAAATTTCATCCAAATCCATCCAGCCGTTTCTGCGTGATTGAGTAACAAACATCTATCCATCCAAACTTTATAATAACTATGATATTAGTGTGATTATTGCATAACTAGCTGCGCCCGCGGTTTCACCTGCGTGGTGATGAAAAATTGTGATGGTGATGATGAAAATTTGCCTATGTGTTAACCCAGGACATACGCTATCCCAATTCTGAATTTCATCATAATCCGTTTAGCAGTTTTAGCGTGAAAGAGTAACAAACATACTCACACACTCACAAACTTTCGCATTTATAATATTAGTGTGATATACCTCTCCGGCCAAATTATTGTACTGTTACATTTCTATCTAGCTGTGCTCGCAGGATAAATTGCCTCTCAATTGGGTATTTAGCCGTGGATAAGACTTACGGATTATTATGTTACCTTATCCTAGCTCAATTTGTATGGTGAGTAATATAATTATAGAGAATTACAGAGAACTATCGACAAAACGGTTATATGAACAGCTGGGTCTACCTAAATAATAATCTGACTAAAGTTTCAAAAATTATTTAATAATTACCCTGATCTAATATTACAGTAATAAATCTAAATTACTTATTAATAGTTAAAAAACTTGATATTCTTTATATGACGATGTTACGTTTTTAGTCATTATCATCATCATCAGCCAGAAGACGTCCACTGCTGAACATAGGCCTCCCCCTTTAACCTCCACACTGAACGACATCCTGCCATCTGCATCCACTGGATGCCCGCGACTCTCACACTGTCGTCGGTCCATCTAGTGGGAGGCCTACCTATGCTGCGTCTTCCGGTTTGTGGTCTCCACTCAAGAACCTTTCTTCCCCATCGATTAACAGTTATTCGAGCGATGTGGCCTGCCCATTGCCACTCTTCAACTTGCAGATTTTAATAGCTATGTCGGTGACTCTGGTTCTTTGGCGAATATCTACGTTTCGGATTTTATCGCGCAAAGAAACTCCGAGCATAGCTCTCTCCATTGCCCGTTGTGTGACTCTGAGTTTTTCCAAAAGGCCAACAGTTAAGGACCACGTCTCAGTACCATATGTCTTCACTGGCAACACACACTGGTCAAATACCTTTGTCTTCAGGCACTGTAGTATCTTGGACGAGAAGATGTCACGCAATTTCCCAAACGCTGCCCATCCGAGTTGGATTCTTCGGGCGACCTCTTTGCCTAAGTTGGACTTACCTAACTGAACAATCTGTCCAAGATAGATGTAATGATCAACAACTTCGAGAGTATCGTTCCCAACGATTACCGGTACGGGTACAACATGGACATTGGACATGACTTTTGTCTTGTCCATGTTCATTTTAAGACCCACGTGTTGGGAAAGGCTACTGAGGTCGCTGAGCATTGTATTAAGGTCCTCCAACGACTCTGCCATGATGACTATATCGTCGGCAAAACGAAGGTGAGTGATGTATTCGCCATTGATGTTGATGCCAAATCCGTTCCAGTCCAAGAGCTTGAAAACGTCCTCCAATGCGTTAGTGAATAGTTTCAGAGAAATAACATCTCCCAGTCTCACGCCTTTCTGTAATTGGATTGGTTCCGTTGGTATTGCCGGGGACTGGGGGCCGTACGTTTTGGTTGTCTGTCATTGGGGGACTTCATTGTCTCTCAAGGAGGGGGGGGGGGGGGTTGCCATAATCCCCACGCTTGGCAGGCGGCTTGGGGATCGCAGAACGTTCACCATGAAATTTGGAGGATGCTGCTGCCCATCCTCTGGTTTTAGGACATACCC
The DNA here is from genome assembly GCA_949125355.1 of Agriopis leucophaearia. Taxonomy (NCBI): domain Eukaryota; kingdom Metazoa; phylum Arthropoda; class Insecta; order Lepidoptera; family Geometridae; genus Agriopis; species Agriopis leucophaearia. The sequence goes on along the minus strand of OX421268.1, from coordinate 18,437,296 downwards.
GGGTCAACGTTACGTTTTTAGTCGTACGTAAATAATACCTATGCTCTTTTGTTTTTTTTTTTTAGTCAAAAATTTATTGAAGTAAAGTAAAGTAGACAGTAAAAAAAATCAGAAAAAGATCCAGATTTATTTTGTATTTTTCTATGTAAGGACATTATTGCGGTAAACATCGCGAGAGTATACGAGTTCAAATATGAAATCGTCTTTAATCAATACCAATGATATATTCTATCACGTATAATGCATACCTTTTTTCCCTATCACAGACCATTTATCATAAACATCCAATCGTAAACAATGTTCTATCTCTATTTAATTTCCATACGAGTAAACATTAATCACAGTTTATGTCTGAGAAAATAATGATGTACCTACTTAGACCTCTACAGCTTAACTAGGCACTTAAGAGATTTTATCGCCTGATGGATATCTAAAGGGAAACATTTAGTACCACGACACTATTTGTTGTGTCAAGCCGGAGTGTCATCGAAGGCACGATCTTATGTCAAGGAAAATGATTACTTCGTCATTTATAGGAAGTACTTCTTCATATAGAATTTGACAAATTAATCTAACGTCGACATAACACAACCTATCCATATCTACAAGAAACGTACTCTTTAGAAAATATACATATTTATGATCCATCTACTATGTTTAATGAACATTAGACATGATACAATAATTATAAATTATTATGATATCTATATATATATAAAAGAAAGTCGTGTTAGTTACACTATTTATAACTCAAGAACGGCTGAACCAATTTGGCTGAAAATTGGTGGGGAGGTAGCTTAGAACCAGGAGACGGACATAGGATACTCTAAAAACGGCTGGACCGATTTTGATGAAATTTTGTGTTCCTGGAGCGGGTCATAGTAGCGAGGCCGAAGGCCGAGCTTGCACCCGTGCGAAGCCGGGGCGGTCGACTAGTACCTAATAAATTTGTGCAAAACACTGTATTAAACTACCACGGTTGTTTGTGCAAAATTATTATTTTTGTCTGGTTTAGGTATAAAAACTTTAATAATTTGAAAATACTTTTAAAAACGTGCTTTTTCTTATTCTTCTCAGCTAACCCTTTCATTTGATACCTATATGATGTAATGGAGCTATTGGAGGTCTAGGCGATGCCGTGCACTCAAGCTCAGAAGACCCTCGGACCCTGACCAGCAAACCTCAAACTGAACTTGCGATTTTTTTTCTCTTTATACACATTCTTTTAGTAAGTAGCTCAATAAAAAGCTGATGATAAAGTAGGTTTGTATCTTTAAAGTATTTATATTTTTACTTGATAAAACCTAATTCAGTTTAGATAAGGCCCCAGTTTTTTGCACCAGAGCCTGAGGTTACCTAGCTACGCCACTGATATGATGGTAGATAAGAAAATTTTGTCTGCCATCTTGGGGCGTCCGCCATATTGAATTTATCATCTAGGACCAAAGACAAATCCAACGAACCCAAACTCGATGGGGTTACTTCATTTCGTTTTCCTATGGCCATATTCTGTCTCCATCATCAGACTAGCTCGATGGTACAATAAAATTACATTGTCACCGAACTTAAGTATGGCAAATTTAAGCTCAATCGGTTGAGGATAACAGTTGCAAGATTTGTCTCACATATACATACAAACTAACAGGCAATTTAAATAAAAGCTTATAAAAACACTAATGCAAAAGCCAATAATTTTGTCTAACCACGTTCATAAACCTGTTATGACTGAGCGTCTAATAATTTTAAAGAAGAAAAAAAAACCTGTTCCTTTAATAGTTTTTAGGAATCCGTACCCAAAGGGAAAATATAAACGGGAATTGTAACTAAGCCTACGGTGTCTGTCTGTCCATCCATCGGTTTCCTTCGAACCGTGATAGACGCAGCCAGTTGAAATTTTCACAGAATATGGTAATATTACGGCGGATTAACTAAGAAAGAAAGAAAGAAGAAATAGATAGGTATTTTGACACAGTTACATATACAACATAGATAATAATTATGACCCAGTATTGAAGTTGTGTTACAATAATTACCAATACAATAAACCGACTTCATAAAAAAATACAGAAATGGACCAAATTAAAATGGGACCACACGGGAAGCACTAGCTTTCAAATAAAAAAAAACCATCAAAATCGGTTCACCCACTCGAAAGTTCTGAGTAACAAACAACAACAAAAAAATTATAATTGATAACCTCCTACTTTTTGGAAGTCAGTTAAACATTGCCTCAACTCAGCATAATGCTGTTTACCCAACAGCGCTGATCTTCCGTTGAAGCCACTCAGTGAACTCACGAAAGGCTCAAAAATATAAAGATAATAATAAAGTCAAAAAGAAAAAACTAAACAGGGGTCACCATACAACAAACTTAATTTCGTAAAGATTTTTCTGCTTACAGAAATGAACAGGTATTAATAGTTGTAGGTCTAGGTCAACTAACATTACAGCTAAGTCGATAAGGTCTCACTGTTGTACATAAGTGTAGGCTACAGGGACACGGCATCGGCTACAAATTACTTTAATACTACCCTGTGCACTGCTCACCATGCCATGCCGTCATGTCACGTCATGTCACGTCACGTCCTGTCTGCAACACTGTAGTGCAGTCACCATCAGTTTACGTGTTATATTTCTTGGTGTTCGTTTCTCATTAACTGGGTGTGTTTATAACTCAGCGCCCATGAAAATAAAAATAATGTATGCGTAATTATCAATACAATATTATCAATACAAAAAAACTGACTTCCAAATTAGTAAATGTTCCAAGTGCTCGTCTGTAGGGTGAGTTTACCAAAAGGCATCGGGCCTGATGCGTTCGCACCCGACACGATACCTTTCCATAACTTTCTCGTATAATTTGAGGTTTATAACATGGTCTGGCCAATGCTTATAACATTTTGTTCACGTAACCAGACAACTTACTGAGCTCTAAGCGCTAAGCAAGCTACCTCCAACGCGGATACGGCCTAACTTTATAAGCGCGGTAGATAAAATAAAAACATATTCACACATGCAAATGTTTGGTCACACGATTTTACACACGTGAGGATATAGGTACGGAATATGAGCGGTAATACAAGCATTACTAACCGTTTACTAAGCCGACAGCAGACGTCAGCCGTGTACTTAACGTCAAACTAAATTACAAGGGGAAAATTGATGGCCAGATAAGACGATCTTTTAATTTCACACCTTTTATATCGTTAAAAATGTTAAGTAAAATTATAAATAAATAAATATCTGGGACATTTTTGCACACACGGTCATCTGACTAAGTAATACTAAGTATATGGCTATTTTACGAGGAAGGGATCAAAGATCGATACCTATCTGCTAAGGCACTTAAGCGATGCTTCAGGAAGTTCAGAATAATAATAAAGCATTGATCTTTGCAATAAAAATTCGTCACACATTTATTATGCTATAATAATTATTATAATGAGGAAAGATTTGTATATTTGGATTTTTGTATTCTTGAATGTTTGTAACGAAATAACTCAAAAACTACTGAACCGATTTTAAAAATTCTTACACTGTTGGGAAGCTACACTATCCCCGGGTGACATAGGCTATATTATATTTTATAGCGATGCCGAAAGCCGAGCTTACGCCCGTGCGAAGCTGGGGCGGGCGGCTAGTGTTTTATAAATAACATGAATGTGCTCCGTAGTTTTACTTAATCTATATCTATAGATTTATAATAAACACATAGAGATAAAAAAAAACGAGATATAAAAAAAAACCACACTGGGCGTCATAAAATTTAAGCAGCTAAACACGTTGAGACAGTTTTTAGAATTTTTGCTTGTTTGTTTGTGCACGCACCACGCATCTCCTTAACCACTTTTAACGGACAAATTTAGATGCGGTTTTACGAAATAATACAGGCTATGTTATTTTGCGAGAGGGAGGAAAAAAAGGTTGAAAGTTTAGTCTTTGTGAGCATCATTTGTTAAATTTGGTCAAAATCGATCCAACCATTTAAAAGGAACAAGCAGACAGACAGAATTACATGGAGATATGGCGAGTTGGAGGACAAACACAAGTCTATTTTATTGAATAATAATAAAAAAGAATCAGTCATAGGACTGCACATTAGAAGTGAACACTTAAGTAGTAATTCACCTATTTTACAAGAGATGGCGCTGTTTTAAGATACACGGTACAGCGTGGTGATGACGCGAGTTCCATGATTTTCGTTCACCCAAAAAGAGCTCAACGCGCCCAAAGAAGTTTTCACTTCAAAAAATATAACTTCTGCATTAAAATGCAATAAGGAAATGCAAATAGTTTTTATCTCACCGCCGCAACTCATTTTCATCATAAATTTAAAATAAATTATTAAGCTGACAAATTTCTCCACCTGATCCTCAAATAGGAGAGCTCTGCGGAGAGCCCATAATCGAGTAAACGTGAGGCATCTTATTGATAAAGTTGTAAGCGAAAAATGGCTGTTGAAGAGAGTACTTGATTGGGCTTATATGACGAATTTTATACACCTGCGGCAACACAGTAGACATGTTGCCGTGTTCACTGACTGTTCTATTTCTACCGCATGTAAAAAATAAGATTTTCATTTGTGTGTTTATATATTATAATTATCTCGTCATAAGTGAACCTTAAAATAATTAATTTTCATTGAAGAAAATATTTCATATATCATTATAAAGAATTTCACTCACAGCCTGTGTAGTTAGTTTTTTTTTCTATTTTTTTTTTCTTATTATTGATATTTAATACAAAGTAACTGGTCATCAGCATCTTCTTACTTAAGACCAGCTTTAATAAGTCAAAAAAATAGTTTTTGTGTTACGTTTTTTTTCTATCGATAGACTGATTTTTGTCGCGAATTTATAGATAAGTTGTTTGTTTTGATGTTCTGAGGCCGCTCTTAAGAGGCCACACATAACTATGACCACACAAATTCTAGAATGTCACAGTAGGTAATAGTCGTCACGAGTAGGTACATCTTGATGGTGCTGCGATGAGTTGAGATGAGATCTAAGTATAAATTTTTTGTAGTTCGTGATCGTAAGTTTTCCAGTCCCATTAATTTCTAAATTTCCATACTTTGTATCTCACGAATTTCACGATCCAATTACTATTTCCTAGTCAAATTTAATTAAAATTTACTACGAACTCCTTCTCCCACCTCTCTTCTTATCCCTCCTTCTACATTCATTCACTTACAAAAAGGAGGCTATTTGGCTTAGCTGGCACCAACTTCAAATAGATGAGTGGGATGTGTTTTCGCTTTTGAGTGCTTATTTGTGGATTTGAAGTGGGTTTTATAAAATAATTTATTCGGGATTTCAATGTATATTCTTATGTCACTATCCCGCCTTCATACTATGCTAAGAATCACGTTGATCCGTCACTATTTTACTGTTTAAAATAGAAACAAACACACATTCACATTTATTCGGTACTAGAAACCACTAAAGTAAGAATTTTTTCGCTCTTTTCTGTGCTAAAAACAAACAAACACATTATTATTCTTATATAATAATTTAAAAGGCGATGTGTTTATATATGTATGTATGTACTCCTAAATGGCTGGACCGATTTTGACAAGATTTTAACTGATAGATAGCTGATGAAATAAGGAGTAATCCAGCGCAGCTAGTTATAAATATAAAGCAGTTTAATATGTTAAATTCCAGGCGAAAGAACGCTCCTGCACAGCGTGTCCGGCGAGTTCCGGTCGGGCGAGCTGACCTGCATCCTCGGACCTTCCGGCGCGGGGAAGTCTTCACTGCTGAACATCCTTGCAGGATACACGTGAGACATACTCTATAATAACTTGCCATTACCTACTAGCTGCGCCCCACGGTTTCACCCGCGTGGTTATGAAAATCGGTGATGATTATGATGATGAAAAGTAGCCATTGTGTTAATCCAGGACATAAGTAATGTATATTCCAAATTTCATCTTAATCCATCAAGCCGTTTCTGCGTGGTTGAGTAACAAACATCTATCCATCCATACATCCATCCATCTATCCATCCAAACTTTCACATATATAATATTAGTGTGATTTTAAAACTAACAAAGTGATAAAAAGATTAAACATCTAATATTATGTCTGACTAATGAGTGTATCGAGTGGAGACCACGAACCGGAAGACGCAGCGTAGGTAGGCCTCATTCTGCATTTCCTTTAAATCTGACCATGTACACCATGAAACTCTTTATAAGTCGCAGAGAAGACGGCGTAATGTTATATTTTTGTTAGAATTAATATGCTATTATTATTTGCCTTGACATTTTTTTTCTAACTCCGTGTATAGGACAATTTACAAAATTACTTTTGAGTGCGCATTTATTGTACAGTTACCTCAAAGGCCGACGACCGTGGCATAGAATAGTTATGATTGACGACAATAACTGTTGTACATGTACAATACAATAAAATGTTACAGAATTATATAATGACAAAAAAATCTTAACAAATAGGTACAATAATATAGAGTTATAGACAACCGCTAATCTACCGGCGGTTATAGTAGGTTCATAACCGCAGGGGCCTGCAAGAGAAACATATATAGACGAACGTGAAAACATGGTCATACATGATCAGTTGCCGCCAAGTCGTGTATGGTACTTTTCTCAAACAATGCATGGATATTTACGTAAAATATACCTGTGTATTAAGTAAAATATATGAGCCAATCACATAACACTATCTGAAATTTCAATTATTTTATCGCGTATTTTTAATTGTTATCATACATCAAAAGTCAATGAAAGTCATGTTTATTTCTCCTTTGTTAACATTTCTACATTCCAGGTAATTAAATATTTTCACCTCTATGTTGACACCGTTTATTTTAACGCTTATGATTCTTTTTGGTATATATCAGCCTATAGGCTAAAGCGTTATAGTTATCAATACAAAATACCGACATCATAAAAATGACAGAACTGGACCAAATTGAAATGGAACCACACGGAAAGTACCAGCGTTCAAATAAAAAGAATCATCGGTTAACCCAGTCAAAAATTATGAGGTAAGTAACAAAAATTTTAAAAAAACATTCGAATTGAAAACCTCGTCATTTTGGGAAGTCGGTTAAAAATTAACGGTTTCAATATAGTACATTGTTATCCTAGGGGTGAAAGTAACTTATTTAGTCCCGAGACGGGGTTTGACGCTAATAGTCCGAGGGACTAAATATGTATTTAACCCCGAGATAAACACTGTGATTTTCATTACGAATACACGGAAACTTAAAATATAAACATGAGCTGACCTTGGCAAATGATCGACAAGTGCGGGACCATAATTCTCTGAGAAAAAAAAACTAGTTGGAACATTGTTCAATACAAATGTGAAAATAGAACTAGTATTTTTTTATAATTTGAGTGTCTGTCAGTTGAAAGTGATTCTCCTTGGGGCTGAAATGTATTACTTTCAACCCACTCTTCAGGAAACTTCAGACCTACTTTCCGAGTATGAGTAATGAAAAGATATTTAATTACCTGGAAATGAATATATATTGGACCCGGGTATGTCCTAAAACTGTGACCAGAACCACCGGAGGATGGGCAGCAGCGTCCTAATAGTACACGGTGAACGTACTGCAATCCCCAAGCCGCCTGCCAAGCGTGAGGATTATGGCAACACCCCTCTCTATGTAGGAGGCCTTGTCCAACAGTGGACGTTAATTGGCTGATGATGTGTGTGTGTGTGTATATTAACGAAGGAGAAATAAACGGCTTTTAATCATGTCCGCACTGCTGGAAGACTAGCCTTCTCTCAGAGAAAGAGCATGGGCCCTAATTGACCATGCTGGTCCAGTGCATGTTGGTGAATGTCATGTCTTTGAAACTTTTGGGGTTCTTGGCCATACCGGTTCCGTCACAATGTTTTCCTTTAACGTTGTTCAACGATGGCATCAGAACTGCACATTATTAATAACTAGGAACCCGCCCCGGCTTCGCACGGGTATATGTTTTATTATATACTAGCTAATGCCCGCGACTTCGTACGCGTAGCGCAAAGTTATTAGTGGGCGGACGATTAGACTGACATAGCAAAATATAAATGTTACACTAACGAACACGAACGGAACTTTAAATAGGCACAAATCCATCGGATTATTTTTATACTGGATATTTTATAGATAATACCTACACTTATGACATTATTGTAGATTTTTTGCTCTCCATTTTAATGCGGATTGTCATACTATTGTCATAGTATGATTTTAGTCTAGTTTTAATTTGACTCGATACAGGTATCCCGACATGTTCATAGTTTCAAATATATTTCAAGCAAATAATATATTACTTTTACTGGTTAAATTCGTTGGAAGTGTGGAGCCATGGAGCTAATAAGGAAAAAGAAATGGTATAAGTCAAGCGAAATGTCATGCATGACAAACGTTATTATTGAATTATTAGTAAACAGTAAGTAGGAATTATATGGAGCGGTATCTATAATTAATCGCTGTTATTTAACATTACTCCGCGTAAAGACTGCCAATCAATGATGTCTAAATAATTTTTGCCCGCCTACTGCGCCCCTTCCAACAACTAAACCGCTTTCGTTCACCACCATAACATCCAAAATAGCTGCTAATCGATCAGTATCAGATTAGATGCCGCGAGTTCACCTACTTTGCGTGTCTGTTATTAGTCTTAAGTTTGATCCTGGCAAAAATGTATTCATTTTAATCTCCGTCGACTTGGTATATTAGCACGTCAGAAGTCAATACAAAAATCAACGTACGTTAAATTACGCCATAATAAACTGTTGAACCCCTTCAAAAGCAGTTGGCCGGCCTGACAATAACGAACACAAAAAAAAACTCTTTGGTGCAGTCAATCGGAAGTTATGCGGGTACATACATTTCGGCGATTCGTTTTTTTATATATAGATTATATGGCAATAGCCGCTTCAGTCTTCCTACCTACCATGTCTGCGAGTAGAAGTCTATCATTACGACAACATTACTATAAAATAAGCTAGATGGCGTTATAACTAATTATAAAACAATATTGATTTTTACTATTTATTTTCATAAATTAATATGGCCTATGTTTCAATCAGGTATTTTTTAAGCATATTCGTGGAAACTGATTTTAAATCCTTCTAGTAGTTTAAAAGATGTGCGTGGACAAACAAACAAACTGACAGCCGTCAGATTTGTAGTTCCATAGTTTGATAATAGATTGCGTACTAAAACGATGTTACGCGAAAAAATTGAAAATTTGTTTAAACTTTTCGAATAATATTATTAAAAATGTAATAAAGTATTCAATAATTCCTAAAATAATGAGTGTAAATGGATCGTAGCTTCACAAATATGAAAAGTGCGTCTATTATAGGTAAATACGACACTTTACCTGAATCACGCAAACGGCATTTTTTTACAAGTTAAACCGATATCAGGTATTGCTTCTACTTAGTTAGAAGTCATGTGTGAAGGTATTTGATCTACACATTTATTATATGTAGGGATAGGGATAGGGATATAAAACTTCCTTGAAAAATTATCTAATTGATAGTGAAAACCGCATCAAAATCCGTTGCGTAGTTTTAAAGATCTAAGCATATATAGGGACGGACAGACAGACAAAAGCGACTTTGTTTTATACTATGTATAGTGATAAATCGTAAGCCAAGGGTTGAATCGAGCGCCGTCAGATTGTAAAGCGTTCATGCTACCGCCCAGTCACCTTCTATCTTTTCTGTAAATGATATAAAATAATGTATTACCTATCGGCATATAATAACGTCTCAAATCAAAATTGACAAACTTGTTTCATATCATTTGACATGGGTAGACTACATTTTCAATTTCCTATTTGCTTCAGCGTGTTTCCTTTTTACCCCCAAATTTCACGCCTCTCCGAAATTGGTGATCAGATCAATTTGACATTTGACCTCATTTCTGGGGCAATAAATAAAATAGGGTACATAGGTAGGCGCTAAACGTTAGAAACGCGCTTGATTAGAACCAGTAAGTTTTTAGGTACTTTTCTTGCATAAATAATGTTCTCATAATTATTTTCAGCTTATTAAATGTTATAAAGTAGTGGCAATGAGCAGGCCACATCGCTCGAAGAACCGATAACTGGTGGGTAAGAAAGGTTCTTGAGTGGAGACCATGAACCGGAAGACGCAGCGTAGGTAGGTCTCCCACTAGATGGACCGACGACATCATGAGAGTCGCGGGCATCCAGTGGATGCAGATGGCAGGTTGTCGTTCAGAGTGGAGGTTAAAAAGGTAGGCCTATGTTCAGCAGTGGACGTCTTCTGGCTGATGATGATGATGGTTAAATGTTCGTCAACTGCTGGACGTAAAGTAATAAAGTAAAGTAAGTAATGTAAGTAAACTTAAAGAACGCCACAAGCCACGATTTACGCACCCCATACTAGTTGCCTTCTGCTGGTCTTCATTTTACCTGAATGCATTCTGAATATATATTCAGTGCCAATACGCAGTCTTCGCTTTAGAACCTGTCTACCTCAGCGGTTGTCACTTCAGCTAACTAAACCTTTGAGCTATGTCGGTTACTTTAGTTCTCTGTCGGATAATCTCATTTCCGATTCTCTTTTCATAGAAATCCCAACCATAGCTCGATGAGCGGCTTTAAATCGATGGATCCGTTTTCACTGTATACGTTTTGGTTTTATGCGTTAATACATGAATTAGTACTTGCTAGGGTAAATACATAGCATAGTTTGTGACAAAGGAGAAGGAAAGACATGTAAGCAGACAGCTTACCTGATAGTAAGCAGTTAGTACTGCCTAGTCCATAGTATGATATGCTAATTTTACTAGTTAGATATTTTGCATTAGCATTAGAGTTTTGAAGGCCACTCTTAATTTACTACTTCCTCTGTACAACCTGTAACACTTGTTATTCATTAAAGTTTTTTCTTTGTCTCCTTTCAAGGTCAAACGGAGTTCACGGTCGAATCACGGTCAACGGACATGCAAGAGACATGAAAGTTTTCAAGAAACTAAGCACGTACATCATGCAAGATGATCTTCTGCAGCCCAGACTGACTGTGCAGGAGTCTATGATGATAGCTGCAGATCTCAAGCTGGGAAAGGAGTTGGGGAAGGCTGAGAAGGAACTTATCGTAAGTGTTAACGACTTTTATTTTTAGGGTAATGATTCTAGAATAAAAAATTGATTTGAATAACTATTAATGGGGACGTGAGACGCAATGAGAACCTGCAAGAAAATCAGCACAAAGCAAACAGGAAACAGTAACTCAACACGTGTAACGTCAACTTGTTAACAGTAACAGTAAACAGTCTTTACTGTACACAAGTAAAGGGGGAGGCCGATGTACAGTGGAGGTCTTCTAGTCTTCTAGAATGACGAGACCACAGAACTTTATAAGACCCTGTGAGTTCACCCACTTTGCATGTCTTGTTTTTTTAGTAATGTTTAATTGCGCCACAGTAAAATGTAAAAAAAAACGAAATCACTTATTTATTGTTTATTAACTAAAACGGCATACAACGCCAATTACATCAGTCAAGTAAAATATAAAACAATGCTAAAAGTAATAATAATAATTAATTAAAAACTATCACAAAATAAAATAAAATCAACTTAGTCTATAAAAAAAAAAAAAACAAAAAACATAGCATGCACATTATAAAAATAAAATTCATTCATATTTATGTCAAAATTAAAGGTATTACATTCATTTAAAGGTATCACTTGACCATACGAATGAAGTTAATATAGAATTGGATAATATAATAAGTGCCTTTATAAACTAAACTAAATACAAGCTAACACTACAGTTAAACTGACCATAGACCGTTGAAGGTCTAAAGACAATCCAAATTCTCAAACCCACTATCAGTTGGCAGCGTACCCAGCATGCTGGTGGCATTACCACACTGAATGGCAATGCTTATGCGTTGAGTCAGAAACACGACAGCATTTTGGTCACGCGTTTCATTAACCAGACGCTCTGAAAGATTTGGACTTAGCTGTTGCCCGCGGCTTCGCTCGCGTAGTATAGTAAAAAATATGTTCTATTTTTCCTTTTTTCTTTTATACAAACCTTGTCCTGAGTAGTCCTGACAATAACGAACACAAAAAAGAAGAATTATCCAATTTGGTGCAGTCGTTCGGAAGTTATTTGCGTGTATACATTTCGGCGATTCATTTTCATTTACAAATAAATCTTGATCACAATTTGTCAGTTATTATAATTACATACCTAATACCGAAAGTTTAAAAAAAAAAAAAAAAAAAAAAAAAACTAATAGTTGATAATAAATGATTTGAAGTAGATATGACTAACCTACGTTTGCCCTCAAACGACGTCATAATTGGATGTATATTAAAATCGTTCCTAGCCTTATCCAATATGATTTAAATGTTTATCGGGATTTATCGCGCATTACTCCGATAAACATATAAAACATGTGATTTGAAATCAATGAGTTTATAGGTTCCAATCGCGAAACTTTAAAAGATACTTATTCAAAATCTCAATGACATTGACACTAAAAGATGTTTTAATAGCTTTGGCAACGCACTTTATAATTATTTTACCGATGCCGACGTCATAGCATATAATTATAAATGTGTTGTTTTTTTTAATTGAATTTCTACCGCAAGAACACAACTATATTAAAATTTGTACCTTTCTTAAAATTGTCTGTATTTGTAGAATATAACTTTGTCACTGTAATGAAACAATATGAATCATATTACGTGTCAGTGTCTCGTAGTCTCTGATCTGAAGATAGATAAGAAGTCGTACAAGAGAGACAATGAATTTATCACTTAAATGGTAATTAAACGTGCAGGTGTCATTATCAGACGAAATTCAAGATTAGTACCCTCTACTTGAATGGATAATTAAATGACAAGTTCTCTGTTGTTGTAGGCTTAGCATATCTATAAGACGTTGTTAGTACTACGTATTTACATTTGATGTTATAAAAAAAACATGACCATGAATACAAAGTCCTTCGGTCGTAATATTAATCAAGTTTACTTAGTCTTAAATAGCGTCTAAAAAGTCTGTGACTATGACTATCAAGCAAAGTAAGTCACAGTCAAGTCAAACTCATGCTCCAGTAAAGTGGTGGAGGCTTTACAATAGACTTTTAAGGAGTTTTGGAAACAACATGAAAAGATATGTTTCACCTCGTTATATCACTTGACTACACTCGAGCACGTTCACGAGCCCTTAATAAATAATAATCCACCATTATTACACATTAACACTCTTATTTTAAGTCTCTTAAGCAAGAATTCTCCAGATGTAAAACTTTCACTGACAAAGTTATCCTCATTCTAACGCATCTGGGTCACTATGTTTAGTAATTGTACAGGACTCAGAGTACTTTATTGGAACGCCGACGGCGTACGCAACAAACAGCAGGAACTAAGCCTTATGGTAAGTGAGCTAAGCATCGATGTAGTCGCAGTCTGTGAAACAAAATTATCTACTCGTTTAAATTTTAATATTGCGGGTTTTGCTTGTTATCGTAAGGACAAGCGCTCTAACGGCACTGGTCAGGGTGTAGCAATCCTGGTCAGATCTGACCTTGTCCACAGCCTAGTTCCCTCGCCAGCCACTACAAACCTTGAAGTCGTAGGAATATCTCTTAAACTCTTTAACAGTCATACCATTATTTACGCCTTGTATCAATCGCCCAACTTACCTCTCATAAAAGGCGATTTTGACTCGATCATGGCATCCGGAAGATCAGTGGCAGCAATGGGTGACCTTAACGCAAAACACCCTTACTGGTCCCCTGGACCTTTGAACGAGCATGGGAAACGACTGTATGATCACATGTTGGTTAGCGATTATTTTATTCACGGCCCTCAAGACGCAACTCTTGTTCACTATTGCCCCAAGTATAAACCGTCTACTCCTGATCTCCTACTAACTAAAAACCTACACAATCTAAATCAAATTTTTACGATTAAAGCTTTATCATCTAACCACTTACCTGTTTTTGCCAACTTTGATGTGACAATCACTCGTAAACCAATTACCATGTTTAATTATTCAAAGGCTGATTGGGTTAAATACCGCCAAAGTATGAATAGCCGCATACACCTTACAACTCAAACCTATCAATCTGCTAAAGAAATTGACACGGCTATCGCACAATTTCAAGATTCCATTATAGACAGTAGAAACGCTTGTGTGCCCACCTTAACGTTCAAACCCTGGAAACAAACTCTACCACGATGCATTAAAAGATTAATTCAATTAAAAAATCGCCTTCGCCGCTATGCTGCAGCTGAACCAGTCCCCTTAATACGTAGGCAGTTAAACCAAAGAGTTCACAAACTGCAATCTGAAATAAGCATTGCTCTAAAATCACACAACGACAAGAAATGGGATTCCAAACTAAAGAAAGTAGATAACCCTGGCACAGACCTATGGCGTGTAGTTAAGTCGCTTCGTTCTAATTCTTCTAATCCTATTCCTGTACTTCAAACCAGTGATGGAACCTTAACTTCTACCGAACAAGAGCAGTGTGACGCCCTTGCTAATGCCTTTTTAGGAAATATGCTCCTGACTCATCACTGGAGTAGCGATGAACTAGAATCAGTTGCCTCTTCCCTAACAGTTTTGGACAATGATACGCATGACGATGATTACACTTCTCAACTCGTTCGTCCCAATGAAGTTAAAAAAATCATTTGCAAATTAAAAACTCGTAAAGCTCCCGGGCCAGATCACGTCACTAACTTACTCGTTAAAAACCTACCCCAAAAAGGCATCGTTCTCTTGACTAAAATATTCAACACCTGCTTGACTTTAAATTACTTCCCTGTTACCTGGAAAACGGCCAAAGTAATTGCCTTACACAAACCCGGTAAAAACTCATCTAACCCTACATCTTACCGCCCCATCAGTCTACTTCCATGTTTGGGTAAATTATTTGAAAAGATTATTTACACTCGATTATCTCACTTTATTGAACATAAGTTAATCAATGAGCAGTTTGGTTTTCGAGCAGGCCATTCCACAGTCCAGCAATTAGCCAGAGTTGCTGAATCTGTATCGCATAACCTGAACCTAAAACGATCAACCGGAATGTTCCTGCTCGATATCGAAAAGGCATTCGATACAGTTTGGCACGATGCTTTGCTACACAAAATGATTAGCTTAAATATACCACTAAAGCTGGTAAAATTGACTAAATCTTACTTAACTAACCGCTGTTTTCAAGTTTACATAAATGATTCACGTTCTTCTCTTAAACCTATGCCAGCTGGAGTACCCCAAGGTTCTATCCTGGGCCCCCACCTATTCTTGGATTTCCTGAATGATATACCCATACAACCACGTACAAGTATAGCTTGTTTTGCTGATGATACTGCGTCATTTACGTCTTCCGATGATGTTGACCTGATAATAGGCAGGCTCCAGCTGTCAATTGACCTCCTCTTGGCATACTTTCAGAAATGGAAACTTAAAATTAACTCTGCCAAAACGGAAGCCATACTCTTTAGTAGGCAGCGTTCATTACCTTCTCGCAGGTTGCAAATAGACAGCTATCACATCCCTTGGAGTCGTTCTGTTAAATATTTGGGTCTCACCCTTGATAATAAGCTTAACTGGTCGGAAAACACGGATAAATTACGACTTAAAGGTACAAAAGCCCTCAATGCTCTAAGTCCAGTTCTTAATAAAAGATCCTGTCTCAGCAGTCGAACTAAATTGAATATTTATCGCACCTTGGTCCGGCCCTGCATATCATATGCGTGCCCAGTTTGGAGTAGCACCTGTCCTTCTAACATTAGTAAACTTCAAGTAGTTCAAAACAAGGCAGTAAAATATTCCTTTAACACCCGTTTATACACTAACCTCAGTAAAATCCACTTAGACATAGGCCTACCTAGTATATCAGAATACATACTCAAGTTATCCAAAAAATTCTACTTGCACAAAAACCCCACGAATAAAAATGAATTGATCAGGAATATTTGCAAAACCCGCAAAACCGATTTAACTTACATCGATAAATATAAACGTTACAAATTACCCCATCACTTGTTTCTCGACTGCGATGAATAGGAACAGTGGCACGCGCAAGCGCGCGCCTCCGCTGCCTGCTGCCGCGCGCGCCATATACGCCCGTATTATCCTGCGATATGTGGAGCGATATGGTGCGCGCGACCCCGGCCTGGACGGTGAGCGCTTGCGCGTCCGTCATTCATAACATGCTTCGCTCGCTTGGTGCTTGCTGTTCATTTGTTACCTACCTTGCGCCTAGCGCTTAATTAATCTTATCTTACCTACCCCCTTTCGGTCAGCTTCTGTTAACTAAATTATACAATATTATATCGTAAAAATGTAATACTATTCCTAAAGGTTACATAATAATGTGAACTTAATTGATGCAAACGTAATATTTGAAGTATAACCTATTAATTGTTTTTACCTCACCAGCTATAAGTTTATATAAGTGTTGAGCTTGAAAACGTATTTATGTAGTATTTCTTTGTACCTCTAGGAATTAATTAACACTAGAGATGTGCAATGTATTAATGTTTTATGTGGAATAAAGATATTTTAAAAACTGAAAAACTCGAAAATACACAAGTTTAGGAAAATAATATAACGAGCCGACATGTTTTTTCCACTTTGGCGCCAAAACTCTACTACGTATTTACTTATATTAGGTGTTGCCAGCAAAAACTAAATGTAGCATACATAATATAAAATGATAGTTATTTTATAATAAACCTTGGTAATTTTTGAAGATGTCGTATTTTTTTTTATAAAAAGAGCGGCAAACATGCATGCGGTCCGCCTGATGGTAATCAAAACCGTCGCCTATGTACACCTGCAACACTAGCGTTGTTGACGGTGCTTTGCCAGCCCGGAGAGGAAGTTGTAGAGACCTTTTTGAAACGCTTTATGTTGACTAGTTCTACAACTGGATTTTCATCTGTCGTATTGAAGACACCGAGTAACTTATTTATACATAAAAGTATCAAAAATTTCAGGATAAAAAGCCAACCCTGGCCGTGTAACATTTCAGCAGTAACCGTTCCAGCCACTGATATCGAATCATAACATTTTCATAGGAAAGCGAAATTACTTCGACTTTGTAGGTACATAAAAATCTCTCATCACTGAACGTGGAGGCATTATATTTTATTTCCTATGGGAAATCGACAAATATGCGTAGCGTGTCGACTTTCTCAGTATCCTTGCACAATATTTGAAAACGTCCTCGAAGGACTTGGCCGCTGGTATTAAAGAAGCAGTATGCAATGTTACCAATCCTAAATGCAAATAATAAAATTACCCTCATGACTTGGAAACGCACACAATGACATTGTGAACAATAAGACAATGATAAATTATGTACGATGGCATACAGGGTTACGCATAAACCGTACTACCCCGAAAGGAGTTGAGAGAGTTTAACTTTAAGGAGTTGTAGCCAAAAAAACCGCTAATGCGTGTAATCTAATTATTTAAAACTTATTTTTCAGTTTTTTTTTTAAATTATATTGTAAATCTAAAGCACACTGTTTCATGATGAACTAGTCCTGCCTCGTGGTTTTACCCTGTAACCTATAAGAACCTTAAATATTTTCTAGATAAGTAGCCTATGTGTTCGATTGTACCGTAGGAAGTAGGCCCTTAGTATTTACTTACCTAATATAGTAATAAGAAAATGAAAAATGAAAAAGATATAGGTACTCAAAAGGATAGATTTATTAAACGAATGAAGTTAAGTTATAAACAAAAGAATAGATCAAAATTTAGAATAGTGAATTTACCAGAATATAGCTCAGAAGGAGGCACATGAAATTTATAGGGTCGTGGTTGTTCGACCTGAAGATTCGCCTGTTTCTACTTCCGTAGCGCAGTACTACCCTATATTGTGAGTCCGCTCGAAGATGATAGGTGGCCTCAGGGTCAGCACGGGAAGTGGCCTCGGCACTAGGACGCGCAGCGAGGTTGGTTCAGCCGAAGATACGATGACCAAATCGTGAGGTTTTGAAAATCGGCCGCACTCGGGTCGGACCGGTGGTAGTCCCCCAACTCGGACTACGCAATGTGTGAAGGTTTCCTTCGGTGAAATTGGTCCTGGAATCGACAAACCAAATAATTAATATTTGGCTCATCTAAGTTCCGTTCTGAGGGCCCACCACGGCATCACAAATAATGTGGGTAGACATGCATAGTTGTTTTGTCGTGGTGGTAACTACTATCAGAACGGAGTTGCATTTTAGTACCTAGATGTGCTGAAGGCTTAAGCGATACATAAAATGAAATTAACAATGTGTTTGAAATGCTGAAGGCTATCTAAATGGGTACATTTAGTAAAGTAAAATAAAACAAGGTAGTTATAAAAAAATAATTGAAGTGATTTTAAAGGAAATTTCCATGAAATAAGCAAGCTAAATATGTGAAATAGTACAGTGAAAAAGAAAACTGAAATATAATAATTTTACACAAATTGTACAATTATACACAGAATAAAAGCAAGACATGAAATGTTTTATGTGCCATTCAAAACTCACCCTATAACGGGAAATCACTCTCATGGAGACGCACACAATAATAACAGCTAGATCGCTGGTATTAATGAGAATTTAAAAGCACTTGTCCGCTAGAACGCTAAACAAGTGTCAACCGTCTCAAGAATCAGAATCGCTTCGAATGGCCGCTAGGCGCGCAGTCCGCTGTCTTGCCCCCCTCATACCTCAAGTCATGCCCCGCCGGCCGTGAGTCATACAAATCTATGTGACATGCGAATTGCATAGCCACGTTCGGATTTGAAAGTAATTAAACAACTTAGGTAGATGTACTAAACTAAGGAAATTAAAGTATTGTATTTGTTTATTTGTTCTGTGTATGTTTTTAAATAATAATGTAATTGTAATTTAATTTAATATTTTATATTCTAATAATTTTAATGTATTTATAATTATATAAATATGTAACATTTTGTTTCGTTACACGATCCAGGTTGTATGCTACCTCCATACCAAATTTCACCCAAATTCGTCCAACTGTTACAGAGTTAAGTGAAGACAAACACACATAAAAACTTTCGCTATAAGTGCGATGTGATCGTTATGGAGCAAATATAAGCTTATAGATTTTCTTCGTATCGATGAAACCAAAACCTATTTTGGGCTATATATTTAATCTACCAAAATAAAGGAGCCAGGCGTCCAGCTACTCGCACTCTGTGCAAGCACCATTATAGATCCGTATGCAATTTTTTGCAGCTGAAGTCGGCTACAGTCCAGAGAGCCCAATGCATAGACTCTCCTACACTTTCGATGCAGACTAAAGGTCCCTTGCGTGAACACACCTTACTGTTAGTATAATCACTGATCTGTTGTACTCATAAAACCGCGCGTTTATAGCCATACTAAAAAGTTGAAATTCAGGAATAAAATCGTTGTTTGATATCCCTGCAAGCTGCCATATTTTCTCGATTTTGAAATATAACATAACAGGCAAATGTTACTTCTGGTATTTGTCTAACTCTACTACTGGATTTTCATCTGAATCCAATTTTATAGTAATAAATAAATTGTAACTACTATACTAATACTATTATGATTCAAGCTATGTTAGAGGCTTTCAAACAGCCAAAACACTCTGCAATAAGGCTTCAGTCTATCTGCGGTGTTTCCGAGAAGCTGTAAGATGATGTTCTTCAAAAGGAGAGTTAATGCAGTCTTAACAGGTCAGCACCGTATTTGAATCTTCGCTGATTTTGAACCGATGATATTGATTATTTGTTATTAAATAGGCTATATCTCAATGGTGGTCTTATAAAAATTTAAAGAAAATACTCCGCCTCGTAGGATATAAAATTATGAAAATTTCAAGAAAATACTCCGCATCTTAGGGTATAAAAATATAAAAATTTCAAAAATATACCACGAGTATAAAATTACCAAACATCCCGTTTATTGAATTTCAAATTTTCCGAAGAGTTTCTTTATGTATCTATACATATAATAAAAACGTAGAGATAAAAAAATCTGTAATTGCGAGATAACAGAAAAAAAATCACACAGGTCGTCTTAAAATAAGCAGCTGAACACGATAGGACAGTTTTTAGAATTTTTGTCTGTTTGTTTGTTTGTTTGTTTGTTTGTTTGTTTGTTTGTTTGTTTGTTTGTCCGCGCACATCTCCTAAACCACTGGACGGATTTAAATGCGGTTTTCACGAATATGCTTAGAAATTACCAGATTAAAACATAGGCTATCTTATATCATTTATTTTAATTCTTTATTTTTACATGAACGAAAATAAAAATCAATGATTTATTTCTTCGTTACCCGAAACGTACTATGAGGATCGTCACATAGCCTCAAGCAAGGAGATCCAAAGTAAAGAGAATGTTATTGACATAGCCATTAAAATTTTGAAATTGTCAACTGTCATTCGGTTAATCAGTTTAAATTTAAAGAAGGTTCCTTAACCTTCTTAGATGAATGAACGTGTAGATCAAGCATGTTATAGGCCTTACAACCTCTTTGGTGATTCATTCCAGTGCATGGAGTAGGAGTGTGGCGTACTCATACTCCTTGCGCCAACCTTCGTGAATTTCATTCCAATTTTCCACGACGTGTGGCTCTGGGGCGCGAAAAGAAAAAAAATAAAAGAACACCGATTTTCAAATGGAATTGTCATTCGCTTTTTCTACGATTTGTCTAAGATTTTTCTTTGCATTAAATTTATAATTTCTTTCGGACTCAGCTATTTTCTTCCATTGTCGGTAGCTTAACCCTCTCCTTCTATATAAATAGTACAAATCCACTATAATTGGTGACCACTGAATGGACCGTACACCACCGACAAAGGTCAGAATGTCGCTAGATCGTACTGATAGCACTGCGGCTGACACGAAGAATAAAGATGATGACAATGTATTCCGAGTTGGCGTGCGAATTCCACCGTTTTGGCCAGAGAAGCCGGCGATTTGGTTCGCCCAGATCGAAGGCCAATTCGCGATTTCCAACATCACTGCAGTTAGCACCAAGTTCTACTATGTCATTGGACAACTTGACCCGCAATACGCAGCTGAAGTCGAAGACATCATCGTCAATCCGCCTGTGACCGAGAAGTACGAAAAACTCAAGCTGGAGCTAATTAAACGTTTGTCCGCATCAAGAGAAAAAAAGGTACAGCAACTTTTAACACGCGAGGAGCTAGGTGATCGTAAGCCTTCTCAATTTTTACGTCATCTACGACACCTAGCAGGCCCCGGAGTTCCAGAAGACTTTTTACGCATGATTTGGACCAGCCGCCTACCGAACAGCACGCAGACCATCATTGCTTCGCAGCAGATGACGTCATCACTCGATGTGCTGGCAGACCTAGCCGACCGCATACATGACGTTGTCCCTATAGCCCAGGTCGCATCTACATCCAGTACCACACCGGGAAGCTCCAAACTCCATATTACATTCTCATGGTTTTATTCTATGTTAGCATTTAAAACACAAAATATACCGCATCCTATTTTAATACAGTCCCGCGAATAGAAGTATTCAAAAAAGGCCCTTTGTACATGAAAATAAACCTATACAACAAAATTCCGGACGCAATAAAGAAAGAAATAAATAATAACATTTTTCCAGAACCAACTTCGTAAGTTTCTAACCCAAAAATGTTATTACGAGATAAAAGATTTTTTCGACGATACATTTTAGAAAATTATAATTAGAAAATAAATATCGATATATAAATAGTTAAGAAAGTAGCGTCATAAGTTTTGTATCATCTCATATATAATTAAGTAACCTCACACTAAGTATGTTTTTTTTTGTTTTGTAAAATTACTTCACCCTAGGTTAAGTTTGAATAGTATATATAATATTTATGTAATAGATTTAACTATACTTAAATTTATATGTTTATGTCTGTGGTCTGGTTTAGTGAACAGCCACTACATAATTCATTGCTGCACCCTTTGTGCAGGGTATATAAACTTAGCTTTTAGAAGAATACAGTGTATATTTGGAATAAGAATATAGAAATAATTTTATTTTACTGTGATATTTTAACAGATAAATAGAGTAGTTCCATTTCATGGCTTTTTAATCAAGGTATACATACAAATGCACGCGAAATAAGAAATAACTAGCCAAGAGCGTGTTAAGACAAGCATTATGTCAGGGTTCCGTGGCCAGCGAAACTGGCCGGAAATATACTTTTAATGGTTTAGACAAAAAGAAAATTTCAAAACATGCTCTGCACTGTGGTCACATTATCTTTTTGATTTGAAAACTGTTGACGGTGTTATTTATTACTTTTATGATTCTATCAATACTTCACACAGGGCGACTTAAAATAAGCAGCTGAACATGTAAAGAACAGTTTTTAGAATTTTTGTTTGTTTGTTCACGCACATCTCCTACACCCCTGGAAGAAAAATGCGGACGGATTTAAATGCGGTTTTCACGAATATGCTTAGCTATGACCAGATTGAAGTATACTTATGCTATGTTATTTTGCGCAAGGCCGGATTAAGGGAAGAAAAAAGAATTAAAGGTTTATATGAAAATCTACGCGTACGAAGTCGCGGGCAAAAAAGCTAGTGTATAATAAATGAATATTACTGAAAAAAATAGACAGTTTAGTGATATAATTATCGCAAAATTCAATTATTATTATAAACTATTGATGAATACATAATACCAGTAATGAATAACAATGTAAATTTACAGTTATATGATTATTTACGGGATATTTACTGTGGTAAGGTTGTGTAAAAAGCTCCCGATATTTCGGCGCAGTTACATGCACCATGTTCACGGGAAGATGTTATAATCATAATACAACTGTAGTGAACAACCGTGATAGTTTGAAACAATGTAAATTTACACAATGATATCAAGGAAATACACATCGTGTCAATTTTATCACTATTACTTTTCTTGATTATGTAAATTAAGCTGCTAGGCATTATCGATAATTACCTATGATCCTATGAAGACATACAATGCGTTTTCCAGGAATATACCTAATATTACCTACCAGCTGCGCCGTGGTTTCCCCCCGTGTTTATTCTCCCAAGAACCGTACATACAAACTTTTATCTCCTATTTAAACCCTTTAGGGGAACAATTTTCAATAATTCGTGCTCACTTTCTTTATGGAAAACTTGAACAAAAGTTTCGTACTTCTAGAAAAGTTGCATGCGTTGTCTGTCATAAAATTAATGATACTACGATATTTATTAAAAATATGATAACTTAAACACTGTTTTAAACTATCACGGTTGTTCACTAAAGTTATATGATTATTTACGGGATATAACCAAGAACGATCCAATAACTAACTTTTATGATAACTTATTTATTAAATATATGTTATTTTATTTATTAAGTAGATGATAATTTATTTATTGAACAGATAATAATTCATTTACTAACTAGATGATAATTTATTTAATTATTTAGTATTATTACTACGTTTAACTTGATCTGAGTAACTTTCCTAAAGAATCCTTTCGATAATGTAATCTATTTACACTAGAGTCACTAAACTTGTGTTAAAAGAAACATAATTTTTGTAATTCCCTCCTGTCCGTTTTTCTATCGGACTGCCAAAGCGGGCACGAAAAATCGACACCGCTTTATGGTTGACATTACGAAAACCCGTATGAAGCGCTTCTTTGATTCCACTTTCATTGTGCGAACTGCTAGTATGTGGAATGCGCTGCCTGAATGGGTGTTCCCCGATAGTTACAATCTGGGTGTTTTCAAGTCAAAAGTGAATCGGATTGAATCGAATGTTTTACAATTAAAAAAAAAAACAAATAAACTGCGACTAAATAAAGTAAATACTTACCTTTTTTTTGTTTCACATATCGCTAAAAGGAAAATGAAAATGGATATATGTTTATATAAGGTCGGGGAAAAAGTTTCTTCGTATTTTATAAACAATTTCATGACATATTTTTTTCAAGTTTAATTACATTTAATTATAATATATATGTGCCATTTTGTTCGATAACTTGTTGCCATCTTGTAGGTAGTGATATGATCCCGTTGCTGTAGAAATTTTGGGACTTCTGATCAAAAAAATGCAACAAGTAGTTTTGACAGTCCTCTCTGGATGTTAATCTAACACTACCCAAAGAATTCTGAAGAGACCGAAACAGGTGGAAATCTGAGGGTGCAAGGTCAGGGCTATATGATGGATGCATTAACACTTCCCAACCAAGCTCTCTCAATTTTTGCTGAGTGACCAAAGATGTGTGCAGTCTGGCGTTATCATGATGAAAGACCACGCCCTTTCTGTTGATCAATTCCGGCCGTTTTTTCTCAATTTCTTGTTTGAGTCTCATCTGCTGTTGGCAGTAGAGATCCGAATCGATGGTTTTGTCCGGCGGTAAAAGCTCATAATGAACGATGCCTTGCCAATCCCACCCTTCACACAGCATCACCTTATTACGTGTTAATCCGGGTTTCGCTACAGTCTGTGGTGCTTCACTGCCCTTTGACCATGATCGTTTGCACACATTCTTGTCGTAGGTGATCCATTTTTCATCACCAGTGGTCAATCTTTTCAAAAACGGTTCGGTTTCGTTACGTTTCAATAGAGAATCGCAATTGAGTACACGATTCATTTGGTTTCTTTTAGTGAGCTCGTGTGGCACCCAAATATCGAGTTTTTTTGTATACCCAGTTTTTTTCAAATGGGTCAAAACTGTTTTTCGGTCGATCCCCAGTTCTTCAGCTACGTCGTAACTACTAATATGCCGATCTTGCTCCACTTTTTCAGAAATGGCATCGACTTTATCCGTAACAGGGCGACCAGAGCAAGCTGCATCTTTGACATCAAAATTCCAGGACTGAAAACGCTTGAACCAACATTGTGCTACTCTTGATGACACTGCATTAGGTCCATAAACGTCACAAATTTTATTCGCGGCTTGTGTCGCATTTTTCCTTTTTTTGTAATAAAATTTCACAATATATCGAATTTCTTCGTTAGATTCACTCATTTTATCGAACAAAAAACAATTGAAAAATGGCGGGAAATTGCTTTTTACTTGTTTTATTCCTTTTTTTAAATGTCATATTTTTAATGGTATCAAAACCAGCCAGATACAAACAGTACAACCGATGAGATTTTTACTACAACTTTATACATACAAAATACGAAAAGACTTTTTCCCCAACCTATTATGTTGCCAAGTTATGGTACGCCAAAGTTATGTGACAATTAGGCGCTGTTTTATTGCCTTGAATACTTTATATGCAAAAGTGCCTCTCTTTCATACTTATATGATTGTTAACGCTTCATAACCTTCGACCATAACGATTAAACGCAATTAACAATTAATGGGCGGTCAAACGCAAGCCTATTATTGAATTAAAAATAATTTTGGATGGAATTTGTATAAGGTTACAACACAATTACGCCAATCCAACACAATTTACAACAATTATGATAAATATTTTTTCTTTACTTATCGTAAAAAAAATAGAATTTGCTGTACAAGTTTAACTTTGTTAACCTACTTAGTATTAACTGTATCTACACCAATTACGGTACCTATTTTTCTTTCTTGTTACTAATCGACTTCAAAAAGTGGTCTCAATTCAACTGTAAGTTTTGAATTTTTGTTACGCAATTACTCCGCCAATTACGAATTGATTCTTTTTTGTTTTGTAGGTCACATACCTACTTCAGAGGTAAAACTAAAAAAACACATATGACGTTTTTGTTTGCTGTTCCCGTCAGCAATAGTTTTATGAGGACTTTCAATATCTGTTTAACTGTTGTACATAAACATTAACCTATCTACTTTTTATTTTAAGTTTGTACATGTACGTATAGTTTGTTCATGTACGTATGGATTTGAATCCGCTCTTTTTTCTAAAAATTTACTTTGTTCATAATACCAAAACTTAACTAAATATTAACAATGTACGAGCATTAACATTGCAAAAGTTTAAAGTAATTTTTACGTTGAAATGTTCTTTCATAAATACCGCAAAATGTAGCTAGTTAAAAGAATCTTCTATAAAAAAAAAACTGTGACATTATTGCAAACATGGTCATCTGACCCCAAACTAAGCAAAGCTTGTAATATGGCTGCCAGAGACTGATATACATACATGTATAGAAAAAAGAAAATCTAAAATAAAAGAATCTAAAATTTGGTCCTTGCCTGCCAATATCTGATAAAGTACCTTAATCGGAACCTTTCGGTCTAATTGCACTTCATTCGTCATTTATGCATGGAATCGAGAGGTAGTTATCTGGATCCATCCGAGGGCAAGACGTTCCTTTAAATCTGATTGGATCACGTTTACTTAATATTGGGACATCATTCAGCTATTGGAGGGGATCTCAAGGCTTGATGACTGGCAGAAAATATACCTCTATGATTATACTAGCTGATGCCAGCGAGTTAGTTCAAGTAGAGTATCTACCAGGTTTTCCATTGCCAAACTCGTTCTTTTACCTCATAAAATTTTATGTACATTTTAATGGCAATGAATCAAGACTAAATTTTCTACCAACCTTCATTTCATATCATTAATTTGTTTCTATATAAAGAGCCTTTCTCGAGAAAGTAGTTTTGTGCGTTTTTGTGTTTGTACAATTGCTGCGTCCAACGGATTCACCCACTAATTATCGGACACTGAAAACTAGAACGGAAGCAAACAGAAACGATTGTTTGCTGCGGTGGTAGTGAACAACTCTGTAAACTAGAAAACTTTCTGCTTTGTACCTCGCAGCAACATGCCATGCGACGTAGTTCACAATGGATGTCCATGAAGGCGCTGATCGAACGCTGTACCTACGTTTGTCTTTTTTAGTGTTTCGTAGTACTACAAGGAACTCTTTTAAGTTCGTTCTATCCGTACATCTTTCTATCTGTCGGTTGCAAAGGCAGCTCACAAATTTGGAGGCTGACAGGAGCCGATAGAGTGCTCGGGACGTATACTAGGTGGTTCGAATCCTGATGGTGGCGAAATTTTTGAATTGTCTATAATATTTAAATATGTATTTAATATTGTATGATCGCGATGGACAAAACTGTTGATATACATATACTTACTTTACCATCTATGTACACAGTTTATACAATAAATATTGTCTGTTTCTGATAGCATTATAGCCACTTGTTACATTATCAATTCGCGTCGGTTTGATCGACTGAATCCAAACTCTTTTTTTAATTTCACAGGTAGAAGAAATCTTGGTAACTCTGGGCCTGTGGGACCATAGAAACACTATGTCTGAATGCCTCTCCGGGGGGCAGTCGAAGCGTCTCTCTGTGGCTTTGGAGCTGGTCAACAACCCACCTATTATATTCTTGGATGAACCCACTACGTAAGTTTGACTTTTTTTTCGTAGATAAGTCCGCGTTTGGCCACCAGAAGACTTAGAAGTTAGTTTGAAGCAGACTTAGAAGTTACCTATGCACTCTTGCCTTGAAAAGGCCCAGATTATATCTCTCAGAAAATAAGCAAGCTGGCAGGTTGTTCCATCCTTGGCTGTACGGATGTAGAAACGTAGAATCGAAACGTTTGGTATGTATCCAAGGAAAGTCCATAATGTATGGGTGGTAATAGGCCGTTTTCCTGCTTGTCCTGTAGTAGAAAGGGGATGGTAGGATAAGCTCGTGTAGCTCTGATGCACATTCTCCGAAATGAATCCTATAGAAAATTGACAGACTCGCTACTTTACGGCGGTGTTCTAGACTGAGAAGTTTCTTAGCCACTAACTTCTCATCGCCTACAAGTCGAGCAGCACGCCGCTCTACCGATTCAAGAGCTTCGAGTTGGTATTCTTTGGTTTTAATTGCAATAGTTTTTAGTTGCTATTGCTATTTGCGCTTGAAACTAAGTTTACAGCGACTGATTATCACGGCTAAAGTTCTTGTTGATCCAATATATTAAGTTTGTTTTTTATCCTAATGAAAATGCATTCAAAAACATACAAATAATAAATTATAATATCACGCAAACTTAAACACGTGTGTACTCGTATGTTATAGGAGACTAGCTGCACCCCGCGGTTTTACCCACCCTCGATAAAAGTAGTCTAAGTAACTCCTTATAATATCAGCTATCTGCCAGTGAAAGTGCCGTCAAAATAGCTTCAGCCGTTTTGGAATCCATAGGAAACAAACATACATTGTTTTTTTATGTATAAGTTAATTTTGTGTAATAACCATGGGTAAACAACATTAAAAAATACGTTAAAATTAAATTTATTATAGGTATCAGAATATTATACTGATATATACCTACGTTTAGTAAGAATTAGAATATATTGTTTTTTTTTTCTTAATTTGATCTATGGTAGCGTTAATTCGTGGAACTAATTAATAGTCTAACCTCGTTTATCGTGCCCTTAATGACAGGAGACATCAACAAACAATTACTTAATCCTTCAGGCTCATATATGACCCAATGTGAATAGTGGACAAAATGTTGAATTTAAAACAATCAGAAATGGTAAAATATTGTTATTCTATATCTATAAACCTATCATCATCAGCCAGAAGACGTCCACTGCTGAACATAGGCATCCCCCTTTAACCTCCACACTGAACGACATCCTGCCATCTGCATCCACTGAATGCCCGCGACTCTCACAATGTCGTCGGTCCATTTAGTCGGAGGCCTACCTACGCTGCGTCTTCCGGTTCGTGGTCTTCACTCAAGAACCTTTCTTCCTCATCGGTCATTATTTCTTCGAGTGATATGACCTGCCCATTGCTACTTCAACTTGCAAATTTTAATAGCTATGTCGATGAATCTGGTTCTTTGGCGGATATCTACGTTCCGGATTTTATCGCGCAATGAAACTCCGAGCATAGCTTAGCCATTCCCCGTTGTGTGATTCCATTGCTATATACCTACATATAAGGAAAATTACTCCGGTTCGACTACATAGGCCTATCCTAAGGCCTAGCTACAACTACATTCCACCCCAAACAAATATCAGCTCGAATATTTGCAAAATTATTACGAGGTTCAACGAAAAAACCAATTAAGCGACCATCGGATGGACAATAATCCCTTTTTGTATCTAAACGAAAGAATAATCCTCGGATTTAACATGAGTTATCGGTGTAATTGTATCGTGTTTTGGTTTGTTAGTGGAAGATTTAACTGTTATTTGTTGTGATGGAACTTTTTGAAGGGCTTTTGTATTTTGTTTATCATAAACAACTTGCCTGTCGTACCTGCGTGCCGTGGTCTCATCCGCTATCCTACAGGAAGCTTTTATTTTCCGGGATAAAAAGTTGCTAAAAGTACCGCCTAATTAATACTAATAATTTATATTAACATATGAGATAACATTTGGTATGTAGGTAGTGTATATACATATTATACATACTTACCAAATTTCACTCAAATTTGTTGCGCATCTCATTTATTTTACCTGAGATATTTAATTTGATTGAGAAAACAAAAGTCAATCATTCAATACGTGCCTAGAATTGGCCCGCTCGAAAAAAATGATCATGCTGAAAATTTAGTACATTTTCATCACGGCGGGGTAAAGGATGAGCTGTCAAGTAGTTATATCGTCATTGATTGTCACTGAACGTACATAAGAGTACTTATGCCAAATTGCAGCTCCGTCAGTTGCGGATAACTGGTTTAAAATGTTGTAGCAAGATTTGTCTCACACACTTGTAAAATAGTTACTATTTATTTATAGAAACGTCAAGAGAAACAAAATGCCAGGAAAAACCAGTTAGCCTTATTAAGTTCAATTTTTTTCTTTTTATGAGAGCAAGTGTCTCTGGACAAAATACAACCTAACACTATAAAAACTTTATCTACAGTTGAACTGTCCATAGATCGTTTACGGTCTATAGAGATAATGCTCACGCCCACTACCATACCATGCTGGCGGCATGGGGCAGTTTTCTTTGGCATACCTATGCATAAACTTGACTTTCAGTATTACAGTTAAAGAGCAGTTCATTTTTATAGGATAATGACGAATACCCAAACCTGATTCCATTTCTGAAAGTACTTACCTCGTATTCAGTAGTCAATGCTCCTTTATGCTAGCCAATTGAAATAAGGTAAACAAAATAGCACAATGGTCAGTAATTGGTTTAATCGCTATACCCGCCCGTTACGTTTTATTGGACTTACCCGAATCGTGTTCGGGAAATCGGACTTACGTGTTATAGGATACTAAACTTAGTTGGAGGTAGATCTTCCATGATGAAGTCGAATAACTAATCTAATCATTTCACAGTAACTTTGGACCAATTACCACCTACATAACTTGAGTAGAGTCAAAATGTTGACCAATAGAAGTTCTCTCACGGGGCTCTACTCAACTCAGCTTTAGTATATATTAATATACCTAGTCTTATAGCTGCTGCTTGGTCTATTGTTCTATTTTATTTGTCTGTGTTCGATTGTTTGCTTAGTATTTTTCTCTTTCTAATGTTTTTAAAGTTTAGTTTACTTATTGAGAGTTTGAAGGCCTTTTCAGAGATGTTTCACCTACAAATAACCGTACCCGCCGAAAATGTGATAAAATAATTTACCGTGAATTTTTTAATGTTTATATGTATAAACTACTAGTAAGCATATTATTGTTAATATGCTTGTTAATATTAACAATGAAGTGAAATTAATTTACCATAACAAAATTACTTCATAAGTAAATTTACTTAATCTTTAATTGAAAATGACAAAAACTTTTTAATCCGTGTTATCAGCAAATAATGGTCTAATTAGGTAAATATTTTTTTGTATTAAAATGTAGTTAGTACTAAAATTTGCAAATAGAAAGAGCATTCAGTTTGTATCAACCATAATGCACGGTTCGTGTAATAGTATTAAAGTCAAGAAAAGAAAATGGGGCTGACTGCAGCGGCAGTGTCTAAACCCTGTCAGAGCAGTGCACGGAGATGTCCGGTGGGAACCACATACATTTTTCTGTATCTTCTGAAGAAAGATGTAGAGTGCTGTTAGAGTACAATTTTCAGTTTGACTTGAAATAAATTGTCAAACATCGATGCTTTGCGTTTTATTTATATGAGACGGAAATTACGCACGTATGATTAAGCTGGCTTTGATTATCTATATACATAGTCAAAGTAAGCTGGTTACTCCGACTATGTTTACATGAGTAATTCCCGTATCATATAAATGTTTGACCAGGGATTGGACCATTTTGTTATATTTTGCCCTTAGTATATTAATATTAGTACCTATTAAGGTGAAAGGGGATCCTTAATACCCATCATTATGAAGAACTTTTAGTAAGGGACTCTAGTAACTGTGGAATCGCGAAAAATTAGTCTACATATTATGGTACAACCGATTTTTTGCGTTTTTAGGGTATGTCCCATATCAAAAGTTGTTAATAATAATAAGTTATAATGGATCCATTTTTCCTAAGTGTACCCTTTCCGTTTAACCCCGTAGGTATATTTATAAAAATACCGAGTACTTTTATCACATCATCACATCGCAGTAATATAATAAATGCGAAAGTTTTTAGCTTAGCGGTTAAACCGCTCGGGACGTAAACCCGGATGGTGCAGGTTCGAATCCTGCCAGTTGTCAATTATTTAAATTGTATATAACCCTTATATATTATAGTGAATTTAAACGAAATTTGATATAGACTGTATTAACATATGGAGACAAATTTTTCTCCCGGAAAAGTAAACGGTTCCTGCAGAATATCGGGTAAAACCGTGGGATTATAGTGAATAATACATTGTAGATCCTTATTCCCTAGGCTTGGGAGAGGCCTAGACTGATGTTGATGATGACAGTGGCGAGTCTGTATACTAAAAGTCTTTCTACCTTCGTTCCAAGTCTCTCCGCCGCACAGCGCCTGAGGCGAAGGTAAACGTTAAGAGTTGGTTATGTTTTCGGCAGTGGCAGCTATAAACTGTTTTCATGCGCTGCTCTACCCCGCTAGCTATTAAAATTCGATTGGCTTCTACGTACATGTATCTACTAAATAAGAATATACTGACACTAAATTCTAATTGATTCTGACGGACGGACAGACAGCGTAGGCTTAGTAATGGGGTCTTCTTTAAATCCTTTGGGTCCGGAACTCTAAAAAGATACTTCATCAACTTATACGCACACTTTAGTTAGCTATAGCATGCTCTAGACGTTTTGAAAAAGCATAAATTCAAGAAGTCTGGAGTCCAAACTTTAATAAAAATAGTAATCTGTCATTAACAGGATCAAGCTCGCGGTGTAATGCTTGCCTACTTAAATAGTTGTACATTAAACCTTGTGTACTATCATAATGAAACTTGCACACGAATGAGAGTTCGATTTGCAATTCGGTTGGACCATCGAAGTTGATTACTGAAACGATTGTATTAGGATATGATCGCACTAGGACACAGTGTGCGACTGTCGCTAATGAAAGTTTTTCGTAGCAGTATTTTTGTGGTTTCGACCACAGAAGATTTTTTTTTGTTTAAATTAAAACTGTTGTTAAGGCATTTTTGTAAGAAATTTGTTGTAGCCAGTTGCACCTATATAAACAAAACGTTAGTCATTCGAAATCAGTTAGCAACTGTGACGCGGAGTTCGACGCGTTGATATAAGAATGTTCAATCAAGGTTCTGTCACAATACCTGGCAACAGATTTTCCTTCTCATTTCCGTTCTATTTAGTTCTCTTTTCTGTGTTTTCGACTGATTAGTGTCGATTATTCTCGTACGTAATTTTTTTTTTTTAATTTGTGACTAAACGGTTCAAATAATAATAAGCTTATACTTTTAGTTGATTATTGTAAAACGCCATCTGTTTGCAACGCCGAAAGTTTGATTTTAATTAAGAATGCCACGAAAACTTTGTAAAAACTTTTTTGGTCGCTGTCGTGTCTTGGATTTCATCATTATGATCTGGCTGTCATATAGAATAGAAACTTGGAGTACCTAGTTATTTTCGCGATTATATATCCCTGGAAGTGGAAGCGAACGACTTCCGGCACAATTAATAAAAATCGCGTTCGCGTCTGTTAGATTCGTAAGCGTGGGCTCGTATTAGTTATTGTGATAAACAATAATTATCAATAAGTATAGAAAACCGACTTCATAAAAATTTTAGAACTGAACCAAATTGAAAGATTTCAAATAAAAAAAACAATCAACAAAATCGGTTCACCCAGTCGAAAGTTTTGAGACAACAAACACAAAAAAACAGTCAAATTGAGAACCTCCTCCTTTTTGAAAGTCGGTTTAAAAAATAATGATTGTCGCGGTATTTACATCGCGTCGCTCTGCGTAAGTATACAGGAGCGTACTGCGTACCTGTACCTACCTAGTGTACGCAGTCTACGCTGTACGCAGACAGTGGTGTGGTGTACGCTACGTACACCACACAGACAGCAATGAAATGCCATAGAATTTACATAATACGCTATGCAAAGTACTATTCGGCATTATCTCATACAGTTTTATGTAACGGTACAAAGTTAGGTACTACGCATTGAATAACGTAATTATAATTAATAGCTTTATTATATTTTTTATTTATAGCTTGGGCCCTGCCCCGCTGCTGGCGGCACCCTAGATTTAAGTTTTTTTATATATATTTTTTTGTATAGATATTGTAAAAAAGACTTTTAGTTTAAGAAGAAAAATAAATATGTGTATGATAATTTTAGGTGCCGTTTCTCATCCTATAGATCTTTTCTCCCATGCATAAGTTGTTTATCTCAATAGCCCAATTTTTTTAATCCTATACTGCACAATAATTTTGATATTTCATTTTATACACATTCCGTAGTAATTGTATTTTATATTGAACAGGGTCGCATGGTGTTGGTTTCGGCTCCACCAATGCCTACCAAATGTCCGGGCTAGACCCTACGGTATTGAAATAAGGAATTATAAATAAAACAAAAAAAGGTCCAGGGTCTGATGATGGAGCCGGAAGGTGGATAGTCAAATTCTTGGCATGGGACTAAATGAGCCCAAATCGAGGGGTTTACTTGTAGCCATTCAGAGTTCTCATTGCTTCACCACCAGATAATTTCAATATTATTATTACACTATTATCATCAGGACTAGGTACATATTTGTAATTGCAAAATTTTCAACCATTTAATAGAAGTAGGTTAAAATAGAATTTCCAGATTTGTGTAGATTGGTGTGTGTGTCAAAGTGAAGCTTATAAATTGTGTTACGGAGGACGCCGAATGTGGTTAGAACTACCGGAGTACCTATACGAGTTAATCTTACGTAATTCCTATCTATAATATGTATATACAACGTGCCATTGAAACACCGCAAAACTTCTTATAAGAGGTCGTTGTACTCTTTATTATGAACAACTGTTACTATGGGAGCAACTCGGAAATCGCAAAAAAACTGCTGTTTCATAGAAAAAGTTCGTTGCTCAACGGAATGTGTGGAAAAGCAGATATTTTTTCCGCATCTTTTTGAGTCCCTCAGCAGTTGTTCATAATAAGGAGTACCTACAGTGACCCCTTAAGAGGTTTTGCGTTATTTTGATGGCACGTGGCAAGCGAAATAACTGACTGGATGACTGATCACGAAATCTCTAAATAACTGACTGACTGGATGACTCATCACGAAATCTTGAAAACTACTTGACCCACGAGTCTTAAATATGCTAGGTAGATTCCTTGTGGGGTGTAAAGATCCACTAAGAAAGGATTTTGGAAAGAGCCAAATCAAGGGGGACAAAACGGAGTTGAAAGTTTATATTATGAAAGTCTACGCGTTCGTACGCGTAGACTTTGGGCAAAGTTAGTCGTGGGCAAATAAAATGTTATCCAACCGTAGTATAGTATGAAATATTATCATTAGAATTCTAGCTTGATCGCTTTTTGATCACATGGACAACAAATTATATCGTCAACGAAGCATAATATCTAAATGTCATACTTAGTTTGATTGTTAAAATAATTCTTGAACCACTGAAGTGAGATTTTTTTTCGGTTAGCTCTTTTCTGTGTCTTGAACCATGTAACATCCTCATATGCATCTAGCTTATTTCATAGCTAACCCTAATTAACACACTAATATTGTACCCAATTAATTATATGTGTGTAAATGAGTGTGTGACTCTTCACCTCTGTAAAGTCTGAACGATTTGTGTTAAATATGGTGGATAGTTCATTTATCTTAAAATAAATAAATTTGCTAATTTATATCCTAAAAATGTTCGTCTCTAATATGATAACTGGCAGCCGTGGGATGTCTGTAGTCTGTAGTCATGAACAGCTTTTAGGTCCAATTAACTAAAATTAATGCTGCACGTCGAACCAAAACACTGCAAAAGTTAAGCAGAACCCCTTTCGCAAACCATAAAATTTTAACCCCCAAACATTAATTTAAAACGATGCTTAACTTTACGAGGTTACAACTCAAATTTATTTGCTTAGGCCCGTCAACAGAGCGTAAAATTTCTAAGCAAATGTTTAAATTGTGCTGAAAAATTCGACAGCTTTTGCGGGTCTTAAACTTTGTCCGTGTTATGTCTGTTTTCCAACAAGTCACAAAATTTTGTGACACAACTTTTAATACAAACAAAATCTAATAACACGTTGCTTTATAAAAGTAAGCTATTAAAAGAAAACAAAAAAAAAAAAAACTGAATGCAAATGAAAGAATGAACGTAACAGAACCTAGGATTAAAAAAATCTATTATGCAGCTTAGACTATTAGGTCACATGGTAATACAATATAAACAAAAACATAGTACATAATACATAGATACACCTTAAAACATGATTTTCCTTCTAAGGCAGTCTGGTAATACTTAAGTACTACATTGAAACCTCTTCCGTTTTCATAATAACTATATTCCTTTACATCATAATTGCGGGAAAATACTTACAATGATTTTCCAACTAACGTCTTATTAACTTTTTTTATAACAATTTTTGATAACTTTAGTACTGCAAAGTTGACAACACTTGTTGTTAAAACGTTTTTTCGAGTTTAATGACTCTTTAAAATAGTACAACACGATAGATAGTTTTTTTTAAGTATCAATAGGCTTGCGTTTGACCGCCAACCTGCCTAAAATATTAAGAAATATGATACGATCAAACAGCTAGTATAAACGTAGAATGATGTAAGTTTATATGTAGGTAGATTTTATCGACAAGTTCGCTTAACATTTTACGTCAGCTGTCATACTGAATTGTCTGCTATTTACAAGGACCGATGAAACGTCTTATTGATGCTGAATATATAATATAATATATAATGCCTATTTATTTTTACTTGGCTATTTATGCTGAAAGGGAAACTAAATGGTAACTGACATTGACATGCGTTCTTTCATGTTTCAATATCTGACCTTATCCCTTCTGAGACAATGCTTTAACTGGCAGGGAATAGTGCAAAGGAAGCGATATAATAGGTCGGGGAAAAAGTCTTTTCGTATTTTGTATGTATAAAGTTGTAGTAAAATCTCATCGGTTGTACTGTTTGTATCTGGCTGGTTTTGATACCATTAAAAATATGACATTTTAAAAAAGGAATACAAAAAGTAAAAAGCAATTTCCCGCCATTTTTCAATTGCTTTTTGTTCGATAAAATGAGTGAATCTGACGAAGAAATTAGATATATTTTGAAGTTTTATTACAAAAAAGGGAAAAATGCGACACAAGCCGCGAATAAAATATGTGACGTTTATGGACTTAATGCAGTGTCATCAAGAGTAGCACAATGTTGGTTCAAGCGTTTTCAGTCCGGGAATTTTGATGTCAAAGATGCAGCTAGCTCTGGTCGCCCTGTTACGGATAAAGTCGATGCCATTTCTGAAAAAGTGGAGCAAGATCGGCATATTAGTAGTTACAACGTAGCTGAAGAACTGGGGATCGACCACAAAACAGTTTTGACCCATTTGAAAAAGTCTGGGTATAAAAAAATAACGATATTTGGCTGCCACACGAGCTCACTGAAAGAAACCAAATGAATCGTGTGCTCATTTGCGATTCTCTGTTAAAACGTACCGAAACCGAACCGTTTTTGAAAAGATTGATCACTGGTGATGAAAAATGGATCACCTACGACAAGAATGTGCGCAAACGATCATGGTCAAAGGGCAGTGAAGCACCACAGACTGTAGCGAAACCCGGATTAACACGTAATAAGGTGATGCTGTGTGTATGGTGGGATTGGAAGGGCATCGTTCATTATGAGCTTTTACCGCCGGGCAAAACCATGAATTCGGATCTCTACTGCCAACAGCTGATGAGACTTAAACAAGAAATTGAGAAAAAACGGCCGGAATTGATCAACAGAAAGGGCGTGGTCTTTCATCATGATAACGCCAGACCCCACACATCTTTGGCCACTCAGCAACAATTGAGAGAGCTTGGTTGGGAAGTGGTAATGCATCCACCATATAGCCCGGACCTTGCACCCTCAGATTTCTACCTGTTTCGGTCTCTTCAGAATTCTTTGGGTAGTGTTAGATTAAGATCCAGAGAGGACTGTCAAAACTACTTGTTGCACTTTTTTGATCAGAAGTCCCAAAATTTCTACAGCAACGGGATCATGTCACTACCTACAAGATGGCAACAAGTTATCAAACAAAATGGCACATATATATTATAATTAAATGTAATTAAACTTGAAAAAAATATGCCTTGAATTTGTTTATAAAATACGAAGAAACTTTTTCCCCGACCTTATATTATAGCGTAGTCTGAAGAGATCTCCATTGGGTTTTATTTCTTGCCTAATATCTAAAAAGAAAGTAGGTAGGTATAGTTATTCCTCTACCATCACTTTATCACCTACTACTTACTATAACAAAGTGCAAAATACTGTTACCGGACTGCAGAGAGTTCATCTCAATGGAATATTGTAAATCTCCTGAACAAAAAAGTCAACTCGAGTAACGCTCTAGCAGAGTCGTGATTTCACAATTTCTGAGAGACAAAAAGTACCTCCATTCATCCAAACCCGTTTTTCTATTACGTATTCTCCACATTTTTTTAACTGACAAGTGCCTTTATTAAACTACTGGGCCTATTATACAAAAATAGCTAAATGCTTATGCTAGAGCAAAAAAAACACGCCAGCGTTATGATCTCGCGTCGCATTTAACCAGGCGCTCTGAAACATGTTTGAAAATGAGGTGAGGTTCTTATTATATTATATTATATTATATTATATTATATTATATTATTAACAGTATATACAATGAGAACAATTATATACACTCGCAAACTTACGGTTTTACAATAATATTAAAGTGGTGTGTTACATACATACGTCCGCCTACTCTCACCACCTTATCCCCAATCCAAAATCATAAACGGTATGGATCATAAGTTTCGGTATGGATCATAACTGAACAAATATTTGGAGCTTAATAAAGTTAGTGTAAATAATTAAATACTCTTAAGTGTTCCAGCAAATATTACAAACAAGCATGTACCCGCGGCTTCACCTCTGTAAGGAACAAAGCGTAGTCCAAACAGGGTTATTGACTACTACCTGTCACCAGGCAGCTTCCCTAATAACTTTAATATTCGCCTTTTTTCATACAAAAGTAAAAACGTTTAAATTAGGGCTCTATATGACAATACAATACATTTGTGCTGTTTTAAATGCTAAGAAACGCGGGGGGGGGAGAGGGGGAGTGAAGCTTAAGAGCCTACTTCTGTACTTACCTACAAAATATACAAAAATAATTATCAATAAGAAAAACCGACTTCATAAAAATGACAGAACTGGACCAAATTGACATGGACCACACGGGAAGCACCAGCTTTCAAATAAAAAAATAATCAACAAAATCTCTTCTCCCAGTCAAAAGGAATGAGGTAACCAACATTTAAAAAAAAATACAGTCGAATTGAAAACCTCTTCCTTTTTGGAAGTCGGTTAAAAAAAACAAACGAACCGTGATAACAACTAACATACAAACATTGATACTACATTTTTCATCGTGTAGCTACGTTACCCTTTCACTGATGTCAACGAACTCAAGTAATACCTACAGAGATGCAACTGTTACTTATTCTGTGACAAAGGTCAGGTACCACGTTCACCGTGAACCTTCCGGCACGTGGACTCGTAAACTGTATCATGTCTGCATCTAACGTGGGAAATGTGAACGTGATTTCGGAAAACTCATGAAACCGTTAGCTCGGGCTTATGTAGACGTAAAGCATTTTTTGGGTTCTGTGCCAAAAAGGTAGAGAGGAACCCTTATGGTTAAGACTTTTCTGTCCGTTTGTCACACTCAATTCTCTCAGCAAGCACAGAAAGTATCTTACTAGAAATTTAGGCTAGTTTTGACAACTCTTTTTTTTTTTTTTTTTTTTTTTTAACTTTTGCGATTTGAATCCATGTTTTAATATGTTACAATGGTCGAAACTTCGTGCGAAAGGTATATATTTTTATCTATATTTAATATTGCGCGATAAGTCCCGATAAATATTAAAACCTCTTTAATTATTTTGTCTTTGTATATTACTGGGAATAGGGCTTGAAAAGTAAAAAGGAGGGAGAAACAATTAAACATAAACAATGTAGGGTTTAAGAGGGAGGCATTTGTTTAGCAGTAGGAGTTTCATATGAATTATCCTACTCTTTATTTTGAAAAGTCCCGCTATCCACATCCTGGCTAGATCAGTTTGATGGTACCAATACAATAGTATATGTAATTTTAATGACAATACAATAAAATAATTTTATTGTGTTGCTATCGAAATTACATTAACTTGCAAAATTTCAAATCTGTAAGACAAATTATTAGAAGTAGGTTTCAATCGACTTCCAACATTTGTTACATAGTTGGATGAAGCTGTATAGATCTCAGTTCTCCTTGTAACTTAATTTGATCTGTTCCAGAGGTCTGGATATCGTCTCCATCCGGCAGCTGGTCGTCCTTCTGCGGCTACTGTCACGCCAGGGCCGCACCATCGTCTGCACAGTCCACCAGCCCTCGGCGTCACTCTTTACGCTCTTTGACAGAATCTACGTGCTGGCGCGAGGCATGTGCTGTTACCAGGTAATTTACTTTTTAATGAACCCTTATAGAATCACGTCGTTGTCCGTTTGTTTGTCTGTCAAGAACCTTTACCTCAGTAACGTCAGGAGGTATCAAGTCGAAATAAATATCAAATACTCAAGTCTGCGATTCCTCGGAGCTGTGAAAATACGAAATTTTAAGTCAACGCAATCAAAAGATATGGCTGTTTATGTCGCATGTACAAAACCTATAGAGTATTTTCCGTTGAGCTAGAATCATGAAATATGGCGAGAAGTAAGTCTCACAGCACATAATTATAAAGAAAAAATCCAAAAGTTGTTAGTTTGTTAAAAAATAAAATAAGTAAAGGCTGAAAAAACTGTCCATCTGGACAGTTTTTTTCACTCTTAATTGTCCCGGTTGTTTGTTCTATAGCAAAACTGCTGCTATGTCAGGGGCTTTTGGAGATGTCTAAAAGCTTTTTCTTTTTTGGGGCTGGCCACTTCGCTCATACGAACTTTTTCGTGTTAAAATGATTGTTTTTATAACTCGAACTATCGCCTCGTTAAATTTAACCAAGACCGGTCTGGACCGCGTGACTCGTCTGTAAAAACGACAGCAAATACGAACCAAATAGCACTTAAAACGTTCAGCTCGTGCGTTTCATACAGTTCCTGGTGTCTACAAAAACTCACGGATCTGTTAGTTGAAACAGCGATGCCACCTCTGTATCTTTCAATCTCTATAAGCCTTTGAAATCAACTTCGATGTTTTTATATATTAGTCAATCAAATAAATCATAAATTTGGTTAATGGATTTAGTAGGTACCTAATGTTTTTTTTTTTAAATGATACTTATAAAAAGTCTTTAACAAGACATCACAATGCAATTATTGGTTAGGAATGACCAATATTTTGTGAGCTGCATATAAAAGCTTTGTAACAGGAAATACAATACGCTTTACAGACCGTTTCTAGCATTTATGATAGAGCGAAGGGTGAATATCACATGAATGATTTATTGCCAATATTATACGAAATCGATAACTTTGAATACCGCGTATTTGAAGGCATACCACGGGTAGAGGCTGCCTGTTTACGATTTTCTCTGGTCATACCTACTTTTCAAACAATTTTCATTGACAATTTGACAACTAAAACAAACATACAAGGCCTATTGACATTGACATTACATGAATTTAAATTAGCTTAAAAGTGATCTAAGTACCTCGATAGTGCATGGTGACGAGAACAAACTACATATAAGTTTATAAAACAATAAACAGAGTTAAGCTATCATTATTTTTTTATAATTGATCTCTTCTTAAAAATAGTATGACAATGTACGTAAAATATCGAGCAAGGTGATAACATAATCATTATGTTTGTATTCAGGGAGAGAAGTATAGCACAATTTTAAAAATGTACCTAACACCTAATAATAGCTCCTGTTCAAACAGTGGAGACACGATTACTTGAATTTCCTACTGCAGTAGGCGTGTAGACGGGATAAAGCTATAATAGAAATACGTTTATTTCCATCTTGCGGAATACAAACGTGGAAAGGCAGTTTGTCCATGGCTCGTCCTAGGCCTACTGGAACCAAGTGGAGACAGAAGTAATCACAAATCCTACTTACTCCACCCGTATTAAACAGTGGAGACACGAGTATTTGGAAGTCTTACTGGAGTCACTATTGGAACCAAGCAGTTAAACTAACAGTACGACGCTATTATATGAAATTACTTACAAATTAAACTTGCAAAGTCAACAGACACTGTGTCTAATTTGTATAGATATTTGGACCCGGCACTAACAGATCCAAGCAGCTCAATTTTTTTCTTCTGAACTTCATGAATACAGGTGATGGTTTCACACACATATCATCAGCCAATTAACGTCCACTGTTGGACAAGGCCTCCCTCATAGAGAGGGGTGTTGCCATAATCCCCACGCTTTGCAGGCTGCAGGGGATCGCAGTACGTTCACCGTGTACTATTAGGACGCTGCTGCCCATCCTCCGGTGGTTCTGGTCGCAGTTTTAGGACATACCCGGGTCCATGGTGATGGTGGTGGTGATGGTTTAATTTTGTTAAATTAGGTATCTTGAAACATTTGGTACGGTAAAGCTGTCTAAAACTGTAATTTTGTGACGAAATGGCCTGTTCTTTTAATGGTTTTTACACGTATTCTCTTTATGGTTGTACCTAATTCGCCTCTATAATTCGTTTCTGTCTTACAATTCCATACGTTTGTGAATTTCCAAAATAAGTCATGGTAGTACGAGCCGCAAACGATTCGCATCGCCAAATATCTCGAAATAACTCGGATGCTGCGATACGAACGTGCTGAAGAGACGAATTCAGATACCACGCGGTGGAGTGTGATGGCTTTTCCAATTACATTGCAATTTTGCAGTTTTCTGTTATGAAATAATACAAGATGCGATACCGTAAATCAGGATGTAATCCAGAACATTCAAGAACTGTTTACCATTATAATATTTATTTAAGCATACATATCCTCTTAAAGGGACCACTTGAATCTGAGAGGATTTCACAAAAATCTTTGCCGCCACC
The DNA here is from genome assembly GCA_949125355.1 of Agriopis leucophaearia. NCBI lineage: Eukaryota > Metazoa > Arthropoda > Insecta > Lepidoptera > Geometridae > Agriopis > Agriopis leucophaearia. The sequence goes on along the minus strand of OX421268.1, from coordinate 18,394,794 downwards.
AAACTTTGAAAGTCCGTCAACTAATTAAGAACTGGCACTAATCAAAACTTTTTAAACCTAAATCAAATGGTTTATTCATTTAAATGGCCTCGATTTGAAATTACGTCAAGAATTAATTGGTTCTGGTAGAGTTTGCGAGAGTGCTTCCATGAATTTGGGGTCAGGAGTTGTTTGTTCAGGCGACATCTTCAAGTCTGTGGTTGTCTTGGGTAACGGTTTATATCCACGTTGCTTGAACGTATCATATATTATAGCTTTAAGCGAAGTTCAGGCCATATCATACTTCTTCCAGTGGCCTTGATGCCCTTTTTTGCGAGTGGACTAAGTTTTTGCCTTATAGTGACAAAAAAGTGATAGAAACATGGTGATATTTGAACACAAACAAAAATATTGTACTGAGGCATTTAAGATAAGATAATTGTTTTTTCTAAAAACACTATATTAATACATTTTAAACAAAATTATAATTACACTTAAAATAAGGCAATAATTCGCAGACATCCTGCGGTCCCACACTAGGCTCAAAGGCCCGTATCATGGAGACCAGTTTAAACGAAAAACAATACATTTTTAATTTTTTTGGAGGCATCCTCGCGATTATTTAAAGATAGTTATCCTAGCAAGTGAAAGTGTATGTGTGTGCGTGTGTGAGTGTGTGTAATGTGTATGTATGCATGTATGTATGGGATATGCAGTATGCGTGATTATGATGACTTTGCGTGAATGAAATGTTGAAATGAAAACTCACTGTTCGAATCCGGGTAATGAAGTTTTCGGTGTCTTCAAATTATGACAAAGTTAGTAACCATTCCCGAACTGCCCATTTGACTTTTGACAACATACGACACACGATATTTTAAGTTCGGAAGGGCTTTAAGAGCTTCGTTGTAAAGAAGTGGAAGGAGAGAGTTTGGGTGACGATTTGCAAAAGCAGACTTGACACTAGGTATCGGCACTCTGAAGATTCGTCTCTTTACCAGTTCTGCAAACTGGCTATAGAGTCCTTAGTGGATATGTGAATTGCCACCGTAGCCTTATGGATTCATTGTTTCTCTGTTCCGGGATTGTGATATAAACTTTCGCATTTTTACGGGTCTTGATCAAGTGAGCCTAGCCAGCCAGTAGCCAGCCCTTGAGTCAGGGTATCTAAATAGGTCCTCTGACAAGAAATGGTCGGGGCCACTTTAGTCTTACATATAAACCCCAGCAAAAATTCAAAAGTCAATAATAGATAAATGCTTCAGTATAATGATTATCGTTTGTGTTCAAATGTCTCCATGTTTCCATCACTTTTTTCTACTATAACGCTAAACAGCTTAATGCAAAAACTAATACTCCACAAGCAAAAAAGGCAGCAAGATTGTCTGCAGGGTGAGTCCGACTAAACGCATCAAGCCTAATTAGGCGTCATACGTTTGCACCCGCTTCGCCACCTTACCACATCTCCCTTGTTCATCTTATCTGAGAACTCGGTATTCGTTCGTTGTGACACTACAAAAGAAGTTAGAATGTCCATAGACCGTTGAAGGTCTAAAAACAATCCAAATGCTCAAGCCCACTGCCAATTGGCAGCGTTACCACGCTGAATGGCAATGCTTATGCGTTGAGGCAGAAACACGCCAGTATTTTGGTCATGTTTGTTTGAAAAATCTCAATGAAGCAAATCGCAATGTTAACCAAAATGCCAGTAATAGCATAGTGGTATAACGGCTCTACCCCAAATTTATGACTTTATCAGGATCAATAAAAACAAGAATAGATTCTAATAATCTGTAGACTGTTATAGTCTTAAAATAAACTCATTAATTCAACCGAGGTCCAGAGCCACAGTCTTCCTCAATTGGCGTGTAACTAAACTTAACGGAAACATGTATAATTGGCGCATTTAGATAATTGATATAATCAATTTCTTACATGAGTAATTACGCTATAAGTTCCGTTCACATGCAAAATAAATAAGTAAACTAAGTTACTATACAATATAACTTTATTGTACGCCAAACAAGTTACAAAGTAACTTAAAATTATACAAAAACCGGCAGTAAGGGCGGCCTTATATAAGAAGGCAAATGTATCTACTATTTACTACTAAAGTACTAGTGTAAAAGGCCTTAGTACTTAGAAGCGTGCTAGAAGATAGTGGATCTGCGCCTTGGTTTGGGATATTTGTCTAATTAGATGTCTGGGTAAAGCTGGATAAACTAGATTAATGTGTGACTGAAATGTTGTATCTTGAAATAATACTGGTATTTTTATTTGAGCTCCATCATAGGATGGTACATAGGATGGTGGCTACTTAGATTTAATCATAATATTGTATTTTAATTTGATTAATAGCTCGTAGCACTCAGCATTTTTCCACGCAAAGCAACCGTATTTATATTTACCTATTAGGTATAGAACGATCTCACAAGAACCGTAATTACAGAAAAATAATTAAGAATATAAAAAACCGACGTCATAAAATGTCAGAACTGGACCAAATTGAAATGTGACCTCACGGGAAGCACCAGCTTTCAAATAAAAAAAGAATCACCAAAATCGGTCCACCCAGTCGAAATTTCTGAGGTAACAAACATTTAAAAAAACAGTCAAATAGAGAACCTCTCCTCCTTTTTGGAAGTCGGTTAAAAAGTAGGTATTTCCAAATAATATTATAAGCATATTATAGTAGTAACAAGAAGCAAAATTCAAGTTCGCTCAGCGTTGAGTGAGACCAAAACAAACACACTTAATATTACCTTACTTTAACATTACTTAAATCAAGGATCCATTATACTTATCGTTCTTGCTTAATTCATGGAATAGCTTAAATTGATAATATTAAAGTTGGTTATCAACTTTTCATTGACAGAAATTGTGACGCGCGAAAATAAAATCGAAAAGTTTAAAGCCGTTAACCTTTTGCATAATTATTTACCTTACTAATGTGATCTGAACAGAAATAATAAGCAAACAATACATCTATTTGGTATGACTAGAAATACTTGCTAATACAACTGCACAATCATAATAGTAAAATAATTTTCTACAAAAAAATATTTTCTTGTTATAAATTTCATGAAACTACATTATATATTCTACATTCAAGTTAACAAAGCAACGCAGAAGGCGTGAAATGTACCCTCATTCTTGTCAAGATTTATTTTACGTTTTTACGCGTTCTCGAGAAAGTTAAGCGTAATTATAACTTAAGTTAGAACAAGCGGCTGACTTATGGCCCGCTTACACCTGATACTTAACATAAACAAATTCTTCTGAGATAACATCAGCCGGTTCTTCCATTTACTGATAAAAAGTGGTTTAGGAGATGTGCGTGGACAAACAAACACACAAAAATTCTAAAAACTGTCCTATCGTGTTCAGCTGCTTATTTTAAGACGCCCTGTGTATTTTTTTTAATGTTATCTCGCAATTACAGTTTTTTTTATCTCTACGTTTTTATTATATTATGTATAGATAGATTCAGATAAACTGAATAAACCGGCCAAGTGCGAGTTGGGCTCGCGCACTGAGCGTTCCGTACCACAAAATACAGAAAGTAGTGCAAAAAGACAACATCACGTCCATGGTCACAACTTTTTAATTAATAATCTATTTTAAAAATAATGTAAAAACGAATTCTACCAGTTTTTAGAATTGATGACAGTCGAGATTTATCTGTCAGCTAAGTTATCTACAGGTTTACACAACTAAGCATCAACAATTTAAGTAGAGAGTTTATTAGATTTAGGATGGTTCTCTCAGAATTAACTGTTTAAATAACCTACATTTCTCTTAAATAGTCCCGAGTAGCCGTTTAAAAGCTGTTTAACGTTTTAGTTAATTTTATTTACGTAAGTACTGCGCTGAAACTCAGTAGAGTACTTAGGTACGGAGAAACTCTAAATTCTAGATACAACTTCAATTAATTCTCGTGTGACTTAAACGTGCTGATAAAAGCGCTCATGACGTTTTCTGAATTTTCTAAATTAATTATTACTGCATTTTGCGATTTTAGTCGCAATTTTTAATTTACTAAGAATTAAAATACCTAACTCTAGATTTTTCTTTACCTAGAGTAAAATTTATGACATAAACTAAAGGTAAAAAATATGCACGTTCAAAATAGTTTCTGCGTAGCATTCATTATACCTTGGTGGATTATTTAAGACTAATCTGGTTATTAAGTAATTTGGGCCTTTTCAAGGCAAGAGTGGATAGGTATCTTCTAAGTCTGCGTGCTTCATCTTCGACCACATCGTCGCTTACCAACAGGCGAGTTGGTGGTCAAACGCGAAAAAAAAGTCCACTCTGCTTTTTTGTCTTTTTATCTCATTGAAATTTAGTACTCATTAGAAAAAAGATAGAACGCAAACTAATCCAAAGCTACGGGGGAGAAAAAAGATTGAATTGGGTTATTTCGGATTTTTTAGGTACCTATTTGTAACGACTGTGTTACATTACTGCAAATTATATCTACACTGCGAATAATGTCATTGCAACGCACGTTACCACGAAAGCCAAAGACCACGCAAGAACAGGGGCTTACGCCCAACTCCAAACGCGGGCCCGAATTGGTGCAGTTTGCTAAATCATGCGACCGCAAACCCTATCTCGGGGCGTTAAGGTTCATGCGCGTGATTTTGCGAACTGCACCTATTTGGGCCCGCGTTCAGAGTTGGGCATAACCAGAACTGCTATCTGGTATTCCGAATCATAAAAACCCCGAAATTATAAACCGCGAACTTTTAAATCGTAACACTTACAATTTAACAAGGATCTCCAAATACCAAATTAAACTTTGTAATCATCAAAGTGGATTAAAGTGCTCCAACATTTACACCTGTTTCCAATTTGGACAAAATTCGTAAACATTCCAAACCACACTTCTAAATTCCCATTAATCTCGGCTCCCGTTATCTCTCCATGTCGATCCCTCGGGAACGAGTTCCCGAAACAAATTAATATTTTTGAACGAACTAATTAACTTCTGCGTGAAAACGTCCCATGACAAAATGCTGTATAATCAGCGCATTTATACAAAGACATTCGCAAAATAAGGAATTAAAAAACGTTACCCTACTTCTGAAGCAGTTGTATAAGGACTTACTGACTGTAGGTATATTATTTATTATTATTTAATAGGCAAATACAATTAGTTACTAAACAGAAGACACTAAATAATTAAACTACAAAGGTTATTTCACAAAAAACAGTAGGATTGTACTGATACTGTACTGACAACAGTAGGTAGTTATTGGGCACGCTGTACCACTTGGTCGCTGTTACAACTTCAGGTCGTATGCTCGAGGGATATCGACTGCGTTGCTCCACCTTCAGCTATCGCTTCAGGTGGAGTTCAACGCGGTCGATATCCCTCGAGCATACAACCTGAAGTTGTAACAGCGGGCCAAGTGGTACAGCGTGCCCAATCACAATGTAAAATTGAGTCAAGATAGACATTTAGATAATTATATCACTCACCTAGTCGATGTTGTAATTTATAACTTCACATTTGAATACAAAGTCGCTTTAACACCTACATGAAACGTACTAAATAAGCGACAGTATTGTGTTCAATAAAGCTTTTTTCATCAAAAGTATAAATGATGCATTTTTTTTCTAATCTTTCATTTCTATTCTAATAGTCAAGGAACTTAAACATGTTATTTATTAAACAGCCTTGCACATTAAATTTTAACAGATTATGTGTTTTACCGTCAGAAAAGAACAAACACAGACATAGTGAACTTCTACCAAATACGATTCGCTGCTTAATTTGCGGTCCGTCAAACTGTGGAAAAACCAATTTAATGATTGGGCTCCTTTTACATGAGCACGGATTAAAATACTTAAATGTATATATATTCTCCAAAACTTTATTTCAACCGATGTATATGTTTTTCGATAATGTTCTGAAAATGGTACCAGCCGTAAATTTATATAAGTATAAAGAAAATGATGAAATATTGAGTACAGCAGATGCAAAACCTGATTCAGTGTTTATATTTGATGATGTAGCTTGCGAAAAACAGAATAATATTCGAGATTATTTTGCTACAGGGAGACATAAAAATATTGATTGTTTTTATTTAAACCAAACATATAGCAAGATACCAAAACAATTAATCAGGGACAACGCTAATATGATTGTTCTATTTAGACAAGATGATATTAATCTTAAACATGTTTACGATGAGCACGTCAATACAGATATGTCTTGGAATCAGTTTCGTGAAATGTGTAAAGAAATCTGGAGTATCCCATTTAATTATTTAGTAATAAATAAGGATTGTGAAAAAAATAAAGGTGCTTATAGGAAAAAATTTGATACGTTTGTTGTTTTCCATTAGCTAGTTTGATAGAAATAATATATAACGGCATTAACAATAATATCAAATTCATTCATTAATGCATCATCGGAAAGAACAGGTCGCATAACAGTAAAATATATATTATGTATAATTCAGAAAAATCATTAAAACAACAAATTGTTAAATCAGCAGATGCCGTAAAAAAAAAAGTTCAGTTGATGAAACATTTAAAATTAAACAGTGATTTGGTTATTGAAACTGCGTTAAAACCAATAACGGAACCTCTTAATAAATTAATTGCAAATAGAGTATCATCAGATGAAAGTAAGACTGAAAGGACACCTAAACGGTTGAAAAATGTTCAGTACCAGGATTTCAATGAGTCTGATAAAGGTACCAAAAAACACAGAATGTCTGATGTACCTGTTGTACACACATTAGACACGCAATCAAGTGAAGTCAACTCAGAAAGTTCTGACGAAAATGAAGATGTTGGAGATAAAAACACTGATCATCAAAATCTAAGTGCCTCATCTTTTAAGTCCATAGACTCGAATGATATGTCTTGGAGCTTAGCAGATGCCGCATTTAAAGAAATTCCATTTGGTGTTAGATTAGACCGTGGAAAACTTAAAATGGGATCTGCAACTTTTGTTCTTAAAGATTTTGAAATATCTGTAGGGGGACAAAAGTATCCTCGAACATTCGGGTTGTACGAGTTATTATTTAAAAGAACACCTAATATGTCGAAAATAACTGCAGAAGATAAGCAAAATTATAAACAAATGTTAATAGATACAAATGTACATCGCCGTGATTATGATCCAAAGAAGCCAATCAAAACCAATAAGGGTATCAAATACAAATACATCATAAAACCACTTTTCAAGTATATAAAAGACAGAGCAATAAGTACAACGAGTGCTGAAAGTCATGATCAAGAAGTAGAGGGCACTGGATTATTGCCTATGTTAAAGAAAGTAAAAACAAAAGTAGACTATATTTATTGGGATGATCCTAATGAATTAGTCGAAAGATTACAGCTATTAATAGCATCTCGCGATGCCGGAAATTCAAATTTAGACAATGAAATAATATCAATAATCGAAGAACTTCGCGAATGTGGTGTTATTAGCTAAATAAAAACAATATTATTTCATTAGTTTCTACAGATTCATTTCAACTGTTCAGCTATCAATACCTCTGCTGCTATGAATGTGGACAAATTTGGAAATCACGTTCATAAACGTCTACGTTTACACGAAAAAATAATTAATCAATCTGCTTTAGAGTTTGATGAACAAATTATTAAGAACCATTTCTACACAAAGCAAGAAATAGATGCAAAATTTGTCGAAATAAGGATAAAAATTGAAAATAATAACAGACATAATCGAAGTGAACAAACCGCATATCCAAGAAAACTTGAAACTAAAAATGAGCAAGGAAGGAATAGTGAACGAAATCCACAAACAAGCGAGAAGGAATTATAAGCGGCGCTCCGTGGTAATTAAAGATATTGACGACCTATGGCAAGCAGATTTAATTGATATTAAAAATATATCTTTATTCAATTCCGGTTATAAATATATTTTAGTTATAATTGATGCTTTCTCCAAATTTAGTTGGGCTGTTCCTGTTAAAAGTAAATCAATGTGTGAAATAGCAAGCGCGTTTGAAAAAGTGATAAATGAAGGAAGGATTCCAATTAATTTGCAAACTGATTTAGGAACAGAATTTTACAACGACGCTTTTAAAAAAATAATGAATAAATTTAAAATTAATCATTATTCTACACATTCTATCAAAAAAGCATCTATTGTAGAGAGGTTTATAAGAACAATTAAAAACAAACTTTACAAATATTTCAATTTAGCTGGAAACTATAAGTGGATAGGTAAACCTGTACAAGAAATAATCAACACGTATAATAGCTCAATACATCGAACTATTAAAATAGAACCAAAAAATGTTTGTACCTCAAATAGAATTTCTGTATTGAATAATATACAAAAAAGTCAAAAAACTGTTTCTAAAAAGAAAAAACTTTCAATGTTGGAGATCAGGTTCGCATTAGCAAATATAAAGGATGTTTTCAAAAAGGTTACACACCAAATTGGTCTACTGAATTGTTTAAAATTATTAAAGTGAATGAAACAGAGCCTGTGACTTACCATTTAGAAGATCAACATAATCAGAAAATATTAGGTTCATTTTATAAACAAGAACTCCAAAAGACTAATTGTCCTGGCGTATACCTAGTAGAAAAAGTATTGAAACAAAAAGGTAATAAACTATATGTTAAATGGTTAGGTTTTAGTGAAAGTGAAAACTCGTGGATTAATAAAAATGCATTTCTTTAACATTATATATAAAATGGTTGAGACCGTACAATAAACATTATTAAGATAACATCGATGGAAGGAGGTGGTCTCATTAACACAGTGATAAATAAATTACCGTTTGAGTTACATTTACCTGGATATAATTATTGTGGTCCCGGTACAAAATTGCAAAAACGGATGTTGCGTGGTGATAGAGGAGTCAATGAACTAGACGAAGCTTGTAAACAACACGACATTGCGTACTCAAATAATTCTAATTTAGGTGATCGTCACAAAGCTGATATAGAACTCATTAACATGACTAAAAGGCGACTAAAATCTAAAGATGCCAGTACTGGTGAAAAAATTGCTTCCTGGGTAGTAAATAAAGCTATGAAATCAAAACTTAAATTAGGTGCTGGTGTCAAAAAATTTAAGGCTTTAACTACTCAAATTAGTACAACGCTGAAAAAATTAAAACCAAAAAATAATGAAGCTGCCATTAAAATTGCTTATGCTGTTGCTAAAAAAGTATTTACAAAAAATAGAGTTCGCGTACCGCGTGTTATACCTATACCAAAAACTGGAGGTATATTACCGTTAATACCAATATTTGCGGCTCTATCAGCGTTGGGCGCTCTAACTGGCGGTGCTGCAGGTGTTGCAAAAGCTGTGCATGATTATAAATCAGCAAAACTTGACCTACAAGAATCTGAACGTCATAATAGAACAATGGAAGCAATAGCACTAGGAAAGGGATGCTATTTAAAACCATACAAAAAAGGTAGTGGTTTGTTTTTAAAAGCTCCAAAAAACGAAATACAAGGCTACCCAAACGCGCTCTGACTGACATTGATATAATGACGTATAGTGCTAATATACCTTATTTTAGAGGTGTCTACATGAGAGATAGATTACCAAAAAAACCCAAGCGAATTGAATGTGGTATAATTAATCTAGATGATCATCAAAATCCTGGCACTCACTGGGTAGCCTATGTAAAAAATAATGAATATTGTGAGTATTTTGACAGCTTTGGAGATTTAAAGCCTCCGCTAGAATTACTGAGGTATTTTAATAATCATGAAATTTATTATAATTACCTGAAATATCAAAGTTATGATTCTGTAAATTGCGGACACTTATGCATAAAATATCTGAAGAACTTCTGGAAATCTAATTTAAGTTAAAGAATCGTTAAGTTGTTGTCAGTATCAATATGTCTTTTACACTATCCATATCAAGCTCCAGTCCACTGTCTACGATAAATTATTCACCTGGCTTAGAGCTCAATGGCGAATACGAATGCGGTCTGCTATACTTCTCAACATTTAATTCTATACCTAACATCGATAGCAACAATAACAAATTACATTATGGTGATAAGGAAGTCGTTGTAATACCCGAAGGATCGTATGAGCTGAGTGATATAAACGATTACTTGGAACAGAGCATGAAAGACTGTTCTTTTAAATTAATTTGTAATAACAACACGTTAAAAACTTCCATCATATGTTCTAAAGATATACATTTTGAAAAAAGTCCTTTGCTAGCTCGAGTATTTGGTTTCAACCAAGAAACTTTAAAAGCGAATATATTAAATGAATCCTCTTATCCAGTCAACATTCTTTCGACGACCGTGCTAAGAATCGAATGTGACATTATAAGCGGTTCATACACGGACGGTAAACCCAGTCATATAATTCACGAATTTCCTCCAAACGTACCTCCTGGTTACAGAATTATTGAAATACCCAAGAACATTATTTATTTCCCAATTAACCAGAATAATATCAGCTCAATTACCGTCAGAATATTGGATGCTAAGAATAATTTAGTAAACTTACGTGGTGAAGATATACAACTATACTTACACATCAGAAGAAAATGATTGACCACAATAAAACCATAGTACAAACACTAAATAAACACATTTCAAACCGTGTCATCAACAAAAGAAGACCTCGAGTGAAACTAACTAAAGAAAATAAGAAGTTTTTGAAACTAATCGGATTATTAAAATGAGTATGCTCAGTATAACAGATACGATACATGTTGATAATTCTATTGAAAGCATAGAATATCATACATATAAGCCATATGTCAATAGCTTTCGAGAAAATGACGAAATACGAATACCTATTAATCAACAAGATCTATGCGTACTACCTTCGGCAAGTACTCTATTCATAAAAGGCGTTGTACATGTAGTTAAACGTGATACAAAAGCTGCTGTAGCCAAAGTTCATTTTACAAATAACCCAGTATTATTTTTCTTTCAAGACATTCGATATGAGTTAAATGGAGTAGAAATAGATAAAATAAAAAATGCTGGTATTACTACCACTATGAAATCTCTAATTTCAATCAATGATAACGAGTCTAAGATGTCGAAGTTATGGGGGTGGGATATGAATGGTACCACAAATAAAGCAGCAGGTAATTTTTCAGTGTCTATACCTCTTAATAAAATACTAGGTTTTGCTGAAGATTATAATAAGATTATTATGAATTGTAAGCATGAGTTGATATTACTTCGGAGTAGCACGAATCTCAATGCAATAAAACTAGAAGCGGGTGAATATGTTCATAATGTTGAAATAGAAAACATAAACTGGCGCGTACCCCATGTGAAAGTATCTGATCGTGAACGGATTAATTTACTCAAATACCTGGAAAAAGATCGTTCTATCAGCATGGTTTATAGAAATTGGGATCTTTATGAATATCCTGCTCTTCCAAAAACTAGAAAACATACATGGTCTGTAAAAACTTCTTCCCAAATAGAAAAACCACGATATGTAATAGTAGGATTTCAAACAAACCGTATGCGTCGTGCCGATGCCGACATGTCTCAGTTTGACCATTGTGACATAGAAAACTTAAGAGTTTTTCTAAACTCTTGCTATTTTCCATATGAAAATCTGAATACCAGGTTCGCTGACGATAACTATTCCCTTATATATGAACGCTACACTAGATTTCAACAGTCGTATTACAACCGTCGGCCAGAACCGTTATTAAGTTACGAAGACTTTAAGTCTAGGGCGCCTCTTTTTGTGATAGATTGTTCGAGACAAAACGAAACTCTTAAATCTGGACCTATAGACGTGCGAATTGAACTTGAAACCGCCATTGAGTTTCCAGAAAACACATCAGCATTTTGTTTGATTCTAAACGATTGCATCGTTGAATACAAACCGTTGAGTAGCACTGTCAAGAAATTATCATGAATTCGGAATACATTATAGTGGATTTGCAAGGATTTAAAGATACCAATAACTTTTTTATCATCAAAGAATTGGCTTTGGCTACGGTAGAATACACCCAAGTGTTTTTAGTGAAACCACCTTACCCATTCTCTCGACTCATAGAAAAGGAAAAGAAACAAGTTTCATGGTTAGAAAGATATCGTGGCATATTATGGAGCGAAGGTTACATCGACTATAGTGAATTTAAACGTGTCAGCAGGACTCTATTAAATAATAAAAAAGTTTTCGTTAAGGGTTTGGAAAAGATTAAGTGGTTACAAAATATTTGCAATAGTAATTGTGATATCATAGACATTGGAGAAAAGGGATGTCCTAATTTATTGTTATTGGAACAACTTTATAATCAAAATGGTAAAAACTCTCTAAATTGTGTATATCATAAAAAACATTGCGCATTAAAAAATGTAATTTTAGTTAAAAAATGGTTTATTGATAACTATATGAATGTATTCAAATTTTTCGAAAACTTCAGTGAAAATAATCACAAAAATGTAATAAACAATAATTTTGAAAATGACAAAGAGGAAAGTGAATCTAGTGAATCTGGTGGTTATGATTGTGTTGATAATTGATGAGGTCTATAGATATCTATTGCAATATATTATGTTATTATACAATAACCTAATTTATTCTAATCAATTTTATAACCTAATACTATCTTGACAAATGTTACCAATTATGATAAAAATTATCATTGTATGTAATAATGATCAATAAATGTATGTTTAAAAAATAAATTGTTTTATTTAAATGAAACAAAAATCTTATTTATTACCTGTGTAGTTTATTTAAAAATATAAATAAGGATATATACATTAATTTAAAAACTTAACTAACTTAAAAATTACTTTAAAATTTACTTATTTTTATTTTATTTATGTTTACATTTTATTAATTCACAGAGTCTCATTACTTAATCGTTTTGAAATTTTATTAACAACACTTTGAACTGAGTCTAACACTTCATCTATTGGATGAGTCACGATGTATTGCACTCTTACCGATTCACTGTAGGTATTTTCCCCTTCGTTGAAATCGTATACTTGAATTTTTAGCATTTTATATCCTCTCTCTGAAGATTTATTGATAACATAAGAAAGCGTCTCTTTCTTACTTTTTTTCATCATTTTTTTCTTCTTAGTAGCCTCAACTTTAGCGAGTTTAGCTTCAGCTAGTTCGAGCTTGCGTTTGGTTCGCTGTTCTGCCTCAAACGAGTCCCAGCCTGCTAATGGATCCTGTGCGCAAGGCATGGAATAGTAATCATCATTTACAGTTGACATGTTGATCTGAAAAAAAAATTGAGATAAATAAGAGAAATGCACCATAAGTGACATTAAAGAACATTAATAAATTTATCCAAATCAAACAAAACGCTCACCTTTATAGAATCAAGTGTTGAACGCAAATCAATACTAAATATTTATTTAGAGAGTTGTAAAAATTATTTTTGCATGCGACCTGCCTGCAGTCTAGATTATAATTAATGAATGTGCAAAACTACAATAGCAATTAACACAAATAATGCTGACATCAATCGAAAAGAGCAGGATATAACTTGTCGGCTCCCTCACTACGTATCAAATATCAACCCAGGCAGCGTAACTATAATACCTACCTATTAAATTACGACAATGGTTATCTATTTTATCTCTGTCAATCAAACTTGTTTCAACTTGTTGCTCATTTTATATAGACCTCACATTCACCTACTAAAATTGATGTCCTACCTACTTAGGAAAGTTGGTATGATTGGTTAAGGAAGTAGAGTTAGTAAAAGTCAAAATTACATGACATCATTTATTTCTATCGTCTATCATACTAAATTACAAACTAATCTTAACAAACATTACAAACTATAAGTACTAAGTAAGTACATCATATTCTATTATCATTGAAGGATACAATAATAAGGTACTTATTTACTAATACTTAGGTCATAATTAAAACATACTTAATCATGACTTTAAAATATAAGTGCTACCCCAAGCCAGGGTAGATATTCTATTACTAGAAACACGTCTCTTATCATCGTTTCCGGAGAGAACAATTTTATTTACTTGTTTAGTAAATATTCGGTGCTTTATCGATTTAAACAATAAGTTCTTTTTACGTACAATGCTTTCATTAAAATTCACGTTTTGATAATCTGATAAGTCAAAATTACGAATCACGCATGTCTTTACTCCTTTAGCTTTTTTTATTGTACGTTTTTCAGTTTTAACGCAATATAATTTCGACCGCAACCCAACAAAGTCAGTTATTATACTTCCACCCATTTCATCCTTAAACAAACCAGGTATTTTTTTGTTCATTAACGGTAAATTGTATTGATTTTTACGTTCGTAATTACTTGTGTCAAAATAATTCAAGAACGAGTCTTTCATGTCTTTATAAAAATCGGGTGTCTTTATGAAGTATATAAAACTGTCGGTGTCTGTGTAGCATAATTGAACACAATCATTGTACACTGGTTTGATGACATTATAGTGGAAGTTGTACATGTGTGCTTTAGACAATTCCAAGACTGAAAATCCAATGTAAATTGGTTTATCAAGAATTACTCGATCAGATTTCATTTGAACTGCTACTAAATTATCAGAAAAAACTGATGCACTATGAAAGTATGGACTACTAACCAATTTATCAGCGCTTGTTCTTTTTTTAGTAACATTGTTTTTATCGTTCCATTGATTTACAAGATGCACTTTGACTCTTGATTCTGTGTTTTCAAAAGATTTACCAAAAACACTATTATTTAAAAGTTTGAAAAAATCTTGTTCAAACACGGATTCAGCTTTTTGACGAAGTACTGTGTTAACCTCAATGTATCTTTTCAGATAAGAACTTTGATTGAATGCGATCACTCGATGTATTTTCCGCAATTCCAGACCGTGTTCTAGGCATTTCTTAAGATTGACATAATGAATTACGTACTCGTACTTGTTGTACAAATTTGGAACGAGTTTCATACATTTTCCGTGTGGGGGTATACATTTTTCCCCACAGAACGGTAAATCGTTATGCGATAAATGCAAGATATCCGGATAAGACAAATCTACTTCCAAAATGTAACCTTCATCAGCATTGTCTAATACTTTCATTACATCCAAAGTATTGATTTCTTGTTGGCTTAAAAACCTAAAGTTTGACAGCGGAAGTGACTGACACATGCTGTACCCATACAGATTATTACAATCGAGATATACTAAAAATGAATCCTCTTGATTTGGGTCATAGTTAGACATATATTTGTTGTTAGATTTTGCATAGCGGTGCGTACACATACACACACCTCCGCGAATTCCTTTTTGTATCATACGTAATATTGCTAAGTCATTGATTAGCTCTAACTGGACGGAAGAACCTAATAAAAAACTATCGAATGATAGAGAAGGGAGAGTCAAGTAGGCGGCTGGATCTAACTGATAATGCATCTTACTTGTCCTACGAAACTTTTCAAAAGTGTCTGTCAATAGTAAAACATCTGTTTTAACATATAAGTCTGTGTATTGACCTAAATTCTCGATGTTGAACTGCGACCAAACTAGCTGGGCATGGTAGTAATCAGCGTCAGATATATTTGTATCGTTTAAAGAACTATAAAACTTTTCCCGTGGGGGTAAAGCTGGTTCCGTATAGCATTCCCATTTCGTCATATACTCATAAGGGTGAACCCCTTTCCGAGTCAGTAACTCGAATTGGCTTTTGTCCGGAAAATGTCTATGCATATGCACTAAATCGTTGCAGTTTAGTGTTTGAGATAGCTTGTCTAGACTTGTGCTCAAAAATTTGAACGAATCTACGAAACGTAGCTGCAGGTATTCATCTAGGGCAACTTCCACATATTTAGTAAAAGAAATATAATTTTCTTTTGTCTTTGGTATGACTTTAATTGAACCCGGTAATTCTCCTAATTCTTTTATAAATAAGTGACAATCATAACCGGACAAGTTATGAAAAAAAATTGGGATAAATTTTGGTAGCTTGTAATTTAGATTACACATCTCATGTGCAGCACCCCGGAATTTTCCAGTTAAATGACAATGATCGCGAACTTTGCAACCCCACGTTAAATGCCCACAAATGTGACAACGATTCGATTCATTAAATACTTTTTCATCATGCTGGTTAAATATTATTGGAGTCTTTTTGCCAAGGATCTTATGAATTTTATGTACGTCATCAAGTAGTGAAGTTATGAATTTTGTAACACAATCTTCACCGCGATAGCTTACGAACCGGTTATATGATTCATCGAGCACGCAAACAATATTATATGCAAAAGCGACAGGTACGTGATGATGTCGATCAGATGTGCTGGATATTTTGGGATCAAGTTCACAACCTTGTACAGGACGTAACATTGTTTCAAAGTCAGCGTAAATGACGAATGGAACATCTTGCTTGCGATTATAGTTTTTAAACTGTATTACTGACCCCTTTTCAGGTAAAATAGTAACGATACCCCCACAAACATGATGGTCGAGCTCTTCATTTGAAGAAAAGAATAATAAACAATTTTCGCAACAATGTAACTTTCCATGATGTCTTGTTAATTGATTTCTCACCAGACGAGGTAAATCTTTTACTAAACAAAAATGTGACGACGTGTTATTTTCAAGGAACAATAGATGAATTCGGTGTTTGTAACTCTTAGATTCTGATTTATACAAAGGCCCGGTTATAACTTTACTATCTCTTAAACCATAAACGTAGATACTCAAGTCAGGATTATTTTTTTCAAAAACAGAAATATCTGATAAAGTCATAGGGAATGATAAATCTTTGATATTTAGTTTGTCTTGAAAACAAGGATACGAAGTAACCCGGTCTGGGTGTTCGGTTGCGGGGTAAAGCGCAGCGATAACACACCACAAAAAACAGTAATCATCGTTGTTTTTAATGTTTAAACACGCTTTTTTGTTTTGTATGAATTTTGGTAAATTTATGAAGTTTGAACCTCGCAGTGGTTCATATTTACAAATATTTATTTCCAGATGACAATTGTTTAAAAATGTCCACCCACTGTCTCTCTCTTGGAATTCTTCTATTTTTTTCATAATACTGTTTAAAATGTTTGTGTACAAGTTGTTGAAATCATAGTTTAGATGAAGTGTAAAATTAGTAGTTGCAAAAGATTTCATTTCCTGTGTATCATTTTTAAACATAAGAAACATAGAAAACAATTCAAAATTCACTTTAATGCAAGTGTGAGTTTGAAGTGATTGATCAAGAAGCAAATTAATCTTTGTGCGAATAGCATTAAAGAAAGTGGGTACACAAATTCCTTCCTTATCATCTGATACTTTGACTCTATAACTCGCTATGCGATTGCGAAATGCTGACTCAATAATGTCTATACCATCACACATCGGTAAAAATGTACGGTTCTTATGTTTAGTACTACGTGTATGACCTAACCAACATTTTTTTTCAACGTCAACGTTACACGTTTTGCAGAATGGCATTTTAAATTTCTAACAATTCCCTATAGAAACTTCCCAATATCCTATAGAAACTTTGTTCAATACAAGTAATTTAGTATGTTAACCGTTTATTTAATTATTATTAGTGCTAGTTATACGTATCTAAATGATTTGCGACAGGAATAAAATCTAGTTTGAAGTTCACTCAATTGTAAAAAGTAAATGAAGTTGAAATTAGTCGACCATGCCTTATTCGCAACGTCTATTAAGCACATAACACACTGAGCTATAATGTATATTTTATATTTTTAGTTCAAAATATTCAGAAGTGTAAAAATCTAAATATTAATTATCTTGTCTGTTAGTATACCTCAATAGAAAATATAAGAAAGATTGTGCGGAAAGTATGTTATATTTGAATATTATTATAGCTCAGTGTATGACAACCATTATAATTATTTTTTGCAATATGGCATTTCAAATTTATTTACTCCCTAAAAGGTGGAAATTATATTCAATACTAGTATATTGTTTTATAATATTTATTTTCTTAATAATAAGGCCACCTAAAGCTATCTAAATTATTCGAAAACACAAATTATTTCTAGTATACTTAATTATACCGCGTAAAATCTAGTGACAAAAAGAACACAACATAAAAATATATTTAATGACAAAATGATAGACCTTTCTTATTATAGGACACTCCAAATCAATCCTACTACTTGTCCTTGAAATAAACACTATCTGAATAAAATGTTGGATCACAAGCTTCAAAAAGCTTGTGAGCGTCCCTCACAAAGCTCTGGAGCTTACTCCACTGCGACGAGTCTGGTTCAATTTTGAGTTTGGCTCTTACCAGTGCTTTTTTCCACCGCTCCTCTGGAGCAGTGGAATCAGCATCTTCAGAGTCATAAATTTTTAGGTCTATGAAATAATCACCCTTAATGTCTGCGACTCGTCGCTGTGAGCCGTTAGCCACGCGGTTGACGAAGCTGCTGGTGGTGATGGTTGATTTTTTGGGTTGTGGTGTCTCTTCGAGGGCTTCTTCTAGTCCGAAAATGTCCGTGCGTTGGGATTTTCCACGTAGGCTGTAACAATTAATAAAATTTTAATGGATGTTATAACTCTAAACAAGTAAACCCATAGTTTATAAGGTTACCACCATACCTACAATAAATCACAAAGTTAAAGAATTACTAGTTGACACTTGTTTATACTGACATAATAAATCTATACTAATATTATAAAGAGGAAAGATTTGATTGTTTGTTTGCATTGAAAAAAGCTTCGAAACTACTGAACCGATTTTATAAATTCTTTCACTGTTGGGGAGCTACACTATCTCCGGGTGACATAGAGCATATTATATTTTGTAGCGAGGCCTAAAGCCGAGCTAGACCCGTGCGAAGCCGGGGCGGCCGGCTAGTAATAAAATAAAGACAGTACAAATAAAAACTTAATGTAAGTATTTAAAATTAAAATAAATAAGTATCTAACAAAAGAAAAATACCTCTGAGTAATTTTGTCTCCTTTTCTTTTCTTCCCGATACTGGCAGTCGTTTCTGCAGATTTCTTTCCTCTCTTGTTTTTCTGCGCTGCTGGGATGATGATGGGTACTGCTTCTGATTCTGAGTCAGACCTGAAAAAAAAACTTTGATTACAAACTTTATAATTACTACTAACATGAAATATATAGGGTCAAACATGACAAGCGTCGAGCGCAGTTATTTAATTCATGATAAATTAAAAGTACTGAAACTTATGTAAATGACTGAAACATTATGTAAGTACTAAATATTCAAGAATCAGCTTACTCAAGACAACACAATTATATCAAAAATTAAGAGTAAGGTAAGTTACTCACTTACATGATGAATTTAAATTCACTCGAGGTCACTCAGGGTACTTCTGATGATGATGAAGAAGCTCAGGATGCTGGTGAAGCTGAAGTTGCTGACGTCCACGTCGAAGACAGAATTCAGTATGAAACAATTCCTTCAGGTTCGAGTTTTATACGTAAAATCGTATAAAATGATATAATTTAACAAAAGAGCTTAAGTCACATATTATATGACAAGAATAACAAATCAATGACTACTAATTTAAAAGCAATTAATTACTTACATCATAATCATACATGCATCGATTTGAAATTGTAGACTTCCGCATTTACGAGGCTTTAGGTAGGAAAATTGATGACTTAGGCATTCCCACGTGTTGTAAAACACATAGTATTTACGTATTAGTTTTACATGAAAATGCTGACGTGCATACAGCACACACATTTAAAGGTAGGAATTGACGTCACTGCAACACCTGCTTAATATAACCTATTAACTAGTTTCGCCCGCGGTTTCGCTCACGATTTTCTCGATTATTTAGACATAAGTCAGGAATCATAAACAAATTATACCCATAGTACCCAGATTGTATCCCAGCGAGACTTTCTATAAATCTTGTATGTCTACTTGTCTTTTATTTCTCAATAACAATGTAATTGGTACCTCTTAATTTAGTACTTATGAAATATAGGTAGATGTGAAAAATTAAAACAAAATATACATTAGATGAATTTTGTTAGATAAGCGAAAATTCATGCAAATCCATCCTTCTAATATTTTCTTAATTTGCAAAATCGTTTTCAAAAATCACAAAAATAATAGGTGAACCCTAATTCAGAAATGAGGTCAAGTAATATCAATTTACAACGTTCCCACTACTTGCTAAGGCACAGAATATGTAATAAAACTTGCAGATAAAGCATAAAGTTATATTAGTACAGGAGCCCGCAGCCATTCAAATAACAATAAAGGTTAGTAGGTTATCTTTGTGAAATTGGTTTAAATTACATCATAGTAGATACTAAAACCCAAATCTTACAAATCATAATCCGCAATGTCAGCTGTTTCAGTTTGAACTGGTACTCTTAAATGTAAATGATTAAATAATAATTTATACCCTGACTTCAAATGATATTAATGTCTGTATATAACAACTTTCCAAAGTCTTACTCTTTCTTATGGTAATTGAACAAAGACCTCGAAAATTAAATAATTAACACATTTTGAGATCTTTGTTTTATCACGTATATGGTTACGGCGGGTTTACGATCTTTGAGACTTGGATTTCAATATTTAAAATGGTGTTATTTAGACCAATTTCACATAGATAACCGGTAACCTTTATTGTTATTTGAATAGCTTCGGGCTCCTGTACTATATGTCTATGTCAACTACTTAATTTCTCCGCGTATACACACACATATCACGTTAGCTACATTTTAGTTATTTTTCTACTGTGAACTTGTGTAGTGCTATGCGATGGTGACATAAATAATTAAATTTAATTGATGGTGTTAATTTTAGTGGGTATATATCTTTAGGATATTATTACTCCTATTATTAAAACAATTTATTTTGCGGAATCGAAAACATCTATTTTTCACCTCTTGACAGATCTCTTATAAAACAAAACACAACTCTATTGAAATAAAATAATAAAGGCGACCGCGAAGGTCGCACTGGTGAAAAAGAGTTCCGCCACACCACCCCCCCACGGAGAAAGGAAGAATAAGCTGAAAAATTTATAAATAAATAAGATAATCACATATCTAAAATATTTCCAAACTTCACCCTCCTCCCGGACCGGGTGATGACAGGAGCTGGTGTAGGTGCAGGGACCAACGCAGGCGTGAAACTGCTAGCTGGAGTTGGCGCAGGCGGCACAATTGGTTCACAATTGCCAAACGCCGAATCCAAATGGGCAGGCTTAACGCGATCTATGCTAACTGTACGTTCCCTTCCATTAATATCGAGAGTGATCGTTTTGTCTCTTCGCCCGATGATACGATGAGGACCGGAATAAGGCGGCTGCAACGGCCTTCGCACTGAATCATCGCGTAGCATGGCATGCGACGCCTTAACTAAATCTTTAAATATGAAAGTCGATGGCTGGGCGTGGCGTGTAGCAAGGACAGGACGGAGAGCTTCCATATATTTGC
The DNA here is from genome assembly GCA_949125355.1 of Agriopis leucophaearia. NCBI lineage: Eukaryota > Metazoa > Arthropoda > Insecta > Lepidoptera > Geometridae > Agriopis > Agriopis leucophaearia. The sequence goes on along the minus strand of OX421268.1, from coordinate 18,373,473 downwards.
GCAGCTCACGGACGAAATCTACAACGTCACTTGGGCTCTGCGATGTTATTGGAGGTATGACGAGTTCTCCAGGCAAGCGAAGAGTCTCTCCATAAACGAGCTCTGCAGAAGATGCCTTCAAATCTTCTTTGAGCGCCGTTCGCATCCCTAATAAAACTAACGGCAAAGCTCTTACCCATGTGTCATTATGACACATCAAAGATGCTTTAAGCTGCCGATGCATGCGTTCCACCATACCATTTGCGCAAGGATGGTAACTAGTCGTGCGCACCCGTTTGGTACCACATACATCCATTAGACGGCGAAACAACACAGATTCAAACTGCCGGCCCTGGTCGGTTGTCAAAATGTTTGGTACCCCAAAACGGGAAACCCAACCAGTTACGAATGTATCTGCTACCTCTTCTGCTGTGATTGATGACATAGGCCATACTTCAGGCCACCGTGTGTATCTATCAATCGCAGTCAGGCAATAATTGTACCCTTTCGAGTGAGGAAGTGGTCCAATAATGTCTAAATGCACCGACCTAAATCTGTTTGACGGTAATTTAAACTCTCCAAGTGGCGAATTAATATGTCGAGTTACTTTACTGAGTTGACAGCGTAAACAAGTTCGAGCCCATTCACGGCAATTTGCGTTTACTTGAGGCCATACATAACGCTCAGTTACCAAGCGAGTGGTTGCCCGCGCGCCAGGGTGACTGAGGTTGTGACACCTGTCGAATGCAGCTCGACGGAATGCTGGTGTCAGGTATGGACGTGGTCGCTCAGTTGAAGTATCACAAATTACTGTGATATTTGTGCCAGGGATGAGGATGGGTTCGAGCTTCAAAGACGAATTCCCACGCATACTAGCTAGCTCCTCATCCGATTCTTGCGATAACGCGAGTGCAGCAAAATCCTCTTCAAGAGAAATAGACTCAACGCGCGACATGGCATCAGCTACGATGTTATCAACCCCTTTAATATACACTACATCAGTAGTAAACTGGCTGATGAAAGACAGCTGGTTTAATTGGATAGGCGGCAATTTCTCACGTCGTTGTACAAAAGCGTATATTAGCGGCTTATGGTCAGTGTAGATAGTGACGTGTTGTACCTCCAACAGGTGCCTGAAGTGTTGAACACTCTCGTACACCGCAAGGAGTTCCCGATAGTACGCCGGCCACTGAGCCTGTTTAGCAGTCAGCTTTTTACTAAAATAGGCTAGTGGCTGCCAATCATCATTATCGACGCGCTGTTGTAGGCAAGAACCAACGTGCGTTCCTGAAGCGTCAGTAAACAACCCAACCTCAGCACTGTTATTTGGGTGTGCTAAAATTGTAGCGGACGTCAAGCTTTTCTTGCATTCTTCAAAGCACTTTTCTAGCTCAGGAGTCCACACAAAAGGTTTATTGCCTTTGCCTTGAATAGCAGTGATTGCTTCAATTAACGGCGCTTGGTACTTAGCCGTACTTGGCAAAAACCGGCGGTAGTAATTGACCATGCCTATGAATCTGCGCATACCCTGAACTGTCTTTGGGGGCGGGTAATCCACCAGAGAACGAATTCTGTCCTCGGGAGGACGCGTGCCCGCAGCATTGACTCGATGCCCAAGGAAAGATACTTCTGCGGCACCAAATACGGACTTGGCTGTATTAATCACAACGCCATAGTCGTGCAATCGCTGGAACAAGATTTCCAGATGCTGCGCATGCGCTATTTGGTCTTTTGAGTAAACCAAAATGTCATCAACATAGACATAGCAAAAATCTAAGCCACGGACTACTTCATCGATAAATCTCTGAAAAGTCTGCCCAGCATTACGCAAACCAAAAGTCATATACAGAAATTCATATAATCCAAATGGAGTAGTTATCGCTGTCTTGCACACGTCGCCTGGATTCACCGGTATCTGTTGATAGGCCTTGACCAAGTCTATAGTACTAAAAACGGTACAGCCAGACAAGTTGTGCGCATAATCACCTATGTATCGGACAGGGTAGCGATCAGGAATCGTTCGGGCGTTTAATGCACGATAATCACCGCAAGGACGCCACGTTGAGTCCTTTTTAGGTGCGAGATGCAGAGGCGATGACCAAGAGCTATCAGATGGTCGGCAAGTACCAGCTCGGACCATATCTTCGAACTCTTTCTTTGCAATGCCCAGTTTTAATGGTGCCAACCGACGCGGTCTAGATGTCACAGGGGGACCGTCGGTAGTGTTTATATAATGTACGGTGCTGTGTTTAATAATTCTAGGTGCACCAGGTGGTCGCGTTATACTTGGGTATTTCTCCAAGATCGCTGTGAATGGCGAGTCAGGAAGAGATACTACCTTCACACTTTGCTGTTCCGCGGTATAAAGGTCCGCGGACGAAATAAGCCCAGTTTTACTATCGCACAGCTTACCTTTTGAGCAATCGGGTAAAAGCTGGTAATGCGACAAAAAATCTACGCCAATAATACCACTTTCCACATCCGCCACGACAAAGTTCCAGGTGAAATCCCGTCGTAGCCCTAAATTTAAGTTCAACTGTACCAGTCCATATGTGATAATCTTACTGCCATTAGCTGCAACTAAACTATATGATAATGGCTGAAGCGTACGTCCTTTTATAAAGCTACGAGGAACGCAACAAATATCCGAACCAGTGTCCACCAAAAATTTCCGGTTGGATCTCCGGTCGGTCACGAAAAGGCGGCGACTAGCTGGCGAGCAACTGGATGTCGCCTTTAACAGTTGCTGTTTTGGTTTCCCTGATCACTAGGCGGGGAACCGGACCACTTACATGGAGGCACACATTTACGTGCTTTTGTCGCAAAACGGTCATGATAAAAGCACAAATCATAGTTACGTGAACGTGATCGGCTGCGACTACGATTACGGTTACGATTGAAGTCACGACTACGCGTACCAACATGCGAGCTGCAACCAGCAGAGGAAAGTGACGCTACTAAACGGGTCAATTCATCAACTTTTTTAGTCAGCTCCTGTACAAGATCAGTATTCGAGTTAGGCGAAACCGTACATACCTCCAATGAAGTTGATTGAGCGTTAATTTCAGCCAAATTGTCCGCTAGTTCGCTTAGCTCAGCCAACGATTCTAATCGTTGAGCAGCCAAGACAGTTTGAAGATATCGTGGCAACCTGCTCATCCAAATTGTCTTCAGAATATCCTCCGGAAATGCTGCACCGGCTAACGATCTCAGATGACGCAGAAAAAACGACGGCTTTTGATCGCCGATCTGCTCCTTCTCTAGAAGACGGCGTATTTTCTGCTCCCGAGAATCTGAGAACCTAGATATTATTGCGTTGCGCAATTTCGTGTAGGGTTGCTCCCTCGGAGGTTGGATTATGAAATCCTCTACTTCGCGAGTACAATTGGTATCGAGGTGCGCAACTGCGTAATTAAACTTCGTGATTTCTTGGCTAATATTATTGATGGAAAATTGCGCCTCTAAACTCGCAAACCATAGGGCCGGGCGATCTCTACAAAATGGAGGGGTACGTATAGATACTCTGTTAATCATTACCTTCTCCGTACCGCCTGTGCCAGATCTGCTGTCACTGCTTGACATTTCACGTCCACCCGTACCCGCGGAAGCTGGTTTGAAGTCTTCCTGCTCACTGTCACTCATGACGTGTGCTGTCATGAAAAACCATGCTAAGAGAAAAACAAAATTCAAAAACAAAAACTGAAAACAAAAGAAACGTGGGAGTGTGGTGTGCGAATGCCCTACAAAAAACTTTGGTATAAAAATAACTTAAAAATATGTACAAAAATTCACCAAAATAAAATAAAATTAAATACACACACAAAAACACACAACAATATAAATCACACTTAGTCTTTTTAGTCCACACTGGTTCTTCCAAAAGATACTTCGACTTTAGTCTTGACGCGCTCCATGCGATTGTTGCCAGCAGTCAGCAGCACAGCTCTCGTAGTCGAATTCACCACTTCTTTTTCTACGTTTTCGTATTCTCGTCGACGAACAATCAGACGACCGTGGTCGCTTCACTCGTACCACCAAAGAAAGTACTCGTACCTATTTGCGTACCTTTGCTCTTCTTGTGTTCGAATCGTCTTAATTTATGTTGTGTTCGTATCGGGGTCACCAATTTAGGATATTATTACTCCTATTATTAAAACAATTTATTTTGCGGAATCGAAAACATCTATTTTTCACCTCTTGACAGATCTCTTATAAAACAAAACACAACTCTATTGAAATAAAATAATAAAGGCGACCGCGAAGGTCGCACTGGTGAAAAAGAGTTCCGCCACATATCGTTTAGCTTCAAGTTTAGAATTTAAAGTTACCTTGGTTTCGCTATTTACTTCCTGACTGCAGATGAAAATTAGTACGCAGTCATTATTACAGAACATGTGCCAATTTCTTGTGGGGACGATCATAGGTACGCACACTGAAATCGAGCACATTTTCTATGTAGTATGTGGAGTGGAAATTACTGCTATCTAGCGACTGGGGATGAAAATTAGTACGCAGTCACTTTTGCAGAACTTGTACCAATTTCTTGTGGGGATGATCATTAGTACGCACACTGAAATTGGTGCACATTTCCTGATACTCCTGTATTATCTCTGCCGATGAAAATCAGTACGCAGAGACTTTGAGAAGTAATAGCAAACCACTTAGGTACAATAAATCTATTCTGATCTGAACAGTACCTATAAAATTATAACTTTATCTAGTTTTCTTTCTTATTCACAATTTTTCATACACATTATGTTACGTTATTATATCTCACCATCGCTATAAAGAGTAGTAAGTGGTGTGAAAGTGACTTTGTATTCAAATGTGAAGTTATAAATTACACCATCGACTAGGTGAGTGATATAATTATCTAAATGTCTATCTTGACTCAATTTTACATTGTGATTGGGCACGCTGTACCACTTGGCCCGCTGTTACAACTTCAGGTTGTATGCTCGAGGGATATCGACCGCGTTGAACTCCACCTGAAGCGATAGCTGAAGGTGGAGCAACGCAGTCGATATCCCTCGAGCATACGACCTGAAGTTGTAACAGCGACCAAGTGGTACAGCGTGCCCAATAACTACCTACTGACAACCCTACTACCGGTTGGCAACGTATATACTCAGCAAGCTGGTGGCATTACCACACTAAACTTCATAACAATGGACGTTGGACCAGATAAACCCCAGCATTTTGTTGACGCTTCTTTAATAACACGACTGTAGCAATAAGCCCTGCACTGACGTTCCTTTTGGCTCCCCCCTGGCAGTATCTATCTGAGCCAACATCTTCTCCTTAAAGTACCGAAGCGTGGCTTTAGGCCGCTGGCACAGTTGTTCCAGTATTGTTGGTAATAGTGCAAATGCTACCTATCAGTTTAACTAAGCTGTTGTGGTGGCATAAATAAAAATAAAAGAAGCTGCTCGTGCAATCGTATCGATTCTAATTTCTTCTGTGGCTTTATAATGCCGCAACAAATGCTCTACAGTATTTTTTATCCTGCATGACATGAGATGGCCGCCATGACTACTTTCCTGACTATAATCATCAAAATCAGTTGTTTGGTAGAGTCTGATAGTTTACGAAATCGACGCTATGGGTCAATGACGGAATCTTATTTAGCTAATATCCTTGGACAAATCAAAGTATAAGAGCTAGGGATATTGCAGTCGCGTATTGCACTGCTTGCCTGCTGTCTTTCAACATATAGTAATTTCTGACATTGTAGACTTTATGTATGTAACTTATATTTATGTACGTATGACTTTATTTATGTATGTGTGTTTCAGTGAAACAATATTATGATCACGTGGATCTTGAGTTTCATTATATCTGCAACCCCAAAAGTCAGAAGCACGCAGATTACCGCGGTTAGGGACCGTGCCGTATATAGCCTTTTGTGCGCCCTGTGCGAGCTTTTATAACTGCGCCCTTGTTTTTTTTTAGATATTAAGATATTATAGGTACCCTAGAGCAATGCTAGACGTTTTTGATGATACTGGCATGTAGGTACGTATGTGTTGGAATCGACCACTAAAGGCGCAGCGGGAACTTATCAGGAGCAAACCGAAAAAAAATAGTCGTCCCTGATCTGGCCATTCTTGCGCCCCCCAGTGTCTACGCACTGTGCCTGGGCACCGGTGGCACCGCCCTATTTACGGCACTGGTTAGGGATTAGACCCAAGAACCCCTACAGAACGCTACAAAAGACCTTACATACTGCATTCACTTACACTGTAACGGTGACCCAGTGAGAGAAGTCAGGCTATTTGTTGAGGCCGGATCTCTTTGAGCAGCGGAAGAGACCTTTGGCTCAGTACAGCCAGTAGCGAACAGATGGTGACCAGAAAGGCAAATTACAACTTAATTTGATCCTGTCATTACTTACCCGTATCTCTCCATAAGCGTCTTCGCAACAGGGGGTCTACTACAGTCAAACAAATAAATTCTATAATATTTCGTCATACACTCACAGAGCGAGACAAATTCAACAGTACAGAGAAAATGTCAGATTATACTCGTAAAAGTGGTTTTGAGCTTGTTGTAGCCCCTGAGCATTGTTCGACACTGAATTTATATAGAGTACCACTCGCGATGCAAACATGATTTTTACTTTATGCTGGTTTTGGTGCCTTTATATAAAAAAAGGAATTCGCGGACGGGAATGGCTTTTTCCTGTATTTTTCGCTGAAATGTTGGTTGAAATCACAGCCCTAGAAAGAAATATTTAGAAGCCTAAATGGTAAAAATATGAATAAAAACATTTTCTTTTAAAATTTCACTGAAGTATATCGGTTACTTGCTACGTTCTTACGTTCAAATTCAAAAACCTAGCGAAAGTTATCAGAATTCGAAATATCAATATCGAAATATCACATACGTGTAGGTACATACATGTAGGTACGTAAGCATTTTAATATTACATAAATAAGTGTTGTACCCAAAGTTCAATCAACAAAACAAATAACATAACAGTAACATAACATTAACGTTAGTAAAATTCAAATTATGCATAATATATGGTATAGTCAACTGCTAATTTAAATAGATAGGTTTTCAAATGTAGGTATTATTAAACCACGTAAAAGGAGGTTCTATGTTCCACTGTATTTTTTTTATGTATGTTCACTGATTTCTCCGCCAACGGCAACGACCGATTTAAAAAAAAAACTTTTGTTAAGTAGAGTATACATATATTATTATACTGTTGAGTGAAATAGAACTGAACAGTGACTATGTCTCGCTATTCCCGTCATATTTTCGCGATCGTTTTTCATAGTGGAAGCTTTACATAGGTATCAGGAAACTTTTATAACTTGGCTGCAATTTTCATATTTCTCTTTATCGACACCGCTTTTTGTTCGTAACTTATTTTATTTCTCCTTCGAGGAGAGATTTAAAGTCGCATTACTGTTGGCAAGTAGTTTCAAAGAAAGTTTTACTTTCCCAAGGATTTTCCATTGGTTTTTTTCTTGATAATGCGATAGGATTAAATGGTAATCCTTGGTCTTAAAAAGGTAGATCCCGTTGGATGTATATCACCAGGAAAATATAGCTGTAAGCGATAAGGCCGTCAAATAAAAGCATAGTATAGTACATAATTATTTAGTAGTGCTCATTGTACTTATTTGTTATCTTACTGTGCGGTTTTTTGTAAAGAGTTATCTTTCTATCTATACCCAGTAATTGTAGCCGGGTTCGCTAGCGGTTAATTGATTTACTTATGTTACCATTCTGACGGAAAAATCTACCAATTTCAATACAAAAACTACCATTAACAATACTAAAACTGTTAAATGATTATTTACGGGATATTTACCGTGGTAAGGTTGTGGAAGGAGAAGGAGGTTGTGGAAATATCGGGAGCTCCTTCCACAACCTTACCACGGTAAATATCCCGTAAATAATCATTTAACTTTAGTGAACAACCGTGATAGTTTAAAACAGTGTTTACTAAAACTGTTATCTCATCATCAATCAATCATATCAATCGTAGGTACATAATTAATTTTCTATGGGACAGAAAAAATAAAAACAAAGTACGTATATATAAATATCTAGAAAAACATTTCTAGAGTATCTAAAAATCTAAATATAATTTCGTCGGTGGCAGTAAACTTTGATCGCCCTTTAAAGTGTAAACACCCTCGCCAAGCGAAGTTTAACCTCTATCAATCAACTATTAAATCGAACTATCATAAGGGTTAACGGCGTCATCAACTTTATGGCGCCTTTAGAGCTAAATCTCATCACACTAAATCATAAAAATACTAGCTTTGCCTCGTGGTTTTGCTTGTAGCTTTAACGTTTTTAGGGTTCCGTACCCAAAGGGTGTAAGCGGGATCCTATTACTAAACCTACGCTGTCTGTCTGTCCATCCGTCTGTTCGTCCTACCTTTTAACGGCTGTATCTTTTAAACCGTAATAGAGAGCCAGTTGAATTTTTCATTAATAAAGTTTCAATAATAAAGCCAAAAAGTAAAAACTAAAGAGGGGTAGGTATAAACATACAACAAACGTATTTTTTAAAATGTATTTTTGTATTTTCTCTAGTGTAAAAACGGTTATACGTACAAGCGTCAAACTTAGCACGATTAGATAGTCCACACTCTATAAAGTATAACAACAAGTAATAATTCCCAGGTTGTGAGTCGATGACAAATTTTTGTTCATTAAGTTAGGCAACGTATTCTGTTACTTGACTTACTATGTGTTTCAACGGATCGAAACTTCATATTTTACTAATTTTGAAGTCGGTTTTTATATAGGGTTCCGTAGCCCTACAAGGAACCCTTATAAATTAGTTCTGTCCGTCCGTCCTAATTCTTTAGAACTTTCTGTTTGTCCAGATTCAAGACAAACCCTTGGTTATTCAAACCATAAAATCCAAACTTGGTTAACCATTCTGTGTTATTGTTCTCAGGGGGCTCCACAACTCCTAGTCCCGTACCTGGCAGAAGCCGGCCACACCTGCCCCAAGACGCACAACCCAGCTGACTTCGTGCTGGAGACTCTCCTGGGAGACGTGGAGGTGGCAGCTCAGCTGTCGGAACTCTGCCAGAACGGGAAGCTCTGTCGGAAGCTGGATCGGATGACGGCTAGAGGCGGCAGGTTGGGAATTTAACCGTGAAGTCGATTTAACGTACCTACTTCTAACTGTCGTATCAATTTGAAACTTTGCAAGTACCTATAGGTACATTCTAACACACCTTTTCATGTGTTTTCGGATGACAATACAATAATTTTGTACCATCGAACTGATCTGATGATGGAGCCAGGCGGTGGATAGAAGAACTTTTCAATATGGCTAGTTACCTACTAATAGCCATTAATAGCCATTGTAAGATAACCCTTGCAAATTGGGTTAGTTGGTTTGTTTTAATGAGTCAAGCAAGCGTCTCGGAGGAAAAAGAAAGACGGAGACAGGACCGCGAAATAGAAAGTTGAGCACCCAAGATATGCCACTCGTACGCATAAGCTGCCTCACGCTCAAATTTACACCATGTTGTGCCGATCGGCCGCCACATCGCAGGAAATGTTTTATTGTATTGTAGTAGGTACATTAATAAAAATAAAATGTAAGTTTCTCTGAGCAAGCATATTACTGGTATTACATACACAATTGTTGATTTGTTTTCAGGAAGCCAGTCCTTCACTCAGAAGAGTCAATTCAGAGGATATTCGTGGAGCATGTCGCAAAAGAACAAACCAAAATGGAGTTCCCAACCACATTCTTGACTCAATTCCTAATTTTAACCGTCAGGATGTTCATTCAGAATAAGAGAAATTCGGTGAGTTTTATACAAGGCCAAGTATTATTATATAGGTACACAGGCAGTTTTTAGGCATGCCTGCTTCCATCGTCACCTGCACACCAAGTGAGGTTCAACATGCGCAAATTTTCTGTTAATATTTAAATACTGTGGTAGCAAGATAGTCACCATCTCACCAGAACTGATTCTATGAGATCTGGTGAGATGGATGGTTGGTGTTTGGGGCCTTTCTTAAGTTGGATCAATGGTCCAACTTAATTCAGTTCGATCTGAATTGTCTTATGGCAGTAGCTGATGGGTTTTTGCTTTAGACAAACTAGTAGGTATTATTGGCAGAAATTATTTGGTAAAGTTTAACACATTAACTTCATAGTTGAAAAATTCAGTCATGAAGGAAGGATGGTGTGAACACAGACCCTAAAAAACTTTTTGGTACGCAAATCTATGGGTGTTAAACATAGGTAATTATGATGCGTTCGGAAACTGCTAGTCTCTAACAATAGCATGTCAGATGTCAATACAAACATGTCAAATTGTGCCATAGTTAACTGTAAAAACCACGGAACACTATTACTCCAGAGTCACCGACATAGCTATTAAAATCTGCAAGTTAAAGTGGCAATGGGCGGGCCACATCGCTCGAAGAACTAATAACAGATGGGGAAGAATGGTTCTAGAGTGGAGACCGCGAACCGGAAGACGCAGCGTTGGTAGGCCTCCCACTAGATGGACCGACGACATTGTGAGAGTCGCGGGCATCCAGTGGATGCAGATGGCAGGATATCGTTCAGTGTGGAGGTTAAATGGGGAGGCCTATGTTCAGCAGTGGACGTCTTCTGGCTGATGATGACTATTACTCCTTAAAAACAGTTGGTAAAAACTCTTTGAAAGACAGACTTGGTCTTTGACCTGACATGTAAAGAGCGCAGCCTATGCGGAGCGCAGTACTCTCAAACTGATCGACCAGGTTAGGAATTCATTACTGCGCTCTAAAATAAAAATTATCTAAGTTGGCTAAAAAGCTGTCTAGAGTAGACTCCAAATACATCTGTCGCATTTCCGACAATCTATTGTTGTGATTGCCTATATAATGTGGAAATCAAGCTCTAAAAGACCGCTCGGCAGGTCCAAAGAGATGGCGGGGCCAGCGAAATACTGGCTGGGCGCTTGGGAGTCGAGCAGCGCAGCGTCTTCGTGCCTTTGAAGATAAACGTGTATGCTTGGTTTCTGACCCTTTTGAGCTTGGTTTATTTCAGTTGACACTGTGGATTCAACTTGTTCACCACGTGCTATCGGCTGTGCTGCTCGGAAGTATTTTCTTCATGATTGGCAACAATGGAGCGGTGCCGGTCGTTAACTTCAAGTTCTGCCTCAGCTGTCTGGTGTTCTTTATGTACACTTACGTTATGGTACCCATATTGCTGTGTAAGTATCAAACACTTTTGTTCCTAATAATGTTTTCGCCCTCGCTTAAAATGGATGCAGGGTTGGGCCCTGTTACCTGAACTCCTCATTGACATGAATATAATTATTATGTAAGCCACCAAGTTCGTTGGAACAAAGGGATTCTCTGTTGCCCGGATTGACTATTAAGAAGACCTGCGATTCGGTGCCTCATTTTTTATTTTTTTTTATGCATAAATAGTCTTGCGCTTGACCGCCAACTCGCCTGATATTGATGCGGTCTAAGATGGAGCACGCTTGCCTAGAAGAAACTGATTCACTCGTGATTTGAAGACACCTATAGATTGTAACTGTCGGGGAACACCCATTCAAGCAGCGCATTCCACAGACCAGCAGTTCGCACAATAAAAGTGAAATCAAAGCGCTTCATACGGGTTTTCGGAATATCAACCATAAAGCGGTGTCGATTTTTCGTGCCCGCTCTGGCAGTCCGATAGAAAAATGGACAGGAGAGAATTAGATCATGCAGATCCAATGCACACTCTCCGAAATGTATCCGATAATAAAAACTGATAGACTAGCAACTTTGCGTCGATGCTCAAGGCTAAGGAGCTTAGTCTGAACCAGGGATTCATTGCCGATGAGTCTGATTTGTTGCTAGAGTTTTTATAAATTGTATATAAAATTAATGATATTTTTTTTAATAATTTCCAGTTCCACAAGAGGTGCGAATACTACGTCGCGAGTATTTCAACCGATGGTACAGCCTCAAGGCATATTACACCGCGTTAACGTTCTCATCGATGCCCGTCATGGTAAGAATACCTACCTAATGGAAAAATCCTTGATAACAGGAAAAACTCTGTTTCCTACCTATTCAGCTAGTTCCTCATTTTTATGAAACCTGTCAACAGTATCGAAATAATTTCACGGAAATCCAAAGTGCTAAAGATAAAACTGACACCGCAGGCAAAAACAAATCTAGCTACGAGTATAATTACATGCTTGTCATATGGCGGCTTAATGCTCGAAACAGAATATAAATGTATAAAACATTACATTACATTATATACTAGATATATACCTAAGAAATTGAAGAAACAATGATTTTTATTTTGTTTTTTTACTCTATTGCTGAAGAAATAATTTAAATTTGGCAAGTATCTAAATTTCTGAGATATAAGCCTTTAAAGTTTTTGGTGGAGATTAAATATCAAAATATCTGGGACATTTTTGCACACACGGTCTTCTGACCTCAAACTAAGCAAAGCTAATTGAATGCTCTGTCACTTTTCCGCAAACGAATTTTAGTATAGAATTTGTATAGCGCACATAAGACTTGACGTCATAAATCTTAGTATAGTGCGCTCTCCGTCTAGCATGCTGACTGCTTAATTTTTAACCGATTTTAATTAAATTTTCACGTGTAAAATGTTTAAAACCAAGTTGAATATTACGCGTTAACTCCGGTAACTACTCCTTTAAACGTTTTTAACTCTGTTTGTTCATTTCTAGGGTGCATTGGGGTTGATCTTTACCACTATAACATACCTGATGTCTGGACAGTTGCTAGAGTGGGACAGATTCCTCCTATTCTTGTTAACTGGGCTGATGACTGCGCTGTGCTCGGAAGGGCTCGGACTAGCGGTCGGCTCTGCTTTTAGTGTTACGGTGAGTGTATATTTTTGGATCTACATGATCCAAATGTATCCGTGTAATGTCATGTGGCCACAGCACACAGGAGCCTTTGAGGCTAAATAGGCTGCACTAATCTTGATACTAATTTACAAGATACATCCCGGAATGTAGAAGCTAGCTTTTTGGCGGAGATCAGACACGCCGATCAAGATTTTACATAATTTTTCATTACTCATACTCGGAAAGTATAGGTCTGAAGTTGCCTGAGGAGAGGGTTGAAAATAATAAATTTCAGCCTTAGGGAGAATCACTTTCAACTGACAGTGACAGTTGACAGACACACAAATTATAAAAAAAAACTAGTTTTATTTTCACATTTGTATGGAACCATCAGGCCACATCGCTCGAAGAACCGATAACCGATGGGGAAGAAAGGTTCTTGAGTGGAGACCACGAACCGAAAGACGCAGCGTAGGTAGGCCTCCCACTAGATGGACCGACGACATCGTGAGTCGCGGGCATCCAATGGACGCAGATGGCAGGTTGTCATTCCGTGTGGAGGTTAAAGGGGGAGGCCTATGTTCAACAGTGGACATCTTATGGCTAATGATGATGATGATTGAACCATGTTCCAACTTTTTTTTAACCTCTTAAATACTTATTAACTCCCTCGAACTATTAGTGTCAAACCCCGTCTCGGCACTAAATAAGATGCTTTCACCCCTAGGATAATAATGTGCTATTTACGTTTTATATTTCAGAATGGTTCCATTATCGGTCCAGCAACCTGCGCGCCACTCATGGTCCTATCCTGCTACGGAATGGGGTTCGGCCCTTTCATAGAACGCACTATGAAAGCTCTTATGTCAGCCTCGTACTTGCGATACGGCCTCTCTGGATTCTCTCTAGCGTTATACAAGAACAGAAGCCAGATGGAGTGTCCTGAAGATTTCTGCCTGTACTCCGATCCCAAGTTACTCCTGAGAGATGTGGGCATGGCCTATGACAGCTATCCAGTTCAAATAGCCGGCTTGCTAGCGTTTACAGCAGCTTATAGGACGTTAGCTTATTTAGCACTGAGATATCGATTGACGGCAGAATTTTCGAGTAAATTTATGCTTTACGTTAGCAAGTTACTGAGACACAGATAATTTAGGTGGTGGGTTTTAGTTGAAATTCTAACATTAATTTAGAATAAGTAATGTAAAATATGAATGTAATCAGGGTTGATTGATTCTGATAAAAGCCACATTTTTACACAACTAAGGAGTAACAAAAGGTGAAAAGTACTTATGTATTCTTTTTTTTTGTTTTAACTTATTTCTCTATTAGTTTCTCATAATCAAAAGAATACTCATATTTAGAGTTACCATGCCGTTAACTCTAAATAATAAAAATTTGCGATTTATTCATTAATTAGTAAACCTTTTTGTCAGCCTTGTGCATTTGCCAGGATCAAGTACTTATTGAGATTTTTAACCGACTTCCAAAAAGGAGGAAGTTCTCAATTCGACTGTATTTTTTTATATACCTATTATTTTTTAAATGTTATTTCAGAACTTTCTACTGTGTGAACAGAATTTGCTGATTTTTTTTTTATTTGAAAGCTGGTGCTTTCCGTGTGGTCCCATTTCAGTTTGTTCCAGAAGTTGGTTTTTTATATTGATAATTATTTCAAGGTTTATTAATACATATCGTCAAACAACAAATTTTGAATTTCAAAACTGAAGTTTGTATGGAATTCGATGCGTACTTATTTTACGTAGCGAAAATTAGTACTTCGCCCACAGGTACTTTAGTATAAATGACCGAGTAGGAAGTATGTATGATAATAAGTTTGGAAAAGGCTGTAATATTTAAGATGTAGACTAAATAGTTTCAGAACCGTATTATTTATCTGTGATAGTTAATATTATTACGTTAGTAGAAATAAAATTAAATCATGTTATTTTCTTTATTCGTACAGTTTAGATTTGACATGAGTACCAACCTACCTATATGTTCAATTATAGCCGTAACAGACGTGTCGAACTTGGCTGACGAACCGCCGTCTGACCAACGGGAGAGAAAGTTCTCTCTCTCGTTGGTTGGACGGCGCTCCGTCAGCCATGTTGACGTGTCTGTTACGAATCTTACACTTGTGAAAACAGAGAGATTGGTGTAATTATGAACCCGCTCGAATTTGGATAGGCTTGGCCACAGAAAAAAAAAATTTTAAATTAGAACGGCTGTCAAGGCATTTTTGTAAGAAATTTGTTGTATCCAGTTGCACCCATATAAACGAAACGTCAGTCATTCGAAATCAGTTAGCAACTGTGACGCGGAGTTCGACGCGTTGATCTAAATAAGAATGTTCAATCAAGGTTCTGTCATAATACTTGGCGACAGATTTTCCTTCTCATGTCCGTTCTATTTACTTCTCTTTTCTGTGGGCATCGCCATTTATGTTTTGTTCATAATTTTTTCTTGTATTTTGATCCTTCTATGGTTTAAGACTCGCTTCAGACATACAAGGGAGATATGCCTTGTACAATTATCGTGTTCAAACATTTTTTTTTATAATTATGTTTTTTACAATACCATTAACGCAAAAATTGTGTACTACACTAAGAAACTTGCAGCTACACTAATGAACTAACCTCCTCGTGCAAAAAAGGGGTGGCAATTGGGGTGGGTGAGTTCGAATAGTCATCAAGCCTGATTTAGGCTTTACACATTCGCATCCGCCACGCCACCTTACCATATCTTCCTTGTTTCTCTGATCTGAGGTTTAAGACCAGAGACTTAAGAACTTTATATTTTTTTTACTAAGATTTGGTCTAGGTCATGTACCTGTCTGTGTAAAGGTCTCGGCGCACTACACCGGACATACCACGAACGTACCAGACAGTAAAAACCTCGACATGCCTATTAGAGCCGTATTAACAACGCTGTAAAGTCGTGACTTGCTAGTGTTAATCGGTGATTAAAATATCAAATTTTGAAAAGTCGTGATCTAAAGCCGGTTATTTTAATAAAAGTCCTGACATTTTAGTAAGTATTACAAGTATGTTTTTTTTCTTCATTTTTTTTATTTTTGATTTTTGTTAGGGAGACGTTAATCTACATTTACTCGTATAATATCGTAGATCACGAAACTTAAAAAAACCGGACAAAGGTGTAAAAGTCCGAACAAATCCGGGCGGATGGCATCCCTAGTGATGGAACAATCGGAACTAAAAAAAAATATGTGTCTATACAGTTACGGTCATGATATGAGCCGGTGTAGGGGCTAGGCATAGATATTTTAATACTATGGATTAAGGGTAAATAAAAAATAATTTTGAAAAAAAAAAAAACTGTTTTGTTTGTACCTAGCAGTAGAGTTGTTTTAATTTGCATTCTAATAATTTAACACTACAAGCACATGTTTATAAACAATAGGATATTGTGTATAATCCTCAATAGTTTACTTTTGATAAAGTTTTCGCACTTTTTATAAACAATCATTTGATATAATTTTAAAATTTATTCAATCAAGCGTTACGGAAGTCCATTTTTAGACTTGTGTAATTCCGCTTCTAGTACAATAAGGAATTTGGGATAAATTTCACTCGATAGATATTTGCTAATAAAAATAATTTAATTAATTTTTACTGAGCCTAACCAGAAAACCAGCACATTTATAAAAGAGAAAATTGACCTAAACGGAAACAAACATTTTGAAGTTTTTTTTTAAATTTAAATATTTACCTAACCTAAAATTATTAATATTATTTACATAAAAGATAAAATTAATATAACCTGAAACAAAAATATAATAATTCTGGAACAAAAAATATGATTTACTTAATTGATATGATACATCAATCCATCTTAGACCGCAGCATCGCTTACCATCAGGTGAGTTGTGGTCAAAAGCTACCACATGTCATCATAAAAAAAAGATATAAACAATTATATCCGTTCCCTTAGTGAACTTAGTCGACACGTGTTTCGCCTCGTCACGAGGCATCCTCAGGACGTGTTGACTCTTCGAGCGCTAGGCAAAGAATGAGAGAGAGAGCCGTTTTTTTTGTATGCGACTTTTGCTGTTGGCCTAGCGGCCTCTACAGCTTGACCGGACTAGTTGGTAAACGCCACGAAAAAGAACATTTTTTTTTATTAGAACGTCTGTTAAGGATTTTTTTTTAAGAAATTTGTTGTAGCCGCTTGCACCCATATAAACCCATAGTAACCGTGTTAGCAACTGTGACGCGGATATCGACGCGTTGACATAAATAAGAATGTTCAATCAAGTATGTGTCACAATGCCTGGTGATAGCGTTTCCTTCTCATTTGCTCTATTTACTTTTCTTTTTTGTGGTGAACGCAGATGGTGTTGGGGCTTTTTGCTGTTGGCCTTGCGACCTCTATACAATACAATACACCCGTAAATAAATATGGGACAAGCCAACCTGAAGGGCGGTCAGTTGTAAAAAGTCACCGC
Source organism: Agriopis leucophaearia (assembly GCA_949125355.1). Taxonomy (NCBI): domain Eukaryota; kingdom Metazoa; phylum Arthropoda; class Insecta; order Lepidoptera; family Geometridae; genus Agriopis; species Agriopis leucophaearia. The sequence goes on along the minus strand of OX421268.1, from coordinate 18,356,205 downwards.
ATGTTTGTCTGTCTGTATGCAAAGAACACGTCTTAACAAATATATATAGTCACACCTTCGATCAATAAAATACAAAGATGCCACATTGACGCGCTATTCGCGCCAATACTCAATCTGGCTCGACTCAATACGCAGCCAGAATGGATCCACAGTCACGCGATAGTTGCACAAGCCGTAACAGACCGTAAGAGCCGTAACAGACACGTCAACATGGCTGACGAACCATCGTCTGACCAACGGGAGATAAAAAGAAAACTGTCTCTTTCTCTCGGGAGAGAAGTTTCCACTTGCGATTCAGACATAATCGCCGTCTCGCTTGCTCAACGACGGTTCACGAGTTTTGACGATGCTGTGAAAATCGAACAGACATTAGAGAACTGAGCCGTAAATGTATTCCTATACGGTTGGTTTTGGTAAAATAGTTTTGTTTCGATTAAATTGTATACAGCTATATTTATATATGAAACTGCGGATTTTATTGACTATAATTTACTACGCGTTATGACTTCTATGTATAACTTTTCGAAGAGTCGCATTGAAAACCTCGTCGTTTTGCGATCGGTTTTTATAGAGTACTGTTTTTGGTTTCATCATTGAGGTATGAACGGTTTTCGATCCCGTTCGTCCGTTCGCTCGGGTGTTTAGACTCTGGCCTTGGTTTCCTTTGACCTGTAACATGAATAAAGGTAAAATATATAAGTTAAATCGTCAAGCAGTATAGTAGGCAGGCCGATCCGCATCCGACATTGTTCTGCGGCGTGGGTATAGCGGGCGAGGTGAACGAGACATCGCGCGTACAAATGACTGGTGAATGGTTTTATTCCGTAACTGGTGATGATGATGACCGATCAGCGAGCCACATCAACAACATCCGGTACCAGAGTTACACCAGTGATGGCGCCACTTCCATCACTAGTCCATCAAAACTAGGCTAGTGGCGATTAACTAAATATTTTATATATTTTTAACTTAATTTGAATTTAAAATTTTGATGCGCCTACATAATATACTTCTGCAGAACAAATAAAGCGGCAGTGCAGCTTGAACGCAGCTCCGAACCTAACATGTCTATAACACGATGTGAATGTTATAACGCAAGCCAATTTTTTAGGGTTCCGTAGCCCGATAAGGAACCCTTATAAATTCGTTCTGTCCGTTCGAATTTTTTAGAACCTTCCATAATATCCCCATTTCCTTCCATGAATCTGTGACTGATGCACGACGCAGTCAAGGTAAGGATTTTCGGAATATCAACCAGGAAGCCGTGTCGATTTTTTACATTTTATATTGCGCGATAAGTTCCGATAAACACTAAAACAAAGATAAGTAGGTATGAGTATTTTCTCACCTCCGCCCATAAAATGCTTGATAAGTGTAGAACAAGGAGAATCGACCAGCATTGTGAAGATATACGCCACTATAGTCGCCAGGGAGAAGTCTGCTAGGAACTTGAACAACTGGAAACATAATACAAATAAATAAAATAAATAAATATCTGGGACATTATTGCACACATGGTCATCTGACCCCAAACTAAGCAAAGCTTGTAATATGGCTGCCAGAGACTGATATACATACATATAATTTTTTTTAATAGATACATAGATATTAACACCCATACATATAACAAACACAAATGTTCATCACACAAATGTTTGCCCTTGGTGGGAATCGAACCCACGCCCCCAAGCGCAGAAGGCAGGTACACTACCAACTAAGCTAATGGGGCTGTCAAACATACACACACACATCGCCTTTTTTAAGTTATGATTGATTTGGAAAATCATATTATATATTATGAAAAGCGTCACCTTGTGGTAAATAGTAGAACCATTTTCATGACTAAGTTGCTATACTTAACGGGTTTACAACATTAAATCCGGTTCGAACATTTATTTGCTTCGACGACAGCAATAACATTGTAAAGAAAAAACTAAATTAAAATCACGAATTCTGAACAATTTTTTTTTTGATTTTTTTTTTATATTAAATTTGTTACCTCAGAACTTTCGACTGGGTGGAACGATTTTCATGATTCTTTTTTTTTTTGAAAGCTGGTGCTTCCCGTGTGGTCTCAATTTGGTCCAGTTCTGACGTTTTTATGAAGTCAGTATTTATATTGATAATTATTACAATGTTAATGCAGTCAGAGCAAATTAATGTTTGGATCGAGTTCAGAACCATGATGCGGCCTTACCGAAGCAGTAGGAGAGAAGTATCCAGGTGCGATTTTAGAAGAGTTGACCATGAATATAAGGGAGAAATGCACGATGTACATCGCGTACGAAAGACGGCCCAGCACTTTGAAGCAATGCAGTGATAGCACCCAGTTTATTGGTCCTGAAAGTATAAATCAATATTTTATGTTTAGCGCCATCTAGTAGACGGCGGAACTTAAACGCAAACGAGAAACCAAACTACGAGCTCCATGGTCACATTTATAAAATTTCAGTTAGTACGTCGCTGAATCACAGATGGCGCAGATAAAAATAATCCTTCGTAATGGATTGCTTATTTGATAAAATTTATCTGACCGGCCAGACGCTGTCCTTTCCAAACTTTCAGTTTTTCCCAGTTGTTCCTGAATAAAAAAAAAGCCCCTGTTCGGAAAAAAAATCAGTCCAGCCGTTCTCAAGTGATGCGCTTACCAATGAACAATATTTAATTTATAATTAAATTTTTCTACAGGATTATTTTTAACTCACCTTGGACCTCTCGTAAACATCTTGTCTACTTCATAAGTATCATAACGGACATCTTTTGAGCCATGACTTGAAAAAATAATTTTTCAAAAACAAAAAAATAGTTAAATTAATCCCTCTAAACAACAATAACCCTACGAGGTCTCAAATAAGAATTAATGTGGCCCCCCACATTCATTCTTATTTCTGAATTTTTGATTAAGCCCCCGCCTAAAGAAAAATTCAGAGCCGCAACAAGCATAATAAAAATCATGGCAAAAAAATCATAAAATATTAACATTTTTTTAGAGATCTTATTTATTTGGGAATTTGACTGCCCGGTGGCTCAGTAGTGTTAGTGAACGTACCTTCTGCGCTTGGGGGCGTGGGTTCGATTCCCACCTAGGACAAACATTTGTGTGATGAACATTTGTGTTTGTTCTCTGTCTGGGTGTTAGTATCTATTAAAGTATGTATTTAAAAATATATATGTACGTATATCAGTCTCTGGCAGACGTATTACAAGTTTTGCTTAGTTTGTGGTCAGATGACCATGTGTGCAAAAATGTCCTAAATATTTATTTATTTATTTTGTGAAAAGTCATGTAACAAAAGTTCGGTAGGTATGATGTAGGAAAGCTGACTGCGAAAGGTTTTAAATGAATTAAAAATAACCCTGTAAATAGATTATTGATTTCAAAATAAAACTATTAGGTACCTCCATAGCCATGATGGCACGCAAAAACGATCCATCCGACCGCGAGCGCCCAGCACGGCCTCATGTAACTGTTGATCAGGTTGTCCACGGTCTGGTTGTCCCACTCCAGCTGCATGATGGGGTACGTGATCCACGTGACAGCTGCCAGGAGAACTACGGCGCACGCCCACAGAACACCAGCTTGAACCTGGAAATATATTTAAACAATTTTTTTTTTACTATACATAAATTTTATAAACGCAAGTTTTGACACCTTCAATATCCAAAGCGTTGTCTGTGTGTTGCCTACTAATGGATTTACAGGCACACGTTAAATTTAGATTTTAAAAAACCACTTTGCAAAGAAATATGGATAAAGGAATGAAGTAGGCACAATGGTGCAAAAAGTTCCATCAATGGATCTTTACAATGGATTTTCAGCCACACTATTTTTCAGAACTGACGTTCTAAAAAATCAACATTGCAAAAAATTATGGATAACTAGCTGCGCCCCGCGGTTTCACCCGCGTGGTGATGACAATCGGTGATGGTGATGATGATGATGATGAAAAGTAGCCTATGTATTTCAAATTTCATCCAAATCCGACCAGCCGTTTCTGTGTGATTGAGTCACAAACATTCATCAATCTATCCATCCAAACTTTCACATTTATATGATATTAGTGTGATGGAATAAAGTGGACACAATGGTGCAAAAAGATTCAAGTCTAATGGATAGGATGAGAAGGGAGGTTTCCTAAACACGTAGGTATAATCTATGTAGATAGTAACAAAGTAGGAAGGTAGGAAGGAAGTTACTATGATAGTAAAAAGAATGTTGTTACCGTAGACATTCGCATTCTCTGGTGCCGGTTCAGATGCAGGATGTATCCGTAGATCATACCGATGAAGAACGGAGACGAGCGAGTCAGCGTGTTCACGTAGTACTTGGTCAAGTAGTACTCCTGACTCTCCATGTCTCGACTGGAAAATATTATAAAATTAAATTATTATCAATATCATACACGACATCTACTCACTATAAGATTACACAAGAGAAAGCAAACGTCACAAATCCCTCCTGTGGTCTGCGCCGTCACAGACCAACACTGCACACCACATCCTCAACAACAGAGTCGTTGTCAATTGGAACAGGTTGCCCGAGGATGTGGTCGCATCCAAATACATAAATGCGTTTAAAAACAATCTGGACAGATGGATAAGAATGAAGAAGATAATCTTAACAGATAAATACTAAATTTTGACACTGTGTGATATAGGCACATCAGCTTATGCTGCTCGCCTATCATCAATAAATAAATATAAAAAACCGACTTCATAAAAATGTCAGAACAGGACCAAATTCAAATGGGACCACACAGGAAGCACCAGCTTTCAAATAAAATAATAATCATCAAAAAACTGAAAAACCGATTTCACGGAAACGTCAATAAACTGGCTTCATAATAAATATAAAATTTTCTACTCATGGACATGGAATTTTTTCTTAAAAGGGGTTGTAACATTTTAGTATGGAGCCTGGCATAGTTTTCGTCGCATTTTTTTTTTTTTTTGCACGGCCTCCTTTCCAATTTGTGTTAATGGACAGAGAACATGAATACAAATAATAAATGCCATGTAACATAACTTCGCTAAGTGTCAAGTTCTGCTGTTATTTGATGCCATAAATCATAATATTTTAGTTTCGGCCATAATAACAGGATAACCTGACACATTACCTGCCTGCCTTCTGTGCTTGGGGGCGTGGGTTTGATTAGGACAAACATTTGTGTGATGAGCATTTGTGTTTGTTCTATGTCTGGGTGTTAATATCTATTTAAGTATGTATTTAAAAATATATATGTATGTATATCAGTCTCTGGCAGCCATATTACAAGCTTTGCTTATTTTGGGGTCAAATGACCATGTGTGCAATAATGTCCCAGATATTTATTTATTACAAAAAGTATGAATGGCTTCTATATATTGGCATAGGTTTGAAATGCGACTGCAAAAGCAAAAAAAAATATGGCTGCCGATCACTATGCCAAAATGTTTGAAGCCTTTATCTTATTAATAAAGTATTGCATTGTACCGTGGCGGGTCGCTAGTAACAATATAATAAATGAATGGACACATACGAGGGTATAACAGGCCCAGCTTGGAACTCCATCATGAAGTTGTAAACCGAAGCCCCGAGCAGTGAGAGCCCCAGTCCCGCTGCGAGCGCTATCCAAGCCACGCGTTTCTTATTGCCGAGCACCCAGAACAGCACCAGTGGCGATATTATGTACAGTTGCACGTCTATAGCTAGGTACCAGCTGTGGGCTAGGCACTGAAACAAATACAATCATTATAACACATTACTGGAGCGCCAACAGAAGGATAATTATCAATATAAAAAACTGACTCCAACAGAACTGGACCAAATAAAATGAAATGGGAGCAAACGGTAAGCACCAGCTTTCAAATAAAAAAAGAACCATCAAAATCGGTTCACCCAGTCGAAAGTTCTGAGGTAATAAACATATTTTTTTTAAACCAGTCGAATTGATAACCTCCTCCTTTTTGGAAGTCGGTTAAAATGTGGTGCGAGGCGTAGGAGGCGTGTGGGCGAGGTTGCACTACTTTTTTATACTTTATTAGTTAAAAATTTATGAGTAGCATACTGTCTTCATTTAAATCAATGTTTGTTGACTTATGCTATTCCACTGCTGAGCAAAGGTCTTTAGTCTTCAATTATGTCGCCCTTTGCCCAACGCTGGGACAGTTTTGAATGATGATGTAGATAACTATGAAATGGCATTTCAAAAATATATATTGGTTTGATAACTTCATACAGATTATGAGATTTCTTCAAAGATAGATTATGGATATTAGTATATGATTAGCAGTTAAATATATTGATGTATTCACTTACCATCCCAGATGGATTCACCCAATTCTGTACATGCAGCAAAGTGGACCACCAATACACTCTGCACCTCTCTGTGTGTGCCGCCACGATGGCCCAGTTTGGCCCATCAGATAAGCGGTTTAGTAACGAAGCTTGGACCAAAACGTAGGCGGCTAGCACGGGGAACATTCTCAACAGTCGGTTGAGGTAGAACATGTGAAGGTTTTTTAGCAGTCGAGCTGGAAAATACATCAAATAAAAGCATGACTAGAAAGAGTATAGATGCCTTTAAAAATATATACAGATTTGGTATGAGAAAGTTGTCAAACACCATAATGATTAAATTTGTGAATAATTAATTACCCAGGATACTAGTGGCTCAAAGACAGAAGGTAACATAAAAACAGACAAGACATATACTTAGAAACTTTACTCTCCTTCTGGGCAGTCGAGAAAAACAATAAATTGATGTTGACCCATGTCATGGCCATAATGATCAAATAGGCTTCCCATATAATAGGCTTACAATAGGCTTCCCGAGGATGTAGAACTTATTCAAAGCAAGGTTAGCATGCTGGCTTTCCAATCAACCATTCTACGACATTGATAAATAATTTATGGTTTTACATGCAACATCCTAGAATGCATTTATTACTAGATATTAACTACTCTTATTTTTATTGACATGAGTATTTTATTTCTGACATACTTAAAGGTATGCCAAGAAAGTAATGTCGCAGTTCTGACTGTTATAATTATCAATAAAAAAAACTGACTTCAAATTAAAAATTAAAGGACCACACGGGAAGCACCAGCTTTGAAATAAAAAAATAATCATCAGAATCGGTTCACCCACTCGAAAGTTCTGAGGTTAAAAAAATACAGTCGAATTGATAACCTCCTCCTTTTTGGATGTCGGTTAATAAGCGGAAAACAAGAAAGGGAATCATGATGATGGATAATGTGAATCCGGGGTGTTGTTCCAGAACCTGAGACATTAAGTTTGTCAGTGTCACTCTCATCCCGATTGACAGAAGTGTGACGGGGGTAGCTCTCATAGAAAGCTTTCAGAATTTGGCTACATACTTTTAGATGGGTCAGGTTTCAGACATCAGTGGTTTGTTATTGGTTATTTATTAGTGTTTGAGGGGTAGATAGTCATTAAAGTGCATACTTACATCTTGTTAGTTTACCAGCACTAGTGTAGACTAGTAGCAACCCACTCAGCATAAAGAAAGTGTCCACAGTAATAGGACCCATTGTAATCCAAACTCCTTGCGGTGACATTATCCACTAGTAGAAAAAACGAGCAGTGAGATAGGGAACAGTAAAAAGATTGATTAAATAGTCGAAACAATTTCAGTAAGTAAAATAATCAAGTCATCAATCAAATTAAATAACAAATAGACACTACTATAACTGCAAAAAATAATATGACTTCCTGCCTTGCTTATTAAATCGCAGGTGGAATAACTTAGCAGGTAGTGTAGATTTTCACACAAATCCTATAAGAAAATCATCACCCTAAGGGTACTCACGTTAATAACATCCATAGGGTTAGCCAACAAGTCGGACACCTGGTTGACGTATGTGTGACCCACGATGACCCACATCATTGCGAAAGACCTCACCCCGTCGAGACATTCTATAGCTCCTGGAACTGGTGTGTACGTTACAAGGCGGCGAGTGTTGGTGAATACAGAGAAGCACTGGTAGACCTTGTTCACACGTTTTGGGTCTGAAATAAAATCAGAGTAAACATTACTGGTTGTATTTATCTATTGTGTTCTTCATCATAATAGCAAATTGAAATTAGTAAGAGTGTAGCAAATGTGCCAGCACCCCAGAGCCTCACTTTGATACTTCAAGGAGTTGGGTTGACTCGGGTAGCTGCTGGTAGGGGGAAATGTACAATACACCCCAAGCGGGACATTAGTGGTGCAGGACTTATCACCCCCATCTCGAATAAGAATAGTATGAGTATTGTAAGGTTGCCAGTGGCCAGTGGACCTAGCAATAGCAGATAAGGATTTCCATCCTCTCCCTGTGGAAAAACTATCTACCGCCCATGCTAGGCTTGCTGGAAGAGATTGCTTATAGATATTGCCCCTGTAGTCTAGTCATATGTATGTAATTTTGGAAAGCTGTGGACGAGAGAAGTACAGGACCAGAAAAGATGGTGCGCTGAAGAGTAGACCTCTGTACACAAAAAATGGTTGATGATGTTATTTTTGATGTGAACATAGTTATATAGGTATGTTCTTGCTATCCAGGGGGGAAACGTACAATACACCCCAAGCAGAACGTTGGTGCAGGACTTATCGCCCCAAATTTGAATAAGAATAGATATCTTATTGTCTACGAACCTGGCCATTTTATCAGTAGATTAGAGGAGACTAGTTATTCTAATAGCATCGTAGGATTTTGAAAATATCATCGCATAAATGCTAATGATTACGCGCACAGTATGCCGGACCGCAGACGGACGGGTCGCATTACAAAATCATGTTCATATGAAAAATACATTCACATTTTTTTTTGGGAAGTCTACATATACACCAACATCGCCGAACGAAGGTAAGCTGGCAGATGAGATGTGCTTCTCCCATACTAAGATCTGGACTGCTAAAACCAATCTGAACGGTTTCGATATCACTTTGTCAGAATTCCAGTAAGCGCGCCATGATATGTTCATGACAGTGCGGCAGTGGTTTGGAATGGCGAAATGCTGGACCCCTGGCCGCTCTCCGCTCTGTCTTCGTGCTGGGAGCTGCTAGTGCTCGGGACCACGTCTGTTGCATTGGAGTGCTGAACGAGATCGGCGCGCCAGCGGTGGCTGAATCCACGCCCTTCGGTATCATACAAATTTATTTTACAAAAATATTTTGTTTGGCTTTGTTTATTTATTGTTTATTAATTTGATACTGATCAAATATTGATCTTGTCTTGACTTTGACAGTTTGACTTGACGTGACAACTGGCTAGTTTTTTTCTTTTAAGATGATTTTGGCGTCCCACATCTTGTGCATTTGGCAGTGTAAAGTATTGAAAATTAAAAATCAAATTTTATTAGATATCGTCAAACATGGCATAGTCACAGTCAGAGTCAAGCAAAGTCATGGTCATAGTGAATTCAAAGTTAGACTAACATTGTGGAGTCTATAAATAGAGTTAAAAATGGATATGTGGAAATATTATCACGAAAACACGTGTTTTACCTCATTATATTTTACCCTCATCATCATCCTACTTTTCCGCAGCCAAGAACGTTCACAAATACTCACTAAGGAATAACACAGAATACATAATCCACATTATTACACATCAATAATTGAAAATATGAACTCAAGGAAAATAATACCTACAACAAGGCGTCATTTTCACGTTAGCGCCGAAACTGATTGACAATCAGATAAAGCTTTTTAGGGTTCCGTAGCCCGAAAAGGAACCCTTATAAATTCGTCCTGCCCATCCGTCTGTCTGTCTGTCTGTCCGTCCGTCCGTCCGAATTTTTTAAAACCTTCTAACTTCTATAATTATTAAGATAAGTAAATAAAACTTTGCATATTGACAGTTATGATATAGATCTCAATTTTAAATGTACAAAAAATATATAATATTGCGTTTTAGGGGTAGCTCTGGTACATGTGAAATGTTTTTTTTTTTTTTTTTTTTTTTTCACTTCAACTACTCGTGTGGGGCATAGTTGAAAAGGTCTTTTAAAATGGAGGTAAGGTTTCATAGATCACTTTTTTATAAAGTCTATACTTTGCGAAATATGGCCAGACAAAGTGGCAAAAAGTTGCCCCCCCCCCCTGCATTTCTAAACTATAAGACATAGAAACTTGAATCTTACAATACAGATACCTAAGTAGGTCATATTTAAAACCTTTATTCAAAATTATTTCAAAAATTTATCTGTACCCTTAGTACAAGATTTGATAGTTTTCGAAAACTATTTTCGTTTTCGTATTGTTCCATACATTTCAGCAAATCGCCTCTAGCGGAAACGCGGAAGAACTAAAATCGGTATTAATCGGCAGTATAGGTTGCTTCACTCGAATACAAAAAAAGGTTTCGAATAGCTTTTAGCCCAGCAATGTATGGTACAAAAAGAAAACGAAAAAAGTTTTCGAAAACTATCAAATCTTGTACTAAGGGTACTGATGATGAATTTTTGAGTAACAGCGATAAAACTGTAATAAATTCAAAGCGTTCTAGCTCATAGGTTATTGACCTTTTTGTAAAATGGTCTTAACTAATAATGTTTCTCAATCAGTTTTCTCTATGTTTAAACCATAAAAAGTATATGCTATGTCGGGATGGTACATCAAAGCTTCGTTCGTTCGAATTTTTCTATAACCATAATTTTCTGAACAAAGACTACAATGGCTTTGATTACGGAACCCTACCATATGCGTGTCTCGGCAAGTTCTTGGCCATTTTTTTATATTCTTCCTTTTGGGAAGAATAACAAAAAAAAGCTTTAAGTATCTGATTGTCAATTTGGCGCCCCACGCCCTGTTTATTAGCTATGTAGAAACAAACGAAACGGACGTACCTACATCTGCAAACTAGAATCAATCCACACAATCATACTTTAGAGTAAAAGCAATTTTTGTAAAAATTGAGTGTACCTACCTACCTACGAAACAATTGTTTATTATTTTTAACAAAGTAAAATTTACATTTTTTAAGCAAAGCTCCGTGTTTTAAGCATGTCAATATAATTTTGAAGAAAACCATGATTAATTCACAGTTTTACTTTTCCAAAACTCAATGGTTCAAAATTATGAAAACAATGTTTTCTTAAGTGGATTGATTTGATGGGTTTGAGTACTCAATATATTTTTACAAGTAATTATCGTTCGCGCAAAACTTTATGAGCCCTCTGAAGTTAGGCGCGAGGCCTCCCCGACGCCCTGTAAAGTCCCTCGGATACCTATAATATGCGTACTGCGCAGCTACTGGGCCTAACTTCAGAGGGCTCATAAAGTTTTGCGCGAACGATACAAAAATATAATTACTCTGTGAATGTTATTTATGAATGGGCTAAGTTTTTATGGGCAGACATGACATTGGCGACAATTATAAAGTAAGTAGGTACGATCGATGGTGGAACCCAAAATCTTTCACATTTTTTTTTTCTTATGATTCAAAAGTGATGTTAATGTTATCCTTACCGTTGCCGAGTATCACAGTCTGATAGAGATCGTAGCTCGTGCTCGTGACGACCAGCAGGAAAAGGAATGAGAATACGGCGCTGAAAAAAAAGTTTTACTTAGTAGGTAGTTGTATCGTTCGCGCAAAACTTTATGAGCCCTCTGAAGTTAGGCGCGAGGCCTCCCCGACGCCCTGTAAAGTCCCTCGGATACCTATAATATGCGTACTGCGCAGCCACTGGGCCTAACTTCAGAGGGCTCATAAAGTTTTGCGCGAACGATACCTACATTGATCTATTTCTTTTTCCTGAGTAGGTAGGTTTATCAACGTAACTGATAATAATAAAAATTCAATACTTATTGTATTTTTTTTTAACAAAACTGAACCGATTTTTGTTACACCTACCTAAGCTGCACCTTACAAACTGTGCTCGGGATTTTACAGATTTGCACATTTATTTTCGAAGAGTAGGTGATACTTTTAAGTCAAGCCAATTTTAGGTACTCAGTAAGTAAGTAGGTACCAGTTTACTTAGGTTCAGTCGTTCTTTCTAAAGTGGATCACATTAAAAACCGACTTCAAATAGGTAAGTATATATTTTCGAAAAACGTAAATAGTAAGTGCCTATAATGTTCGAGGGTTGCCCTCAGTTTCCCTGGAATCCCATCATCAGATCCTGAATTGGTGACAATGGGACTAAATTGGAAGTAATTACCCTTAGAATGTATTACCCTACCGAACAAAACTTTTTTTTTTTAATTGGTCCACAGTTGATGAAATCCATCGTGAAATCGGGGAAAATATTAAAGAAAAATACAGTGGAACATAGAACCGTCCTCCTTTTTTGAAGTCAGTTAATAAAAAGTAAAAGACTGTCATGTCCACATTTGCGATCAATATTAACATATTATGATTTTGCCTAATATTATTTACATAAAATACAATTAGGTACGTCAGATATTATAATTGTATACGTAAGTAAGTACATAAGTCATAAACAATGCAGTGCACAGTTGCATAGATTGGCTAATTATCAATTACAGCGGATACTTTCCTCATAGAATATTACAACAATAAAAATCTTTATATAAATATTATCTAAGTAATAGTACCTATAATATGTAATAATTATCATGTTTTGTAACAAATTGTCATGATCATAAAATTTGCACGTGTTTACTGATAATGTAGGTAAGTATTTCCAGCATTAGCTTAGCGCGATTACAATAAAACTGATTTCAGAATTTTCAGATAATGGACTCGGTTTCTGATTTTTATGTTTTTGCTAATCATCATAATAATAATGGGAGTTAGCAATCGTTACAAATGGAATATTTCATAGTACCTTGTTAATGTAGGTAGGTTCGGGGCCCGCTTCGTAAGCTCTTAATTTTAACCGACTTCCAAAAAGGAGTAGGTTATCAATTCGACTGTATATTTTTATTTCTTACCTTAGAACTTTTGACTGGGTGAACCGATTTTGATGATTCTTTTTTTATTTCAATGCTGATCGTTTCCGTTTGGTTCCGCATAAAATATGGCAGGATACGTTGTATTCATAAAAAGTATATAGTATTTTTAGGGTTCCGCACCTAGAGGGTGTAAACGGAACCCTATCACTAAACCTACGTTGTGTGTCTTCCATCCGTTTGGGGTCGCGTAAGTTTTCGCATTCACCTAAATTGGATCGCGTTTGAGAGGTGAAGGTACCGGTCGGCACCTTCTAAGTATTTGCATTTAATATAGGTACTTTTTTGTTGATAATATGACGAGTCTTTGAAATTAAAACAACTGATAAATAAGCTGAGCTGGTAACGCATCAAAAACAGCATTCCTGTTGCAGGTGGTCAGTGGTTACCTACAGCTTACCATCAGGCAAACCGTTTATTTTGTCGCTCATTTTGTAATCAAACTCCAAGAAATTAATTAATCAGCTGACGCATAGGTAACATTTTTAATGATTCACATACTGACGCACCTATTTTTAGTTATCATTCATAAAAATTCTCAAAAATTGCAAAAATCATACTTACATGGCAACATAGTCCGCAGCGACCCACTGTTTGTCATTAGGTAAGCGACAAAAAGAATCCTCGTACTGTAATCCTACTTCTGTCGTGTTGAAAAGCAGCTCACGTATGGCTTGCTCTGTAGTACAAGTTTTGGGTATGCATATTGCTAGTAACAGTGTCAGGTTACCCAGAGCGGTGTCAGATGCAACCCTGAAAACGTAATTTTATAAAATTAGTCCTACGAGTACGTACCTAATACCTATATTGAAAATTGAGAGTGATTGAGAGAAAACGAGCATTAAAAGCATTGAAGTATTCGACCAGTGTGTGTTGCCAGTGGTGAAATACGGCACTGAAACGTGGTCACTATGGCATAAGAAAGCTCAGAGTCGCACAACGAGCTATGGAAGAGGGCAATGCTCGGGATTTGTCTACGAGATCGAATGGAACATAAATTATATTACATTCACACATCGCCATATATCATATATATCATATCATAATCATCATCATCACTATTTATAAAATTTCCATGTCACAATGTTAGTTACCGTACTCCTCTGAAACGGCTTTACCGATTTTTACCAAATTTTATATGCGTATTCAGTAGGTCTGAGAATCGGCTACTATCTATTTTCCATACCCCTTGACCGATTTTCATCACCACGTGGGTGAAACAGCGGGGCGCAGCTAGTAATATATAGATGATGAAAATATGCCAGCTTTAAAGGTGGAATATTAGGAAGTAAGTCCCTGAACCTTAAAAATACTTTATTTGCAGTGTTTTCATAACATAACATTCGTGTCAGTAGCGCTCAGCCTTGTCAGAAACTTTCGGACAGCCTAATACTCTTACATTTGGGATATTACTGACCTTATAGTACTAATAATCCGTGCTTGTATCCGTATACGCTGATAATATTAAAACATCATTTTAGTTTTCTTTAGTTTACTTCAGACGTTTTAAAAATGCTGACCTTAATAAATGTAAATGATAAAACTGAGTTTGAATAAAGTATAGTTACCTATCAACTGATCCACCTCCCAGTACAATTTGAGCACTTCTTCTAATTCTCTCATACTGTACCACTTTTTCCTTTACATCTTCAGTCAGCCTCGATGTTTCAGAATTGAGTTCGGGCCATGGTATCTCCGGGAAGGGCAGATCAGGCCAATCTGGCCAATCGGGCAAACTCGGCAGCTCGATATCTTGGGAGAGGGGAAGGTTGATAGCGCAGTATTTGCCTTCGATGGTGGATGATGTTGAAGGGGCCTCATGGTTGATGGCAAGGCATTGATAGTAGTTGCCGAGGTCAGCCAAATTGCCGTCGAGGAGGCCGCGTGGAGTTCTTATGCCGGCGTCCAAAACTGTAAAAAAAGCTTACTATAATTTTTTTCGTCATTCGTTTGTTAACAGTTTATCATGTTCCTACAGCTGGGACACATTGATGCCCTAATCCACCATGCAGAATCAGTTTCATGGACAACCTACCGGTTTCCTTATGATATTTTCCATCACCGTTTTTAAGCGATGGCATCGAAACTGCAAATTTTTTTTTTTTGAGTACCAAATAATATCATTCATGTGGGGTTGCAGGTTGGTCATGACGAAAAAAAAACAGACCTGACCGTAGACCGTTGAAGGTCTAAAAGCCAATCCAAATGTTCAACTCAATATTTGCAAAGAAAATTATTTGAAAGGCTAATGATACGAGAAACGTACGTTTTGCGCATCATTAAAAAAAAGGAATAGGTACCTAAAGAAAAACAACGAAAGAGCAAGAAGGTAGAGAAATCTTTTTATCCACTTCTTCCCAATTACAATCATATTGAAATACTGTAGTAGCTAGTACCTATTGGTAAAAATGTAAAAAAATGCAAACGATTTTTCCTAGGCTTTATGAGTTAATAATTTAGATTATTTTTTGTATCGGTAACTGTTTGTAGTGTGATATATAAAGGACATAGTCCATAACCGATAATAAACCAATAGTAAACAATTAACAATCTTACGTCTGTTTACTTTTCACGTGTGACAAAGCAGTAATTTTTTCAACCCCCGATACTGGAAGAGTTTAAGATGTTATGAGTTTTCAACCCCCGATACTGGAAGAGTTTAAGATGTTATGAGTTTTCAACCCCCGATACTGGAAGAGTTTAAGATGTTATGAGTTTTCAACCCCCGATACTGGAAGAGTTTAAGATGTTATGAGTTTTCAACCCCCGATACTGGAAGAGTTTAAGATGTTATGAGTTTTCAACCCTCGATACTGGAAGAGTTTAAGATGTTATGAGTTTTCAACCCCCGATACTGAAAGAGTTTACGATGTTATGAGTTTTCAACCCTCGATACTGGAACAGTTTAAGATGTTATGAGTTTTCAACCCTCGATACTGGAAGAGTTTAAGATGTTATGAGTTTTCAACCCCCGATACTGAAAGAGTTTACGATGTTATGAGTTTTCAACCCTCGATACTGGAACAGTTTAAGATGTTATGAGTTTTCAACCCCCGATACTGGAAGAGTTTAAGATGTTATGAGTTTTCAACCCCCGATACTGGAAGAGTTTAAGATGTTATGTTTTTTCGTGTGTATCTTTTGTCTTTCTGTGGCGTTGTGGCTCTTTCACCAGGAAAAAAACAATTAATTCTTGTAAGCACAGATTGACTTAACATTTCTAAAAAACCGTAAACTTTAATAAGAAAAACAGCTATGGACACATTACTGACGTGGAAGCTAAAAGCGGCATTGATGAACGAACGTGATAAACGTGGGGTGACGCATAACTGAGGCACACATTTCATAGCATTTGTCTTTTATTTGTAACTAAGGGGAAAATGTCTAAATATGAGTATATTGGGGTACATACAAAGTTATGTAGGATCGCATCTACTAAAACTACATCGGTGGCCTGCCTCTGTGCCAGACGGAGGTAACCGGGAGAATAACGTGACTGATCAAAGCCTTATTGCTGCCTTGTATTTTTTTTTTCCGAAGCTCGAAGACCGATGGAAAGAAAGGTTCTTGAGTGGAGACCACGAATTGGAAGACGCAGCGTAGGTAGGCCTCCCACTAGATGGACCGACGACATCGTGAGATCGCGGGCATCCAGTGGATGCAGATGGCAGGATGTCGTTCAGTGTGGAGTTCTAAGGGGAAGGCCTTTGTTCAGGGATTGGACGCCTTCTGGCTGCTGATGATGATGTCGGCAATTTTACAAACCGTGATTTGTACTTACATCTTAGTAGCAAATTAGTGTTATTATTAATCAAATACTGCATTTGTTCATGGCACAATTCTTCATCCAGCACTTCTTCATAAAGATTTGAGTCGAACGTTTGCTTATAATCCGGAATCCGTATATCCAAATAGGCGTTTGCGCCCAAAAGTAATGTCAAAAAAAATATTGGCACCATTTTGATAAGCACTTACACATGCGACTAACGATGAACTAAAACGAAACTAAATTATAGCTAAATAATATGGACTAATAGACATCACTGATTTGGTTAATCTTATCAGAATTATTTTGTTTGATTAATACTACTACCATATAATTAATTTTGATTCACTAAGATACGATAAGAGTACGAGTATGATTTGTGATCATGTCGTATTGATAAGGGATAGCAAAATTTTTACTAACGTATTTTTTTTTGCCGTTTTTATAGATAATGATACGGAATCCTTCGTGCGCGAGTCCGACTCGCACTTGGCCGGTTATTTATAAATTTTTCATTTTCCATCTTCATCATTTTCAGTATTTGTATTATAATGGACAATCAAAATTCAAATTACTATGCTACCGCATAAACGCTCTGTTTGAAATTTATAGGGCCACGTGACTACAGTGACGTTACAAGCAAGCAAACAAGTTTGTATTCGCCATATAAATGTTATTCTATTACCTTTCTGGACCTTTGAAATATATAGGGTTACGCATATAGACTGTACTAAGTGGAAAGGATGTCATTATACCAATCATTATGAACAGTAGGTACAATGATCTCCTTTCGGCTAGTACAGACTATATGAGTAATCCTGTATAGAGAGTTTGCAGTCAATCAGGTGATCAATAAAAAAATACTTATTGCGTATTTTTTCAAAAAATTAGGACATTATTTTGAAGTTTTAGAGATTTTTTTTATCGAGGGTTGAACAATATTGTCAATACAGTCAAATATTGTCACTTATGTGATAAGATACCATCATTTAGAGTACAATAATGGTAATTGTAAAAAAATAGTAAGTAGGTACGTTGCTAGCCACGGGAGGTTCGGTATATAAGGCTTTGCAAAAGAAATGACTTCACGAAATTTGTAAAGAAAGAAAAGTATTTATTTCTTACAAAAAACAAAAGATACATAGACATTACGAGTTAAAAACATAAAAATAAATAACTGGCCATGTGCGAGTCGGACTCGCGCACGAAGGGTTCCGTACCATTTTCTATAAAAACGGCAAAAAACACGTTTTTAGTAAGGGGCCCCTTGAATATTAATTTTATTTTAATTTACTTATTTATTTTTAAAGTCAATATATAACTAAATGTTCTGTGAATATTTCAAGCGACAACCGGTTGCCGTTATCAATATCGAGCATAAACGAGCAAAAAAATCACTGTTGTATGGTAGCCCCCTTAAATATTTATTTTATTCTATTTTTTTGTATTTGTTGTTATAGCGGCAACGGAAATACATCATCTGTGGAAATTTCAACTGTCTAACTGTAACGGTTCATGAGATACAGCCTGGTGACGACGGACGGACAGCGGAGTAATAGGGTCCCGTTTTACCCTTTGGGTACGGAACCCTAAAAAACATCAGTCATAGCAGAAGTGAACACTTAAGTAGTAATTCACCTATTCTACAAGAGATGGTGCTGTTTTAAAATACACGGTACACATACCACATGTATACGGTTTCAGTCTCCTTGTGAGTAATATGTTCCTTGATTTCAGTCCCATATGAATTCTTGTATCGCGTTTTATGTTTCCCTCTCCGGCTTCTTATAGTAAGATATTTGTTACACATAAATGGTATTACATTCTCTTAGAGGTTGTGACGGTCCAGAATGGGGTCCGTTACCTTTCACAACATTTAAACTTTAGTTTACAACTAAAATATTCAATTTAAATTGATATATGTTTGATTGGCTGTGTCCATATTAATTTTATCAATGAAAAGCTAAAGGAATTCTATATTAATAAATTAATAACAGTTTTATACTGTTTTATAGCTTCCTTGTGGACAGGCGGTAGAAAAATATCTCTCCTTACTATATTAAGAAGAACTAAGGCTGCCTTTTTGTTCCAATTCAATGAATAGAACTACTAAATTATTAGTTGAATTAAGTATAATAAAAGAATGGGAATACCTTGTACAATTCACTTAACGACTAAGTCACTATCCGTTTAGAAGTTGGTTTGTAGTGAGTATTATCTGAAGTATGTGGAAGCAGTTCCGTTGGACCATGATTCTGCAGTGGCCGCTTTGGACTGTGGACATCGGGCTGGATTTCATGAAGCTATGGGGATGCAGACTGAACAGGGTCGATGACCTGAAATTGTAACAAAATCACCTATTAAATAAAGTTAGCTACATAACACAACATGATGGACACAAGAAAGCTTAAATGGTCGTTTATACGCTAGGCTCGGGTTATGTGGGGGTTACAGGTTGTGGAACGCTAGAAGTAAAACATTATCTTATGTTATTTGTGTTTGTTAAGTTATATTTGATAAAATTGATGCTGTTTTAATACCAACAACCACCGATAACCATTGACCTTTGTTGTTTCTCTAAGAATTTGGAGGAGTAAAGAGACTTCACTTCTTTACTGTTGGAAAACTAAATGGTTTATTATAAGAAATAATGTGTCGATTCTGTACAGTATTGGTGATCATTCACAGTTATGTATTATCTTCAGTCCAATGTTATTTTGATAGATAAAGGTAAGCAAGTTGCCTCTCTTTGACATATTAATATTAGTTAATAGCACCTGTGTGTTATTACTTGGTTTAAGTATTAGTAAATATAATTTTAGGATAAAAATTACCTTTGTGTTGAAAAGTAGCTTAGGTTGTTTGAACACGGGTTCATGTCAGGCATCTTTGTAGTTGAGTTAAGATGCGAACTTCGGATCAGATATCATCAGATTAATGGGATGCTACAGAATCCTGAAATTGAGAAGAAATCACTGTTACAACATACCTACATTACTGACCCAGATCTACATAAATTAGTAGGATATAAAGGATGTTTGTATGCGGATTGTGCAACTGCTGGAAACAGGGCAGAGAGGCTGGACAGCTCGCTTTCACTCTCAGCATAGTTCAGGAATCATTGCTATGAAATGTAATTTGTTTTTAAAATTTTAGTCACAATAACAAAATTGTGAAAAATGACTATTTAGTAACACACAGTGTCTCCTACGATTAAAGATTATATAGAATGAGGGAGGCAAGGCAGGATGCTATATTTTGACGAATTTTACAAAGAAATATGTGAAGCGGTTTTAGTTTGTTTACAAAATGATAACCTACAAAATTTTATACGATGGTTTCTTCTACTATAAAAAATAAATAAATAATTAAATAAGTTACATACCTTAATTGATAATAGTTCCAAATATTTATAACAATTTAACTTGATGATTATTTAGTTTTGTTTATTCAGTTGCAAAATCTTGATGCACAGGCTACTTAGAATGACAGACAAAATGGCGAAGCGGTGGAGGGGCCACTGCGTCAAAAGTATTGAAACTAACAATGTTTACAAAATCCGGCTCTCTGATTAGTCGAAATGTTTCAATACTTCTGAATCTTTTGATACTTCTGATAGTTTCAATAGTTCCGATACTTTTGTGACAAAGCCGCTTGTTGTAGCATTTTGAACCTTAAAGACGAATGGTATATAAGGGGGTAGCAGAGGCGCGTCGATTGATTCTGCATTTAGTCGTGACCCTGTCGTGTTGTCCAATATATTTTAGAGTCTTTTGCGTTTCTTTGTGAATTTAAAGGTGAAGCTCTGCCCGACTTAACACAAATTTCAATTATGTCACAGAGTTTTATTAAATTCTTTTTGCTTAGTAGTTTTTCAGTAATTTGAACTCAGTTCGAGGTGTGAACGATATTCCGTGTTGCTACGTGGAAGTTGGCCTCGTACTTTTGAGAATTTAGATTCTTTTTCTTATGGGTGAAGGTAGTTTGTTAAAATTTCTTACAAGTAAAAGTAGCTTCTTAAGGGTTTCTTACGCGTTGGGTAAACTCATTTAGTCATTTAAATGACTTGTATTTGAAAATATTGGACAATTGCGATTCATTTCAACATGGTTTGAAATAATGGACTGCCTTCGCTGAACCTCACTGTGACCACTTACGAAGGCCGTTCATCTCCTCTCCGCGATAGTTAGGACTTGGGAACTTTGAGACGATCCCAAGGTCGATTTTAGCCGCTTAAATGAGGCATCGATTCAGTCTCCGGGTTGTGTGATTGACTGTAGTTTGGATGGGGGTACGGACCTCTGGAATCACCTTAACAGGTTGTGATACTATATCCTAGCGGGACTGGTTAGCCGTAGGCTAGTCTCCGTCCGCCTACATGCTTTCACATGATCTGTCTTTACGTTAGGAGGGTCAATAAGCTCTATCCCCAAGGGAGGTCCGTTCTGTTTTAAGAAGCCTCCCGGAACTTCGGTTCCTTTGAGCTTACCTGTAGGGCTGTAGGTAGTGACTATAGGTTCGTGGACTAGTCACCCATGTCAGGTCCTTACAGTTTAGTCAGAGTTCTGCACTCGGGCAATTAGCAACCCGTATAACTCTGTTGTTAGGGAAGGGCTGGTTTTTTTTTTATTGTGTCTAGTTAATTAAAGAACTCGTTTGTTCTTTGTTTGAGTTATGGTGTATCTCCAGAATAGTTGAGGGTACCAGGTGTAGGTTTTTTGAGGTTGATCTCGGGGATCTGATATCTTCAAAGTATGCGAGGGTACCAGATCGTCAAGACATAGGGAAACCTAGGGACTTGTAGGGGCTTTTCTTTCAGCTTGTTCCTGTTTTAACTTATTGGAGATAATCCAGTAAAAGGTGTTGAACTAGATTATTAGATTTGCTAGTTGGGATTTTAAAGTTATGTTCATAATTAAATAATTGGTCATTTATAGCCATTTGTAAACTACAGTGTAGTCATCGAATATAGATCGAAATTTCTATGTGACTGATACTGTTAGTTATTTTGTAGAATTAAATGAGATTCTGTCTAAAGAGACTTAGTGAAGGTTGCTTAGACAAGCAATTCACTTCTAGTCTCTAACTAAGTCTAAAGCTAATTTCATAATTTTGTGAAGGTAGATGAAGAATTTCTATTTACCTTAAAAATGTAAGACATAGTCAGAAAACCCAACTAGTATCTAATGGTTTAATGATTATTCAGGGTTTGGTAACTCCTGAAATTATTTGATTTATAAAAATCATAATTTTTCTTAGAAAATGAGGAATTTGTAAAGGAGATTGACATGTATTATTGTTTGCATATAATTGAATTATTGGAAATTCGGGGACGACCGGGTCTAACATGATCTTAAGAGAAATATAATTCTCAGTTTTAACATCGAAGAAATTACTAAATGAATCTCTTCAAATTGAAAGTTGATATGACGGACTTTCTTCTACATCACACATTATTTGGGTTCCATAGAAGGTACCTAAGCTAAGTATAGCTGAATAGTACACAGAGCGGTTGTCTCTAGGTTACCCCTTGGTTATGGAAAACTTAAAGGGCGCCTTTACATTGTTACTGATTTAGTAATACTGGCTTGTTCAATATAAACTCTCTTAAAGGAAGTCCTGATTGAGATGGCCAATTTGAAGAGCTAACGGGAAGGTTACTTTACTACTTACCTTTTACACTAAAATCATGTTACACTTGAATGTCTAGATTGAGTATTCAGTAATTTGACCTGAAGACTGCATTCTATTTGCTAAATTTGTAATAAAGCGCGGCAGTTTCTTTGCCAGTTCTTCTGCTAGCGTATAGGGTTTACGAACATGGTGGTAAATTTTGCATTAGCACAGAGCACCTTCTTAGGGTCTGTGCAAAGATTTGATAAAGTTTGCAGTCGCATAAGAATAAGATAACATTATTCAGACTGTTTTATGAGACGGGAGGACAAACCGTCGGGTAGTCGTTGTTCACCAAGCGGAGCGGTGGAGGGGCTCCGTTTTCCAAGTCTCAACTAAAAACATTAATTTATTATACTGAAGTCTAAGTATAAACTATAAAATCATCTTTGTTGGTAGTTTTCCAAGTCTCAACTAAAAATCATTAATTTATTATACTGAACCCTAAATACAAACTATAAAATCATCTTTGTCGGTAGTTTTCCAAGTCTCAACTAAAAAAACATTAATTTATTATACTGAAGCCTAAGTACAAACTATAAAATCATCTTTGTTGGTAGTTTTCCAAGTCTCAACTAAAAAACATTAATTTATTATACTAAAATCTAAGTACAAACTATAAAATCACCTTGCAATGTTTTCTCAATGATTTGTTTAATATCTACACTTAAATAACACAAGTAATCAACGCTCAGTCTCCTTTCAATGTTTTCCTCACAACTTCACATAGGTAGATTTCTATAACATTCTTAGGTCTTAAATAAGTCGTCAGTAGTACAACATGTTAGGATAAGAAACCAATTACAGAGTACCTAGGTTGGAATTATGATTCTCTAAATTATGGTTAGGCTCAACTTTAACTATGTAACAAGTAGGTTGTAAAATGAAGGTTTAGTATGTAGGTTTGATAAGTGACCTAGGAAACGGTCATTAGAGAGGTTCAAGTTGTGATCAAGCTTGTATTGATTCCTGAATAAAAGTAATATGAGTACCTAATTGAATTTTACTAGATTAACACTTAGGCAGATATAGAAATAACTGAAATTAAACTTTAGTAAGGCGGTTAATGATGTTAGGTTCAAGAGAAAATAATAGTAATAGGTTTCAGCTTTTAGGTTTAGTGTAAAACTAGTAATTGAACTATATTGGAAGGTAGAAGTAGGAATATTTGAGTTAGGACACACCCAAACCTCTATCCAGGGTTGCAGCGGATCTACAACGTCGGGTTCTCTAACCACTTGATCACATGGCCATAATATAAGTTACATTTATAATATAGTACAGGTTGAGTTAGGAATTAGATAAGGTACTGTTATAGCTAAGGAAGTCTTAAATACTAGAACTTATGAGGTACAGGTTTTATCTGCAGGGAGGTATTTCAATTATTAATCATCATAGAGAAATCTAGAAGATTTAATATCTAATTTTTAGGTTTAGCTATTAACGTTTCCTTCTTTACCTAGACTTTCTTACTAACCTTAGGTTACTATAATTCTTATCATAAAATAATATCTTCATAAACTATTAAAATTCATAAACCTTTAGGGCTAGGTTAATATAGTAAGCTAGGTTAGTATTTGGTTTAAATTAATTTGTTAGTGATTAGGATCATTATATCTTCATCAACCATTGACTACGAGTTAGGATATTAGAGTTAGGTTAATTTAGAGTCAGTTAGTTAAGTTAATTAGGTTAGGGAGGGCGAACGTTACAATATGGTTATGCCGTGCACCAGGATTAGCTCCAGGGTTTGAGGTTGACTAGAATGTAGATGGTTCTTTTGAGTGAGTCGTTAGAGCGTTACAGTTATTGGATGGCTAGGAGTTACGATGAAATATAGATAATAAGGTTCGAGAAAGTTCTAACAAAGTCAGGTAGTTAAAGGTAAAGGTAGTAATCAGGTTAATTTAGGAGTATTCTACCCAACTATTCAGAAGGAAAGGTTATTGTTTAATGCACAGGTATATATAGCATATGATCTAATAACATTCAGTTGTCTAGGTAGATTCGAGCTATCTGTTAGAGGAATTATGAGAAATTGTATCAAGTTACAAGCCTATACCTGCCTAGTGTCTTGACAAATGAAAACGGAACTAAGGAGGTGTTTATTTCTTTAAGCACAAATTAAGATTAGACTAGTAGCGGGTTTTTGTGAAGATTTTCAAAGCAGCAGAGAAGCAGGTAGGAGACATTTTGAGCAGATTCCAGGCATTTTGTAGAAAAATATATCTGAAATCAACAAATTGTGTTATGTGATGACTTCCTTTGAACCATATAGGAGATTATGAGTATAAAACCAGGGCTAACTAAGTCATATTAATAGGTACCTAAACATTAAGTGCTAGAAATATACATACCAGGTTGCTTGAGTTCTTTATTATTATCCCAGCGTTAGGATAGGAAATCTTTCTTAATTTGGGTAGAGTTGTCAAGGTTACTATGTAAGTTTAGATTGGTCAAATCAGGTTGACACAACGATTTAAGTATGCCTGAAAGGGTAGAAATTGGAAAATTATAGCTCGGCAATAACTAAATTCTGGTACATTATATTAAATCATACTTTGAAAAAAAAAGTTGCTAAAAATATACTAAGTTTCTTTTAATACAATTAAAATCAATTAGAAATGTAGAATATAACTTGAGTTTTTGTTTTTTACAAGGTTCTATAACTTTAAAACAGCAAAAGAATTTCTAGGGTAGTTTGAGCTCAAAGGTCAAGGTTTAGGTCAAAGGTTCAAGGTTATTTGAAATTAAATATTTGTAATATTCATAAAAGCGTCCAGTAAACTGTTTACAGTAGGATATTAGAATCAGGAATAAGGTGGTATTTTATTTTGAGTGAGTAAAATTCAGTGAAAAATTTAATTTAGCTTACAATAAAGTCAACAAGTATTTATACACATATACTCTTCGACCAAAGTAAAATGAATGGACGGGCCCAGTAGAAGCGTATTTTTGAAGATTACAAAATGAGCGCCAGCTCTCACTTCGTTTCAGTCAGTCTCTAGCCGTAGGAAGTGAAACACGAGTCTATTGTTACGCGATAACGAAACATCTGACAAAATTATGAATTCGTATGCTTTACCGAAGTGTAAATACACAAATAAAATCGATATCTATTTTTTGTAACAAATATACTGTACATTTTTATAATTAGGTGTTGAAGTATATGGCCGACGGTTTGGACTCGTTTTTACTGATCAAGTTCAATGGTTAGGGCCCGTCCATTCATTTTATTTTGGTCGAAGCATATACTTACGGTTAGTAGAAAGGTTAAATGGAATTTCAGCTTTGTATGGGGTGTGTGCTTGCACTATGGGTTGAATTTAGTTGTGGTAGCATTTGCAAAATGTTTTATTGCGTTTTACAGGGTTAAAAACTTTCTTTGCAATATAATTTAGAGAAATGAACTCGGAAAATAACAAACTCATAACAGTATGACTTCTAGAGCCACAGGTGGGAATCTTTGGAACTAAAAATAATAGTTGCCATGACATAGGAAATTTTAATTTTACCATCCAAATGACAAATACGCTAATCTTACTATTGTTTAGAGAAAATGAATAGATTCGGGGAACTTGGTTTGTAGTATTTTAGACTGACTATTTATTAATTTACAAATTATATTACATTAAATTATTTTACAATGGTTATCTGCATAATTTCTATCGGAAAGTCACGAAAAGGGGTTTGGTCGTAAAGGCTTTAGCTTGCCCAGAGTAGAGTGAAAGTGGGACAGTGAAAAAAATATATATTGTGTTTACTTGTCAAATATAGGAATAGACTAGACCACAGATAAAATAAAGTCTTCAAAGATATTGAAGTAAAAACGTAACACGTTGTGTTTAGACCCACGTTAAACACACTTAACACGCAGTAAGGAAGAGAAAATATTTTTTAAATAATTCTATGTCCGTATAATCTTACTATAGTAATATTTACATTTCGGCAGGGAGTCAATTTAGGTTAAATATTATTACTCTTAGTTGTGTGTTAGAAGCAAATAAAAATAAAACTTAGGTCAATTATAATTGTAAATCGATTAATTATTTGTAGTTCAGAGACTCATTCTAAATTAAGGCAGGAAAGTACAGATTCAAGGAAATCTTTTCTTTGAATCTGTACAATTTGTTGTCGTGGAACGGAGACGGAGAGGTTTAACGGGTGTCATAATTTATTGTAGGTAATTTTGTAACTATATTCTGTTGAAAACTTGTTAGTTCGTTTAATCATTAATTACATACTAAAATTTTAAAATTAGACTACACTATAGACGTATTAATTGTTATTGTTAGATTATCGTAATCAATTGGACTTCAAACTTTATAGTAGCTGTATTTTATTTTTAAGGTAAGGAGTTTTATTCTGGGTAAAAGCGGTGAAAAGGTAATATAAAACTATCATATATCTGGTTGAAGAAATTGGGTATCCAAGGTCACGAAAGAGGAAATAATAAATTGAATGACGTATTCATTTCGTGATATGATTTCGAACGAAAAGTTTTGTTCGAAAACGTAGTAGGTTTTCGAACAAAACGTTTTGTTGTAGGTTTGTTATCGGTTGTTGTTTCAAGTTGTATTATTATAGGATAAAATTACTTTGCCTTTATAAAATATGTTAATAGGAAAAAAAAAAAACGGGGAAGATAAAACCATTTTCTGACTTAACGGATTTGACTTACTGTAGGGTCGATAGATATGGAAAGTCTGACCTTTGTGACAAAGGCTCTTGCTGAAAAAAAAAAAAACTAATTATGATTAGTATAGACACATCGTAGGTTTGTTACATCATGTCACTTGTCAACGGTTATTAACGTCAAGAGAATAAAAATATGATATCGGAGCTGACAACGGAGTGTATAAGCATTGTTAGATACGTAGATTAGACGTAATTCGGCGTCTCCCGGAAGCGACGACTGGCCTAATGCGTTCTATGTTCGGAGATGGAGAATGGGTCGTGGGTTCGAATCCCGTCAATGACATATGTTCTTTTTGTGCGTTTAATTTATGTTTTAGTTTGAAAGCAGAAATAGGTTAAGAAAGAAATATTGAGCTTGTAGTAAGATTAGTATGGATGATATTTAAATTTTATAAATACCCAAAAATGTTAAAGTTATAGTAAAACGCTTTATATTCTAGAGTAGCGAATGTGTTCTAGTTATTACGACATAGAGAAATCTTAGGCGGTAATTAGTGAGAAGAAAAAAAAAAAGGAGGAGAACACGTTTTTCATACAGGTGAATTAACGTTAGGTAATTAAAAGGGCTTGTTATACAGTGTGAACTAAGTATGTGAAACATAGTTGAACAGGATTACATTCAAATAAGGTAAAAAGGGTGATATTTTCCGGCGAGTAAATTTTTATTTATTTAATGAAAAATAAAAAAGGGGGTATATGGTTGGTAAGATTAGAAAAAAAAATATTCGTATAATTTCATAGCATATAGGGTGATGTATGTTTGTTCTTCGAGTATTCTAGGACGGCTGAACCAAATCCGGTGGAATTCATTTTAGAAAGTATCTGTTGATGTTGAGGGCGGTTAGAAATTAAAATTAGTACATATGAGGTTATTTATTAAGGTTGCAGTAAGGGAATAGCTCATTGTCATAAGTGCAACTAGCTATTGCAAAACGTAGTTTTATTGAATTTGTTTGTTGAGGTATTGTTTGTATTTATGTTAAATTCAGGCTTAATAGAGTTGGCTTTGTAAGATTTTATAGCAAATAGGCAAAATGAATTGTCAAACAGTACAGTACAGGTGGGTAATGCGTTTTAGAAGTTATTTTGTATACTTGAAAGGGGTAATTATGTGATCAAAGATTATAATGAAGTGGTGTTTATGTATAATATTGTAAGATTTTAGCTATTTCGGATTGGCTAAACCAAATTCGATGGGATTTTCGCTAATCTATATCTGGTGGTTTGGGGAAATAAATTAGATTATAAATTAATTTAAATCACTTCTATGTTTACCTCATCATCATCATCGAATAAAATTAATTATTTTTGTGTAATTTATATCAGTGAATCTATAGGGTGAATCAAGTATTTGCGAAAGATTTTAAAAAATTTATAGTTTGGGGTTTGGTTAAAATTAAATCATAGATCATCTATCTTATAGTTAATAACATTTATTTATAAAAAAACAATCGTTATTCATTAGACTCGTTAAAGCTCGAGAACGGCTGGGCCGATTTAGCTGATTTTGGTTTTGAAATGTTTGTCTGATCAATGGTTTAAACGGTGAGTGAGCGGCTGAACTAATTTTGATGAAGTTTGAGTTTCAGGAGCGGGTCTTGGTGGCGAGGCCTATGACCGGGCTTACACTTGTGCAAAATCGGAGCGCGTCACTAGATATATATATAAAAAAAAAAAAAAACACTTTATACAGTTTTAAATCAGATTTCAGGATGCTTGAAAGTTGTCGTAACTTTGGATCTTTTCTTAGATTTATGAAAAATATTAACTTTGTATAGGTATAAATATTATAAGGTTGCCATTTGAATTGTGATTTAGGTCCTGTTTTAACAGTATGTTTTCCTTTTCCTTTTGTATATTGTTTAACCTAAGATTTTATGTTAAATCGTTTAAATATTAGACTTCTAGGTATACGAATAATATTTGTAAATGGTGTCTAACCTATCATTTTGGGAATTGGTTGACTGATGTTTGACTCTTGGGGCTTTATTTAGTGTTAAATTTTCTACGATTAAGATTAGAATATCCCGTCCATTCATAATGTTAATATCTAATATAATTATTAGAACTTTTAATATGTAATTGAAAGAAAAAATTAGAAAAGAAAAATGGAAAAAAAAAATAATAAAAAT
Source organism: Agriopis leucophaearia (assembly GCA_949125355.1). NCBI lineage: Eukaryota > Metazoa > Arthropoda > Insecta > Lepidoptera > Geometridae > Agriopis > Agriopis leucophaearia. Next base: position 18,327,030 of record OX421268.1, on the reverse strand, counting down.
ATACATGACTGAAAAAAAAAAAACAAAGGGAAAGAAAAAAAATATTATAATACAGCGAAAAAAAAAAAAAAGAAAAAAAAAATATATGTTTAACACAGAAAAAAAAAATATGAAAAAAAATAAAAATAAAATATTACTAAAAAAAAAAAGGGAAATTATATGAGTAAATTCATCTTTGACTTTTTGCGAAAGTCTGATTGTAATTCTCTAGAATGTGTTGAATTGTACTTTGAATATTAGTAATTTTTGTCCAAGAAAAACATAACCTCTTTGTGAGAGTTATTTACGAACTAAAATCACTTTATGGTAATCTATTCATTGTTGGATTACTATTGAGGCGGCATTGGTTTTTATGTTCAAATTATTGTGACTTTGATAATAAATTGAGATCGCTTCAGCCAAAATTAAGAGGGTTTATAGTTAACAAGAGAAAAGTAAATTAAAGACACTTTTGGATTTTGGGGTTATGTCAGATATAAAGCTTTATCATTCTTACAATGTAAATAGAGATTGAGTCTAATTGTTTCGTTCCTCATCTAGAAGATAGTGTAGATATCCTAAGTTCTGTGTAAGACCGCGACAGGGGTAATGGAAAGAGAATGACAGTTTTAGCTTTTAATGAAAGAAAGAAGGTCTTGAATGTAGAAAAAGAGAGAGATGAAAGGAACAGAGTGTGTGAAGGCTTTATAGGGTACAAGAGGGACTTAGGATATTGACATTGTCGAGATGGGAGCGAGCTGTCAAAGTTTGAGTTTCAACAAACACAACTACAAATTAGATCTTTCCGAAGGAGAAAAATTGGTGTTAGGGTTAGTCTATCATATCATCAACAGGCGTTGATTTCGGAAGGATCTAAATACTCTACAATGTACGAACATTCCGAACTAATACACTACACAAGCACCAAGGTAAATAAATTGTATTTTAATCATTGGATTTTGGGTGGAATATAGCGGCTATACAGAATTTTTCCTTTTTTAACATTGGATCGGCCTTGAATTTGAAAGGGATACGTGACTTTTGCTTTTCAGTGGATGAGAGAATATTCACAAAGAAGAGTAGGGTTGCGTAGATTTATTAGAAATGAGTTTGACTCACAACCAAACTTTCTTTGCAGATGATAGGAGGTACTGGGAAAGGGGGGAATTTTCTTTATAGATAATATATTATCAAGCCTAAAAGTCTGAGATTAATTCATGATTATTTTGCCTTGGTTTAAATACACTTACATATTGTGATAGGGCTACACACACATTCGATTACACATAATTATTATTGTTGAAAAGCAGACTTTGATAGTATTAATTTTGCACTTGCAGTTTAAAGAAGTTGGGTTAGAGAATGTTGTGAATTAAAGTAGATTTTGGAAAATTTACTCCGATTAAGAAATTAGCATCTTTGCAAATTTTAAGGCAGGCTGTGACGGTCCAGAATGGGGTCCGTTACCTTTCACAACATTTAAACTTTAGTTTACAACTAAAATATTCAATTTAAATTGATATATGTTTGATTGGCTGTGTCCATATTAATTTTATCAATGAAAAGCTAAAGGAATTCTATATTAATAAATTAATAACAGTTTTATACTGTTTTATAGCTTCCTTGTGGACAGGCGGTAGAAAAATATCTCTCCTTACTATATTAAGAAGAACTAAGGCTGCCTTTTTGTTCCAATTCAATGAATAGAACTACTAAATTATTAGTTGAATTAAGTATAATAAAAGAATGGGAATACCTTGTACAATTCACTTAACGACTAAGTCACTATCCGTTTAGAAGTTGGTTTGTAGTGAGTATTATCTGAAGTATGTGGAAGCAGTTCCGTTGGACCATGATTCTGCAGTGGCCGCTTTGGACTGTGGACATCGGGCTGGATTTCATGAAGCTATGGGGATGCAGACTGAACAGGGTCGATGACCTGAAATTGTAACAAAATCACCTATTAAATAAAGTTAGCTACATAACACAACATGATGGACACAAGAAAGCTTAAATGGTCGTTTATACGCTAGGCTCGGGTTATGTGGGGGTTACAGGTTGTGGAACGCTAGAAGTAAAACATTATCTTATGTTATTTGTGTTTGTTAAGTTATATTTGATAAAATTGATGCTGTTTTAATACCAACAACCACCGATAACCATTGACCTTTGTTGTTTCTCTAAGAATTTGGAGGAGTAAAGAGACTTCACTTCTTTACTGTTGGAAAACTAAATGGTTTATTATAAGAAATAATGTGTCGATTCTGTACAGTATTGGTGATCATTCACAGTTATGTATTATCTTCAGTCCAATTTTATTTTGATAGATAAAGGTAAGCAAGTTGCCTCTCTTTGACATATTAATATTAGTTAATAGCACCTGTGTGTTATTACTTGGTTTAAGTATTAGTAAATATAATTTTAGGATAAAAATTACCTTTGTGTTGAAAAGTAGCTTAGGTTGTTTGAACACGGGTTCATGTCAGGCATCTTTGTAGTTGAGTTAAGATGCGAACTTCGGATCAGATATCATCAGATTAATGGGATGCTACAGAATCCTGAAATTGAGAAGAAATCACTGTTACAACATACCTACATTACTGACCCAGATCTACATAAATTAGTAGGATATAAAGGATGTTTGTATGCGGATTGTGCAACTGCTGGAAACAGGGCAGAGAGGCTGGACAGCTCGCTTTCACTCTCAGCATAGTTCAGGAATCATTGCTATGAAATGTAATTTGTTTTTAAAATTTTAGTCACAATAACAAAATTGTGAAAAATGACTATTTAGTAACACACAGTGTCTCCTACGATTAAAGATTATATAGAATGAGGGAGGCAAGGCAGGATGCTATATTTTGACGAATTTTACAAAGAAATATGTGAAGCGGTTTTAGTTTGTTTACAAAATGATAACCTACAAAATTTTATACGATGGTTTCTTCTACTATAAAAAATAAATAAATAATTAAATAAGTTACATACCTTAATTGATAATAGTTCCAAATATTTATAACAATTTAACTTGATGATTATTTAGTTTTGTTTATTCAGTTGCAAAATCTTGATGCACAGGCTACTTAGAATGACAGACAAAATGGCGAAGCGGTGGAGGGGCCACTGCGTCAAAAGTATTGAAACTAACAATGTTTACAAAATCCGGCTCTCTGATTGGTCGAAATGTTTCAATACTTCTGAATCTTTTGATACTTCTGATAGTTTCAATAGTTCCGATACTTTTGTGACAAAGCCGCTTGTTGTAGCATTTTGAACCTTAAAGACGAATGGTATATAAGGGGGTAGCAGAGGCGCGTCGATTGATTCTGCATTTAGTCGTGACCCTGTCGTGTTGTCCAATATATTTTAGAGTCTTTTGCGTTTCTTTGTGAATTTAAAGGTGAAGCTCTGCCCGACTTAACACAAATTTCAATTATGTCACAGAGTTTTATTAAATTCTTTTTGCTTAGTAGTTTTTCAGTAATTTGAACTCAGTTCGAGGTGTGAACGATATTCCGTGTTGCTACGTGGAAGTTGGCCTCGTACTTTTGAGAATTTAGATTCTTTTTCTTATGGGTGAAGGTAGTTTGTTAAAATTTCTTACAAGTAAAAGTAGCTTCTTAAGGGTTTCTTACGCGTTGGGTAAACTCATTTAGTCATTTAAATGACTTGTATTTGAAAATATTGGACAATTGCGATTCATTTCAACATGGTTTGAAATAATGGACTGCCTTCGCTGAACCTCACTGTGACCACTTACGAAGGCCGTTCATCTCCTCTCCGCGATAGTTAGGACTTGGGAACTTTGAGACGATCCCAAGGTCGATTTTAGCCGCTTAAATGAGGCATCGATTCAGTCTCCGGGTTGTGTGATTGACTGTAGTTTGGATGGGGGTACGGACCTCTGGAATCACCTTAACAGGTTGTGATACTATATCCTAGCGGGACTGGTTAGCCGTAGGCTAGTCTCCGTCCGCCTACATGCTTTCACATGATCTGTCTTTACGTTAGGAGGGTCAATAAGCTCTATCCCCAAGGGAGGTCCGTTCTGTTTTAAGAAGCCTCCCGGAACTTCGGTTCCTTTGAGCTTACCTGTAGGGCTGTAGGTAGTGACTATAGGTTCGTGGACTAGTCACCCATGTCAGGTCCTTACAGTTTAGTCAGAGTTCTGCACTCGGGCAATTAGCAACCCGTATAACTCTGTTGTTAGGGAAGGGGTGGTTTTTTTTTTATTGTGTCTAGTTAATTAAAGAACTCGTTTGTTCTTTGTTTGAGTTATGGTGTATCTCCAGAATAGTTGAGGGTACCAGGTGTAGGTTTTTTGAGGTTGATCTCGGGGATCTGATATCTTCAAAGTATGCGAGGGTACCAGATCGTCAAGACATAGGGAAACCTAGGGACTTGTAGGGGCTTTTCTTTCAGCTTGTTCCTGTTTTAACTTATTGGAGATAATCCAGTAAAAGGTGTTGAACTAGATTATTAGATTTGCTAGTTGGGATTTTAAAGTTATGTTCATAATTAAATAATTGGTCATTTATAGCCATTTGTAAACTACAGTGTAGTCATCGAATATAGATCGAAATTTCTATGTGACTGATACTGTTAGTTATTTTGTAGAATTAAATGAGATTCTGTCTAAAGAGACTTAGTGAAGGTTGCTTAGACAAGCAATTCACTTCTAGTCTCTAACTAAGTCTAAAGCTAATTTCATAATTTTGTGAAGGTAGATGAAGAATTTCTATTTACCTTAAAAATGTAAGACATAGTCAGAAAACCCAACTAGTATCTAATGGTTTAATGATTATTCAGGGTTTGGTAACTCCTGAAATTATTTGATTTATAAAAATCATAATTTTTCTTAGAAAATGAGGAATTTGTAAAGGAGATTGACATGTATTATTGTTTGCATATAATTGAATTATTGGAAATTCGGGGACGACCGGGTCTAACATGATCTTAAGAGAAATATAATTCTCAGTTTTAACATCGAAGAAATTACTAAATGAATCTCTTCAAATTGAAAGTTGATATGACGGACTTTCTTCTACATCACACATTATTTGGGTTCCATAGAAGGTACCTAAGCTAAGTATAGCTGAATAGTACACAGAGCGGTTGTCTCTAGGTTACCCCTTGGTTATGGAAAACTTAAAGGGCGCCTTTACATTGTTACTGATTTAGTAATACTGGCTTGTTCAATATAAACTCTCTTAAAGGAAGTCCTGATTGAGATGGCCAATTTGAAGAGCTAACGGGAAGGTTACTTTACTACTTACCTTTTACACTAAAATCATGTTACACTTGAATGTCTAGATTGAGTATTCAGTAATTTGACCTGAAGACTGCATTCTATTTGCTAAATTTGTAATAAAGCGCGGCAGTTTCTTTGCCAGTTCTTCTGCTAGCGTATAGGGTTTACGAACATGGTGGTAAATTTTGCATTAGCACAGAGCACCTTCTTAGGGTCTGTGCAAAGATTTGATAAAGTTTGCAGTCGCATAAGAATAAGATAACATTATTCAGACTGTTTTATGAGACGGGAGGACAAACCGTCGGGTAGTCGTTGTTCACCAAGCGGAGCGGTGGAGGGGCTCCGTTTTCCAAGTCTCAACTAAAAACATTAATTTATTATACTGAAGTCTAAGTATAAACTATAAAATCATCTTTGTTGGTAGTTTTCCAAGTCTCAACTAAAAATCATTAATTTATTATACTGAACCCTAAATACAAACTATAAAATCATCTTTGTCGGTAGTTTTCCAAGTCTCAACTAAAAAAACATTAATTTATTATACTGAAGCCTAAGTACAAACTATAAAATCATCTTTGTTGGTAGTTTTCCAAGTCTCAACTAAAAAACATTAATTTATTATACTAAAATCTAAGTACAAACTATAAAATCACCTTGCAATGTTTTCTCAATGATTTGTTTAATATCTACACTTAAATAACACAAGTAATCAACGCTCAGTCTCCTTTCAATGTTTTCCTCACAACTTCACATAGGTAGATTTCTATAACATTCTTAGGTCTTAAATAAGTCGTCAGTAGTACAACATGTTAGGATAAGAAACCAATTACAGAGTACCTAGGTTGGAATTATGATTCTCTAAATTATGGTTAGGCTCAACTTTAACTATGTAACAAGTAGGTTGTAAAATGAAGGTTTAGTATGTAGGTTTGATAAGTGACCTAGGAAACGGTCATTAGAGAGGTTCAAGTTGTGATCAAGCTTGTATTGATTCCTGAATAAAAGTAATATGAGTACCTAATTGAATTTTACTAGATTAACACTTAGGCAGATATAGAAATAACTGAAATTAAACTTTAGTAAGGCGGTTAATGATGTTAGGTTCAAGAGAAAATAATAGTAATAGGTTTCAGCTTTTAGGTTTAGTGTAAAACTAGTAATTGAACTATATTGGAAGGTAGAAGTAGGAATATTTGAGTTAGGACACACCCAAACCTCTATCCAGGGTTGCAGCGGATCTACAACGTCGGGTTCTCTAACCACTTGATCACATGGCCATAATATAAGTTACATTTATAATATAGTACAGGTTGAGTTAGGAATTAGATAAGGTACTGTTATAGCTAAGGAAGTCTTAAATACTAGAACTTATGAGGTACAGGTTTTATCTGCAGGGAGGTATTTCAATTATTAATCATCATAGAGAAATCTAGAAGATTTAATATCTAATTTTTAGGTTTAGCTATTAACGTTTCCTTCTTTACCTAGACTTTCTTACTAACCTTAGGTTACTATAATTCTTATCATAAAATAATATCTTCATAAACTATTAAAATTCATAAACCTTTAGGGCTAGGTTAATATAGTAAGCTAGGTTAGTATTTGGTTTAAATTAATTTGTTAGTGATTAGGATCATTATATCTTCATCAACCATTGACTACGAGTTAGGATATTAGAGTTAGGTTAATTTAGAGTCAGTTAGTTAAGTTAATTAGGTTAGGGAGGGCGAACGTTACAAGGTGCTAATGCAACTTATTTTGTTTGTTGAAAAACCAATATTCTCTTATACTAATTCAGCGAAAGAAACGTTTGCGCGTTTTAGCTTTCCACCAACGCCATCTATTGGATTTCTTCAAAACTAAAAATTATATGCTAATCATTTCCCGTAAACATTCCGCCCACCAAGAACTTGTTTCTTAAACTATACTAAAAACACAAAACTCTAAACAAAATCTGATATTCTTCTATTCTTCTTCTATCTATTAGCTCAATTATCACGACTGATTGATATCATTGTTTGCCCTGTTCCCGGTGTTCGGGGTAAAAACGAGTGATGCGTCTGTATAGAGAGCCCGAATTCCATGAAAAATTCCTGAAATATTATGACATTACAAAAAAAAAAGCGCTCACTTGCGCCATTTTTGATGACATGACAATATGGATGTCATTTTTGAGTAAGTCGGGGGCGCCGATTACGATTTTTGCAATTTTTTTTCTTTTAAGTTGTATATGGCATCCCTAAATTTAGAGTTGAAATTTTTAATTTTTCGACCTATTTTAAAAAAATCATATTGTCAAAGCAATGTTGCCGTTTGGAAAAAAAAATTACGCCACCCCATCGGTGACATCCTGTTATTTGTGAAAAAAAAAAATGTGACAAAAAATTGGACAAGATGGTGGACCACGCGCCGGCCATTTTCTATTTTGACAAAAACTTGACGATTTTAGAAGTAGACGGCAACACCGGAGCAATTTTCAATATACCGGTTAATCGTGGGAAACGGTGAGTTCTGTCTCTTTTTCAAGTTTATTTCCCCATTTTTAGGGTAATTTTCGAGATTCTCCCGATAATTATGAAAAGTAGAAATAACGATATTTTAAATGTAGGTAGGCCTCCCACTAGATAGACCGACGACATTGTGAGAGTCGCGGGCATCAAGTGGATGCAGATGGCAGGTTTTCGTTCAGTGTGGAGGTTAAAGGTGGAGGCCTATGTTCAGCAGTGGACGTCTTCTGGCTGATGATGATGAAGCTACATTATGTAATCGGTCTTATTTGGTTTCATTTTAGGTGGGCTTTAAGAAAATCTTTAAGAAGTCTTTCATCTGAATTAAAAAGACAACAATACTTACTAGTATCTTCCATCCAATTTATTTAGCTCTTCCAGCTGCAATATTGATTGATTGATTAACTCTTTATTGTTCCCACCATAAAAGTCATATAGAGGACAAAAAAACTCTGAAAAACTAGTGTTACAACTGTTGGTCTTATCGCTAAAAGCGATCTCATTCAAGGTTTCAAGCAACCTGAGGATGGAAAGGATTTATAGAAGACGTAGAAGACAGGGAATATCATTCTAAAAAGCTGAACGTAAACATTTTATTCTAATATTTCACTGTTATATATTGGCCATCAGCAAATCTTACGTTTTAAAACCAAAAGTAATTAGAATTCTCGGTATTCTGATTTATATAATCAACTGCAGTTGCTAGACTTAAAAATTTAACCGATTATTAGTGGACAGAACCCTAAAGAAATGAATACAATAGTGCTTCTTTAGCTTGTTTTAAATTTTCCCACCCGTTTGTTCACTCTCTAGGCAGTAACTCATCCCGTGAATGCACACCCTTATTCTCCAAGTAGCAAAGATAACGCAGACAGGTCCAAAGAGATCCGCCTCCGATTACGCCGCCCAACAATTAACAATGAGACATTATATTCGAGAGTAATGCTGCCGATAATTACTGGCCGATTCGCGAGTTTATGGTGGTCTGCTCTGGCGTGCTTAATTGAACGCGTTTGGTAGTCTATGCCGATCAATTTGGCATTATTATATTAGATAGTCGGAAGATATAGCTAAATAATGATAATACATCTGAACGGGAAAGCCGAGATATTTCAAAATTCCTGACCATTTCTGTCAAAAGTCACACAGTCTATTCAATCTTGATTAGTTACTCTTTTGAACCACTTTACCTTGTTACTTACTTTTTTATATTACAATCTGTATAGTCCTATAATTATTGTATGTTTGATAATATGTGGAATTAGCTCCACTTAGCACCTCCTACGGCATTTCCGAGTAGCTTTAATATGTTCTTCAAAAGGGCTGTAACTTATCTGTGATGCCCCTGGTGTTGCAGGTATCTATACGCGACGATGATCGCTTACCATCAGGCGGCCCGTTCGCTTGTTTGCCACCTATGGCAAAAAATATTAATAATATGAACAAAATTGTTGTAACTAATCCTAATAGTGGGCTTTGGGCTTTGCATTTGAATTGGTCTTTAGACCTTCAACGCTCTATATAGGCGCAGTCTGAATGTTTTTGTTAGTTTTAGCTTATATTTTGTTTAGTTAAAAAAGGCACTTGCCCTTATTAACTAAACAAACACATTAAAAAGACACCTTCACACATTATTTACCATCTTTCAGAATAAAAGTTATTCTATTCTACCAATGATTGTCAAATTTGTTCAGAAAATACTATGGTAGCTCCATTTATCTCTACAGATAGTTACAAGTTGATGGCACTCTTCTATCTCTTATATCGGTAAGATTTATTTTTGTTCAGATTTGCGGCGACCCTATTCAGCCGGCGGAACAGGAGCTGACATTTTCTGATGAATACATCGTATTGCCGACCAATTACTGGAATTATTCATTGGCAACTTATTTAGATTAATGGCGGCAGGTCCACGGGTATCCTCAATGAGTCGTGGGATAGTTAGGGTACTACCCAGAAATAGTTTTTTTAAGTAAACTGGAATGTAAACAAGTGTTTACTCGCTAAGAATTGTTTTTATTTAATGCGTAAATAGGCTTGCGTTTGACCGCCAACACGCCTGATGTTAAGCGATGATGTGGTCTACGATGGAGCACACTTGCCTAGAAGAAGCCGATTCACTTGTGATTTGAAGACGCCCAGATTGTAACTATCAGGGAACACCCATTCAGGCAGCGCATTTCTCAAACCAACAGTACGCACAATAATAATTATATTGGTAATAATGTTTTGCCGGACATTTTTTAAGTACCCGCAATAAATTATGCCGTTATAATTGATTGTATCAATGAAACAAATAAAACTATTGTGAGTTTAATTAATTAGGTACTCGATGCATCCCGCAATCTAAGGTTTTCAAGTTTTTTAGAATAACTGGTTTAGGCGAATAAAAACTGTGTTTAACCTAATTCACGGTGTAAAAAATACACAGTCATGGCAGTAATCCTGACATCTCTATCCACCCCAATTTTTTTCAGGATAAAAAGTAGGTAACTTTATCCTCATAATAACTACACACATTTTTTTTTATCAAATAAATATTTAAAACGTTTACACATACCCCTAGTAAAGTCTTCACCAGGTAACTATCGCATGACTTGACTTCACCGTGACTTACTTAGCTTGACTCGGACTTGTTTGATGACATTTAATACAACTTAAAATACTTCTATACTTGATACTGGCAAATGCACGAGACGTGCGAAGCTAAAATCTTCTCAAGAGGATAGAAATATTAAAAAGTTATTTACCTACAACGCCGTTAAAGCGACTAAGGTATATGTACCAATACTTAGGTACCTAGTGCACTTATAACTACGATAAAACTGTGATAAGTTTTACATAACATCTCCTAGCCTCATAAAAAAGAAAACTAATACCGATCAGCTTCCATAAAAATAATAATAAACATACCTGCAAAATTGGCACTCGCTGAACGGCTTTCAATATCAATTCAAAACTGCTAATTCGAGTAAACGCTCCTAACTTTGCATATCAAATTCCCATTTCGTTTCGATTCTGATTGCCCGTTTTAGGACACGTATCCGAATAAGAGCAGTAAGGGAAATATAAATACGGTACAAAGTAAATAAATTTTAAAAATAGCCAACTCTAGAAGACGATGCGAGTTTTGAAAGTTCGGACATGTTTTAACAATTGTTGTTTTAGGCAAGAGCAAAAAAATCAGCCTATGCTATTGAGAAACATGGTAAAACCCTCTACCCACGAGTGTTGGCAGTTCAGGGCCCGTTTTAAGCGATTCGTTTAGGTCATTTCGCGGCCGCAAACTGTATCTTCACGTTCGCGTGATTTTCCACAATCATCTAAACTGATAAAACAGGTGACGCGGCCTTAGTTCACATAATATTATAAATTGTACTTTTGAAGTACCCTTTGCCCATACTGTTTATATTCACTTCAGAATCCATTCCATTGGTAAAAGCTGGTTGCCATTCAGTAGGCATAACCTAAGGGCATACTTTTGAAATTGCTCCCGAATATTTTAGAACTCACGCGAGGGATACCGTTTTTATTTTAAATGGTTGGAATCTGTGTTTTTTTTAGTTTATAAGCTACACAATTTAAGACGGTGAGTGAATCGTCTTTTTTTTTTCAATTTATAATTGTAAATATAATTTTCATTTATTTACAAATAAAAGTTATTAGCTTAGATCAGACCAACAAGGTAGGCCTTAGTATAATAATTATCGTACGTCTTCAAATGTTTAATTTTTTTTATATTTTTTTTTACTATACTGCTAAACCGCTTAACACAAAACCTGTAAGTATTGCCCACTTACTCATTATTCTTGCACACTAAGAAACCTGTAGCGACATTAATGAACGAACGAATAGTTCACATACAAAATAATTATCAAAATAAAAAACCGACTTCATAAAAATGTCAGAACTGGACCAAATATGCGCCCTCTATCCCATAGCGCGTCATTAATTAGGCACTAGTGGTTTTAGAGAGCGCATGCATGATTTAGTACTGAGGTGTTTCGACAGATGTCTCTTATAATATTGCTTGTGTGGAAATTACTTTTTAACTGTTATATTGTTAAAAAAATCGTAGTAGAACTGTAACCAAATTGAAATCGAACCAAACGGGAAGCACCAGCTGTCAAATAAAAATATAATTATCAAAATCGGTTTCCCCAGTCGAAAGTTCTGAGGTAACAAACATAAAAAAAAAAAAATATACAGTCGAATTGATAACCCCCTCCTTTTTGGAAGTCGTTAAAAAGGGTGATAAAGTCGTGTGCTGGGTAAGTTCTAAAGGCATGAAGCTAATTTAGGCTAGATGTGTTCGCTACCACGCCACCTTACCAATCTCCCTCATATGTCTGATCCGAGGTAATATTAGGCTTACTTTAACATAATCAGCCTATCTTAGTCCACTTACAGACATAGGCTTCTCTCAAGGCTCACCGCTCAGCTCGCGATTATCAGTTTTTCGCTTCAAGATTGCACACTACCTTACGTATATTTATGTATATGTCGTGTCTCTGAGATCCTCTGCTACGTTTACCAATTCATGGTCTCCACTCTAAGATACATTTAACCCAACAGTTATCAGTTCTTGACTAGGTACATCCAATTACTTAAGGTTATTTAATATAATTAGGGCTGATTTTTCAATCCTCCAGTTAAATAATCAGATAGGATTTATTCCATTGATAGCATGATTTCGAGTTTTTCAATAGTCAGATTATCTGCGTAGTAAAATCTCTCGGACAGATAAATTTATTGATTTTTTAACTATCTGGCCGTTTAAATACGTATTGAAAAATCTGCCCTTAGTTAAATAGTTGTTTTTAATGGTCGTACGGAACCTGCAGTGCGCGAGCCCAACTTGCACTTGGCCGGTTATATTATTTTATGAAGCAACTCTTTAACTTTTTGTGTTATTGTTAAGGTATCCATAAACGATGGTGATCGCTTACCATCAGGCAGCCCTTTGGCTTGTTTGCTACATAATCTACATATAACATAAACAAACTAGTTTCATATACGTAAAGAGGGTCAAAAATTTGTTTCTTCATTTATGTTTTTTTTTTTTAATTCTAATTTAATAGCTAATATGCCTCATATTTATGGTTACATATTGAAGTATTTGGTAGGCAAAGTAATCCGTTTATAATTGTATGGAAACGGGGCATTTCTTGATAACTGTATAATATACATTAGGATTAGCAAGTAGGTAAGCGTAGGTACCAAAATGACTAACTAATTCGTTAGCCACCATTTGTCCAGAAATAACAAACCGCCCATGATCTATCACAAGTAACGGGCGCCCGAATTTGCCACCAACGGCTTTACAAAATAAATAATGTTACATCAAAAAGATTTACGGCTTCAAATTGTTTAATAGTTTCGTTCGCCGTACACCTACATGCAGTACCTACCTACTACTAATTTATACTTATTTGAAGCTCCTACACTGTTATAACTTAGGTCATGCGTATGAGAGTTGCTATGACTACAAATCATCGAGATACAATACGTATAGAGTCACAATAGTGCTAAAAAAATGTCCGAACCAAAACTCGGCACACGATATGCATTGCGCAGACCTTTTGGTTAGTTGTAAGGCAACCGCGATCCAACTACAACGCCGCGCGATGCCAGTGCTACGATGTCCTATCGGACAAGCGACGTTGAACACTATGCAAGCGACATAATGACTAAATTGAAGTAAATGTGGCATTGCGAACTATATAAGTGATGTATCTACAACGACGGTCGGTCGTTTTGACTGTTATCACATAGATATTGTGACTCTATAGGTATTGTATCCCGATGCTACAAATGTATATTTATAACTCAGGATGAAAACAGAAGGGTGTTATAAGTTTAATGTATGTATCTGTGTGGCCGTCGTATAACTCGTAAACGACTGAACTGATTTACTTCTGCCAGCTTTCTTGCTTCCTGAGAGATATATTCTGGGCGCCAATAAGTAAAATAATTTCTAATTAATTTAATTAATCTAATAATTAATCATTCAAATTTAAATCATTAATTTAATTTCTGGGATATAATTTGTTGAATTTGTTGAGGCCAGATAAAATAGGTATCTTCTAAGTCTGCGTGCTTCATCTTCGACCACATCGTCATTTAAGGTGAGTTGGTTATCAAACGCGGACTTATTCATATTCGCGACAAAATAAAAAGGTTAGTGTAGGATTAATGGTAATTCTGTCTAAAATAACTAAGCTAGCTGTGATAGCTATAAAAATCCCTATTTAAATTCTTAACTTCAACCTCAGTTGAAAACTAACCATAGCCGATGGTCGGGAGCATATTAATGAATTTATAATTTACGTTGACTACAATTAGAGTGCCACAGTGCCCGAGGAACGAATTTAAATTGTGCTATTTAATCGTTCATCTAAATAAACTTTTACCAACAGTGGTACCATATGTGGTGGTACTCCTAAACCAATTATAAATGCATGTAAACATAATAATTATGATTCAACCAAGATAATAAATATGCGTAAACATTAAAATACATAAAACACAAATAAAAAAAAAAACATGAGTATAATAACCTCCTTTCGGCTTATTACAGGGTATATGCGTAACCCTGTATAGCCTTATAACCTACTGTATATTAAATTTTAATCTGCAAAAATTATACTAATAATTATAAATGCGTTATTGTGTGTTTGTTCCTCTTAAACGCCGCAACGGATCGACGTGTTTTCTGCATATAGACAGTTAGATATAGGGCCGGAGAGTGACACAATAACAATATTTACATCCCATAAAAAATTACCATACCCAAGGGAATGTCCACGTTAGGTAATTTATTTTGATGTGCGTTAAGTAATTCTGATGTGCGATTAACTATTTCCCATTTAAATGTTAAATCAGCAGTCATTCTCAGGAACTGCCCACTTGGGTCGTTATGGTTTTTGTAAAGGCATTTCATTTAGTGTAACTCTTGTTAAACTGTGGCGAAGCTGTTATATATGGACTTGTTAGAGTAACTTACAGTGTACGTAGACGTATATCTACTCATATATTGTACAGATACAATATACGTTTATATCATAAACGTACTGGGTGTCTTCAAGTGAAGAGTGAATCGGTTTCTTCTAGGCAAGCGTGATCCATCGTAGGCCGCATCATCGTCAAACATCAGGCGAGTTGGTGGCCAAGCGCAAGCCTATTTTACAAATTTAAGAAAAAAAACGTATCACGTAGTTTCGATTGAGGTATGACTGCTTGCATTTATCGATTTTTGCTTGTTATTTTAACCGATTTCAAAAAAGGAAGAGACTCTCAATTGGACTGTATGTTTTTTGATTTTGATAATTCTTTTTTTATTTGATAAGCTTCAGAAGTGGTCCTAGGCAATATTATTTCTACAGTTTTCTTTTATTAGAAATTTTATAGAAATTGATTTAGCGCTTTTTGAAAAAAACAACAATTACAAAAAATATACACACCGATGACGTTTTGGTTTAGCAAAAGTTTTGATGCATGAATGATGTGAATGAAAACGCATGCACATAAAGTGGATTAAAATATAAAGACACTTTATATCATGTTTTTTATTCATATGGGCAAGTGGCTTTATTAACTAAACAAAAAACAAGCTAACAAAAAAAACAGACTACACATAGACTGTTGAAAATCTAAAGCCAATCCAAATGCTTAAGGCTACTATCAGTTGGCAGCGTACCCAGAATTCTAGCGGCATTACCACGCTGAATGGTAATATTTATGCATTAAGCCAGAAACACGCCAGAAGTTTGGACACGCGTCGAATTACTCTGAAAGATTTTTTGATAATGCGGTAAGCTCCGAGTCCCCAAAGGTCCAATGTCTGGAGCCCAAAAGGCTCACATTTATCACCACTGTCGAGGTTATCATGTTTTGCCTACTTATAGCAAGCGTACAAAACCTTGAGAAATGGCATAAAAATGCCGTAAATATTATTACTATATAAAATATTATACACATGGTTATCATCGCTCCTACGTGGTCTTGCTGGTTAAGTCAAGAGGGTGGCTTAGGTTCTAGTCATGTCTGCTTTACCTAAATCGCATCACAGGCAATGTAGTGTCCATGGCAAAAATTGTGACTATAGCTCCCGAACCGACTTTTTTGTAAGCAAGCGTAAATGGGTTTTATACTCTACTTTTTTATGATACTGGGTGACGAGACGAGCGAAGTCGCTCGCCTGATGGCTCTTCACGCTTGCCCATAACAGCTCAACGACACTCAGAATTTTGAACTTCAACAGTTCAAAACCCTGGATGGCAATGCACTGCGCTCGTCACCCCGAGATATAAGATGTCAAATCTCTGTGCGCCCTTTAATTTCGCTGGAAACATTGCCCTTCAATCCGGAACACAGTAGTGTTTGCACACTACTGCTTGGCGGTTGAATAACTGGCAAAGGTGTGGTACTTCCCCAAGCGGACCCCTGCAAAAGAGTCCTACTAAAAATATATATCTATCTTTAAATCAACGTTTAAAGATAGATATAGGCAAATGTATATTCAATCCATGTATATTTTAGTTATGAAGCTTTTATTACATTTGTATATCGTTATATATTTGTATGATCACTCTCTGAAAGCTTAGAACACTTGAACAAACCACAAAACACCAAGTAACTGTTAAACAGACGCGAGTGAACAATTCCGATCTCAGATCATCATTAATCTCCGGATTATGTTACCTTACTAGATTTCTCGACGAATCAAATTCAAAAATCAATTTACTTGTACCTTAACGAACATCATGTCAAATGTAAACCACATAGATCGAGAGATAAGGTCTGGTTTAGTTACTATGGAATTAACTCAATAGTTTTTTTTAAACGGTAGTAACTAGTCAACTTTCTCGTATTAATATGTCATTATCTATATATATACAACGTGTAACAGAAAAGGTATAGTAGTCCGGTCAATTTACACATCCCAGGTTACAAAAACTCCCATTAGGTTGAAAATTGGTAGGATCGTTCATTTTAGTAAAGGAAATGTGAAAAGGCCTCATCGATCCGGCACGTGCAAAAAAATTTACTCGGGGTTACAGAGGTCACAAAAACGGGTTTTTCGCTATTTTCAGCAAAACGGTAAGTTTTATCATAAAATTAGCTCAGACAAAAATTGTAGATAAGATAATTATCTATAAAAATGTCACAATACTTTTTTTCCTAAGTGCCACCGTTTTTTAGATATCGATTCAAAAAGTTGTTAGAGTTGTAATCGTCATAATATCCACACGTTTCCACGCCACCTTTGAGGTAGTGTACTTAGAGTTGACGTTAGTGTTGACTTCGGCTCCACCAATGCATATCAAATGTCCAGGCTAGACTATTAGAAGCTAGAATATTAGAAAAAAAAATTACCTAACCCAGTTCAGCTGTTTAGTCATGAAAATATTATATCAAACATAAACAGTCAGACAAAAAATCAAAGCTACATTAGATTCATAAGATTAGATATTAAATGTAAATGAATTGTACATTAGCTCCCCACCTAACAAGTCGCGGCCCAGTGAATCTGTCATATAACTGATACGTAAATCTTTGACGGATTTTTTAAAATAAAATTAAAAGACGATGCATGTCGCCTTGTCTTTTCGGTACAGATTAGAGAGGTTCAAAGTCGGCTTTGGCTTGAAATGGGTGTGTTATGATTTTGAAACTTGGAGATAATATAGGAACGGGCTTAGAACGCCTTTTAAACAGATTACTTTGAAAGCAGTAGAAGTATAATGTAAGTGGCTACACCACACAAGGGTTTTGATATCTTAGAATGTCAAAGAATTAAGTTAAGTCGTTTTGGTTTAGTTTCAGTGCTTCTAATTTTTACACAACTTTGACTCGCCAGAGTTCAAAAAATTTACTTATTATTTAATCTTGTATTCTAGCTAGTTTCATATACATAGGTGAGGATATACCTTTAACTGAAATAAATACCTTTATTTATGATATACTTGAGATTTTTTTTTTTACTTTCTTATCATGACATGTGTGACCTAGGGCCGTACCATCCACTGTTCTAAGCAATGCTCTTTAAGCGATTTCGTAAAAGTTGCGGACCGCAAACCGTATTTCGGTGCGTTAAGAATCACGTTCACGTTTATTTCCGTAATCACCCAAATTGAATCGCTTAAAACAGGTTTCGCTGTTTATTAGTTTTTGCCCGTTTTTTTTTCATGATCGTTCAAGAAGTTCTGTGGTCAGCCATATTTCATCCCGACATAACATTATACTTATTATGGTTTAACTAAAGATAAAACTAGGTTCTTATTTTTACTAGGAAAATATTTTTTCTTACGGATATTTCACAAGAAGATCAATGACCTTTGTGTTAGGAAGTCTTGAATTTGTTATAGTTTTACCGCTACTTATAGGTTTAGCTCAAAATGTGATATGTGAATGATCTACAAAATGTTTCGTAATACTCTACAATAAAGGTTTATGAGTGACTCGTATTTGTGATGCCCCTGGTGTTACAAGTATCCATAGGCGACGGTGACTGCTTACCATCAGGCGGCCCGGCTGCTTGTTTGCCACCTATGGCATAAAAAAAAACTCCATATTAAAAACATTTATTCATCAGCATTGTAAGTTACCTACAAGTTTATATGTCTAATAGTTGAGAAAAGCGATGCTACTTTTTTTGGTTATATTTTCCAAAGGATACATTTAGTTAAAAAGTTAAGTATAAAACTTTAACTTCACTTCAAAAGACCTATTCAGTGATTCCATTCACGAGGCGGTGCAGAGAAAAAAATACATCCCGTTTCACATGAATCAGATTCACTCTTAAAATATAAATATATTTATATTTTGAATATTGAGACCTTTAATTACAATATTGTGATTGTGCAAAGTTACATGTACTTACTTTTACAAAAATATATAGAATTTAGAAGGTTCTAAAGAATTAAGATGGACGGACGGGCGAACTAACGGACAGACAACAGACGGACAGAACGAACTTATAAAAGGGTCCCTTGTAGTGTACTACAAACCCTAAAAAGTTAATTCTAATTGTGAAACCAAATGCTTAGTGCCAGGTGCTTAAATAGTAATCCCTGGTGTGGAATACTTCAGTAGGTACCTAATTACCTAGGTATACAAAAAAAAATAAACCCTTTTTTTCTTTTCATTAGATTTTACTGTATAAGTATAACTTAATTCTATCAGTAACTCCATGCCAACTTCCAATACGAAAGCACAGGTTATTTCATCCCGTAGGGCCCAAATCCGTTGATCTCCAGTCGGACAGTAATCGCTCGTTCCGTCCCGACCCCGTCTCGTCTCCGTGCGGCTTTATCCTCATTATATTCAACTCAATTAGGGCTGGATGTAAGCTGGTGGTGTTAATGCGGTATTGTTTGAGATGTTTCGGAGAGTAGGTGCTAGTTGTTTTTGAACTGAAAACTTCTTTAGGCGTGTTGAGCACTTTTTGGGTGAACAAAAATCATGGAACTCGCGTCATCACCATCCTGCAGGTACCGTGTATTTTAAAACAGTGCCATCTCTTGTAGAATAGGTGAATTAGTTACAACTTAAGTTTTCACTTCTGATGTAAAGTTCTATGACTGATGGGTTTTTTCATGTTGTTACTAGGTATTTAGTTTTTGAAGATCATGGAGGAAACTTCAGACGGGGTTACAATGGAACGATGAGATGAGGAAAGGAACGATGGGTAATAAGCTGAATGGAAGTCGTTTTACTCATTATTATGAATAACCTTCATTATGGAACAAATTTTAAAAGTTGCGAATATAATATGTTAGCCTATAAAAATAATTCGAATTTAGTAAACACGTTTTGTTTATTTATAACGCTTGCGTGTGTTTACACATTTCACATTTTAACCCAAATATTTTTCATGCACTAAACACCTGTTTTTTTGCGATTTCATGGTGACCCATCATTTAAAGTGGCCTCATAGTAAAAGCTCTTTACAATTACAAGTACTATGTTTACTAAAAACTTCGATTTGTATTCACAATATAAATAAAATAAAAAAACTTAATTAGTATATTTTTCCAAACTAAGTTAGAAAGGTATAATACTCTAATCTGATGATCGGATAAGTTACCCTTTTCCTAAAATCACATCAACCATTACAAGAATGTAACCTGAATCCTCGATCATTCAATATAACATGAATGCTAGATCCACATCTAGAATCCTAGATCATTCAATATAACATGACTGCTAGATCCACATCTAGAATCCTAGATCATTCAATATAACATGAATGCTAGATCCACATCTAGAAATAAATACATTTAGTTAGATACTAGTGATGCTTGGTAATTTTAAATAGTTTACAATGTACTAAGTCTTTCAATAAAATAATTACTCGTATCAACATAAAAAAACCGACATAATATCAGAACTGGACCAAATTGAAATGACACACGGCACAAGCACCAGCTTTCAAATAAAAAAAAAAATTATGTAAATCGCTTCACCCAGTCGAAAGTTCTGAGGTAACAAACATAAAAAAAATACACTTGGATTGAGAACCTCCTCCTTTTTGGAAGTCGGTTAAAATACATTAAAACCAACACCGAAATAGCGGAAAAAAATCAGCTGTTCCATACTATTTTTCTATGACCCAACAGATATTTTATTCGCGATATCAAGGTAGGTCTCAAAGTAAAAGTAGTGAATATGATATCCTAAATTATGTTGTCTAGAGAAACACCCGCTATATACCTCACTGCAACCAGGCGCGGATCCACCGTTGTGGGCAGAATGGGCATGTCCACAACCCTAATACGTGACTTGTGACTTCCCACAGCTTTACCCGCGTGAAACTATGATACACTGTACAAAATCTTGGTCAGGCCGTCATATATTTTTCCTTTGTCAAAGTCAAACATTTCCTTTGTTGGAATGCTCTATATCGATCATGCACGAGCAAGGTTCATACACTGACTCGCACTTGCCCGATTTTCGGGTGGCTGTGACCACAACCTTTGTTTATGGTTGGATCCGCGCCTGACAGCAACTAAAATCACAAATTTATTAGTAGTAACCACAGACTAGGTGTAGGCTACTACTTGGTACGAACCGAACGAATGGTAGAACCACCTCCTTTTCGGAAGTCGGTAAAAAATACAAAAGAAATGTAGTATATTCACAAAACGTGTATAGAAAAACCATTCAAAAGCTCTTTTGAAGTAAACGCACAAAGCGTAATCGAATCAGCACCGTAACGTAGGTACGATAGGCCGACAATAGCGGCCGGTAACGCACGGGGCCGCCCGCCCGAAGCCACGCCTCGCTCGCCCCGCCCCACTAATTCAATCCGTTCACTGCTCATATTTGGACACTTTTTATTTGAGAATTGAAATCTGGCATAAAACTGTAATTAGTCCAATGAGTGTAAGTTAGTAACTGTGTTAATTGTCCATTTGCAACTTACAATGAAAATTTTATATTGTACCTTACTTTCATGTCAATACTACAAATTAATACCAACTATGTCTGTGTAGATATAAAAAACAGTCAAAGTGGGAGGAGTTTTTCATAGGTTATACTTTTTTTAAAGTAGTGTTTTATTTAAACACTGTTATAAAGTATCACAGTTGTTCACTACAGTTATATTATTATATACGCGATATTTACCGTGATAAGGTTGTGGAAGGAGCTCCCGATATTTCAGCGTACATGTACCATGTTCACGGAAGCTTCTTCCACAACCTTACCACGGTCAATATCCCGTAAATAATCATATAACTGTTTTTTTAGTTTTAGTTCATTCTATTACAATGTTGTCAATTTTGTACGTAATTAGGTATATTTAGATATTTTATGAATGAATGCTTTGATAATTAATTAAAGTGTAATTTAGTACCAGAAAACTCTTATTTGATAACATATAAATATATTATTTGAACCTATTTATCAAATATTATCAAAACTTATGATGCAAACTGAATTTAAATCGACGAGCACCCGTTGAAGTCTTTTGTATGTATGAAAGTTACTGGGTAATTATTGATGTTGTTTTTATTAAGTGAAACGTTCAAAAAGGTGTCAGAACCAAATGTAAAAGATTACTGCCCTCGTCAACCAAACCTACAAAAAAAGTCACCAAAAACTACCTTAAATATGTTTGTACGTACTCAAAATTGTTTTGACACAAAAATGAGTAGGAACCTCTGACTATAATCACATAACTCTTCAGATGTTGACGTGTCATGTACGCAGAATAAGGACGTAGCATAGCATAGAAGTAGCGCTAAAATAACATGTTACATTCTTTACTCTTTATGCTAAAATTGTTGTTACCAGAACGAAACAGATATATTTTTGACAGGACGGCAAATTGCAGGGTTGTACACTATTTTATATACTAGGGTTTGGGACATGACCTATAAAAAGCTTTATCAAAGCGTTTATATATTTTTTATTATAAAATATTAATTTTGTTTTCGGCTCTATTGATAGTCAGTTATTTTTATTACACAATAAATAAATAACCAGTTCTGTAACTTATTAATGATTGCAAATAATGCGGAACATACCACATACATACAATCAGACAAACAACAACAACTTATAACTAATAATGAACTAATATATTGATAATAGCATTTTTTGTATTCAGCTGAAAGTATTATAAAAAAAAATGACCTTATTAGACCTTTCGATGTATTATAATGGATTGATGATTTTAGTACAAAGTTTATTCCACTAGCAGTGAAATAAGAACAACTAAACAAACTATCGTATTTGCCCTATTTTTTTGTAATATTTTCTCACTCAGATGAATCTGTCTCTACCATCCATCATTTTCACCCCAAAAACCTCTAATCAAGCCAAACACGTTTTTTAGGGTTCCGTATTTCTTTATTAAAAACCACTAACATAACAAATGCACAAGAATTGCGGTTGCGGCAGGTGCGTTCAGGTCGTCGACTTTAATCTACCATACGGCTTAATATCTCACTCTAATTGAGCTCTTATTTAAAAGGCTTTACAGTAAATATTTCTCTGATAATGTGAGTTCAGTGTTAAGGTTGCGTTCTCACTCGTATAGTATCGTATCAGTCGAAGATAAGTTACGTAAGTACACATCCTTGGATTAAAAATGCTAATAAGAATTTGTGGAATTAAAATTACGGCTTATGTTGGTAGAGTTTTTAAACGTAAAACACGGTATTTAGTATTTTTAGTGTTGTTTATTTACTTTTAAGCGTAATTATACTAGGTAGGTATATTATAGTTATTGAAAAATAGTCTTAAGAATCATTGTATAAAAAATTTGCAAAAATTTCCTTACCACGCTTACGCTTACCAAAGGCAATGAAACATTTGTTCAATATAAAATTCGGAAGTTCACCTTTTTTTAACTACATGCCTAACTAAAAGTATGAAAAATCTAAATTTTGAGTATACCCATATATTTAAAAAAAAATATATGGTTGCCACCGTTTGACCATGACACTAACCTGATCCTGCTACATACCTATTAAGCAAAAAAAAATGTATATTTCTTATTTATTTTATCCAACGGACCCTAAAATAAGCTGCATGTCAAAAA
Organism: Agriopis leucophaearia; assembly: GCA_949125355.1. Classification (NCBI taxonomy): domain Eukaryota; kingdom Metazoa; phylum Arthropoda; class Insecta; order Lepidoptera; family Geometridae; genus Agriopis; species Agriopis leucophaearia. The sequence continues at coordinate 18,303,740 of OX421268.1, read as the reverse complement.
AAATTACTTCAAACATAAAAAAACTCCCCCAAAATTCGTTAACGTTCCATCTAATTCCAACCAATACAGCCATTCCAACCTATACGCTGTAGCTGTAGACACAAAAGTAATAAAGCCCCTATTTCACGCGCCAATTTTGTCGGCACCCCAAAACCGTCAGCATAAAAAACGCATTAAGAAGACAGGTTGTAGCGCAGGTTGGCATCAGGTGCGCTTGCGCTCACTGCGAGCTTCTAGCGCTCAGTGAGGCAGACGGGCGGCACACAGCACAGCAGGTGACGCCTATGGAGGGGAGCACCTTACTCTAACACCTTACAACACTCAAGATTCCATTGCGAAAATCTTAATTCTCTGGTGGTAAGGTTGAGGATTGCGTGGATGGGGAAACTGACAAGTTTGTAGGGCTTTACTCCTCTCCTTTTTATCGAACAAAAAATGAACTGTAAACGCGATCACGGCCGCCAGTAAGGTCAATGTTAGCGCTTCCTTCAGTACTCGCCGAGATAGAAGCGCGCACGCATCCCTCGTGTGAAATACTGAAACTCGCTCGAGCTGCGGTGATAAACAAGTGATTAGGACTGACGGGCCGGTCGATCGATCACCGCCCGATTCGTCGGCGACATCGCTCTGATAATCGGGACGACGTCCCGATTTTATTTTACTAATTTATTTATCCTCATTAACCGTGATGGACGAGGCCGGTCACGTTCTTTGATATTAGTCATTTGTGAGTGGACAAAAAGTGACCAAGACTGTGACATTTTTGGGGTTGAATGTGTTGAAGATGGAGACACTAGTACTGATTCCTCAAGAGCTGAGCTTGGCGTTGAGGCCTGGTGGAGCGAGGGGTCGAGAGGCGTCCGTCAGCGTCTGGTCTTCTGTGGAGATACCGAGAGGAACAGCACTGTACCCTTTCCAGGGGACGATCAGAATCGACAAGCTTCATGTTTATAGCTATGTGGCGGACCATGACGTAAGTCCTTTTTGATTGCTAATGATATTATTATAGCTCTCTCTTTATAATCAACACGTTGGTATAATTACTTTGTGTTTTGGATGTATATCTCTTTATAATGATAATAACTCGATCAGAAAAGGCGAAATAAAAAGTAAATTTTAATAATTAAACCTTTTTTTTTAAGTTCAGGGAAGTTGGAAAAGTGATTTATGAGTAGGTATTTTGTTTGCCATACTTACTGAAAAAATATTTCTCAATATTACAAGTATTTACTTGTAATATTAAGATATTTATAACAAACATACATTATAAACATATTTCTACTTCTCCATATTTTATGGAGAAGCAGAAATAAGTTTTGATTATTTTAGCGGATTCATTGAAACTACTTATTTTTGTCTAAAGTATATGTTGTAATTTTAGTTGATGATTAAGTTTCATATGTCGACCCCGTTAGCTTAGTTGGCGCCTTCTGCGCTTAGGGGCGTAGGTTCGATTCCACCTAGGACAAACATTTGTGTTTGTTCTATGTCTGGATGTTAATATCAATTTAAGTTTGTATTTAAAAATATATATGTATGTATATCAGTCTCTGGCAGCCATATTACAAGCTTTGCTTAGTTTGGGGTCAGATGACCATGTGTGCAATAATATCCCAGATATTAATATATTTATATTGTATAAACTTTAAGAATCTTTTCCATGTTGATTTCTCCTCTTTTCTTGCCTCCTAGAGAAGAATATATTTATATCATTTTAATTATGACAGGGTTTGAAGAGGAAGGAGTTTTATATCAAAAAGGGTTGTGACTAAGTTTTTTTTTTCTTAATTTTATTTCTAGTACCTACGGTTGGCACTAAGCTAAAGTAAAAAGAATTTATTGAAATTAACGAGTCTGAAATTTACATGCATTGTTTACGTAATCTAAAGTTAACCATAGGTGTAAAATGAATTTCTGTTTAACACGTACTTATAGTCTGAATCTGCAATTGGCGTTAAACGTTGAGTAAAATTCAATTTCAGGAGGTTAATTATAATGTGTCCGTACAAGTATAGTCATTATCGTATCATAAAATTATGAATGTTAATATTATTCATACCCATCTATTGTTTCAGTGAGAATCTCCGTCACGGTATTGTTACAATAAACTTTATTATTTAAGATCATTTTCATTACTTTGAATGTATCCTAGTAGTTCGTCATGATTCTGAATTAAATATGGGAAATTTATTTTTTTACAATAATGTTAAATTTAAATCATCTTGGCGATAATTAGTATTTCTGTATTTGCGTCATTTACCTACAATGTGTTTACTTCCAGTTAAATCTTCATGAATACGTTTAATTATATTATTGGTTATTGTGTTAATCTTAACCTAAAATGTAATTAATTTTAAAGGTTAACTATTGTCCATCATGTTATTGCTAACAAGCTATTGTTCTTTTTCTTTAATATTCAAACTGAGAAGTAAGTATGTATAACTTGAAAGTGAATTAAAATCTTTACATAAGTAATCAAAATCATGCGTCATACCTAATGCTTCTGCATAATAATTAAATAATGATTAGTTAATCGTGTAGTAATCTATAAAAAACTGTTAACTGTTTGCATCGAATTATGCTTACAATTTAATGAAAAAAAAAAATGATTTTGCAAAAATGTATGTAAGTAGTTTCCTTTGCTTTCAGAGCTGTTTTTTCATGAAAATAGTCATTGATGTAGGATATTTTAGGGCAATTAAATCACTGTTAAGAGACGGTGTGATTCAAGATCTACGACCGTCATCGTCATATAATTTCAGACGAGTTTTGGACAAACTTTTAACCATAAAAATACAATTCCGATCTTAACAGTTATTATCAATTAAATACAATAATTTAATTCGCTCACCAACAATTGGCCTAAATTACGCTGAAAAAAGAAAATTTCTTCAAAATTTCGATACAAAAAATAATCCTATCCAAACCAATTCTTTCTAAACAATTTTTTGTTCTTATAAAGCTGTTATACAAACAACAGTCAGTAATATTCAATCGATAGGAAACCACAATCTCGTTGCAGTTGGACCGATACAGACTCACGTACTGCCAACTAGATGATAGTTTTTACATACAATCATACAAAAACTGGAACGGAGCTGAGACCGCAGAATTGCGTTTTCCGACTTACGGGGTTATGAGTTACGTGTCTCAATGATATTGGGTGAACGGGTACTTATTTTATAGAGAAAAAACGTTAGTTTCTTAAGAAATCCGAATATTTCATAAACGTACTAGCTGAACATCCACAAGATGGACAGACGACCTAAAAGAGACCGCATGGAAACGCTGGATGCAGGCCGCTTCCTACCAACCATTTTGGAAATCTATGGGGGAGTCCTATGGCTGAAATGATGATGTTGTTCTAGCTATGCTCCACGGTTTCACCCATGTAGACTTTCTCTTAGGAAGTGTACATTTTTCTAGCAAAGTGACGTAACTGCCATGATGGTAATTTTTCAGCTAATTTTTTTTTGTTTGGAAGTGACTACGATTGACCGTAGCACGCGTATAAAGAGCTCGATTAAAATGAAACTTCACACCTACATTATTTAAGTTTTAAACTTCTTGCATATACCCTGATCTATTTTTTATAATTTGTTGTTAAAATTAATTAATTTAAAACAGATACGACACTTTGTGAGAACTGTTTTCTAATATTAGGTGTAGGATTTCTGATAGGAGCGTGCAGTTATAAATAATATACCTAAATATAATCATTAATAAAAAAATTAATCAACTTGAGTGTATTATCAAAAAACATAATATTAGTTCTTTAATTTTAAAACTATCAGTCTTAGACATACCTAAGCAACGCTAAATCACAGTAATACTTATTTATTTACTCTATAATTAGAACTTCTTGCTTTTGCTTTCTTGGGCAAGCGTGCTCCATCGTAGACCGCATCATCGCTTAATATCAGGCGAATTGGCGGTCAAACGCAAGCATATTAATAAAAAAACTTATCCTTATCATACAAAAAAAAACATGACGAGATCAAACTCTAAATTCCATAAAAAAATATCACAATGTATAATATAAATATATACTGTTATAAACACCGTTATAAGACAAAAAATAAATTAAAAAAATACGATGAATACAAATATCCGTCTTGTATAAAAAAAACAGCATTTGTGTTGTTATTTTCCTTTATAAAGACCACGCAATCACATTTTTTTTATTCGCGAGCTATAAATTTGACACAGGAAACATAAATATTATTATACTCTTAAGAATGTTTTATAGTCCTGCCTTTTTCTTGTGTAAATACTCTGGTTTCACTATATTACTATGGTGTCAAATACCTAATAATGTACTAACATCATAGCAAATGAAAATAAAGCTAACGACAAACGGACGTCCACATATATATATCTACTTGCTTATCTATAATCTGAATCTCTTAATTTCGTACCCATTTCGATCAAACCTTACTTAATGGATACTTCTTTCTTTGCCGGAATACTAATTACATATAAAGAGATCACCCGAGGCGTTTATTCTAAACAGGAAGTGATAGTACTTACTTAAATTTGTGTACGCGTAACGTTTCACAGTTATTAAATTTCATACATTTTTGATAACATGTTTATATAATAATTCTTTCTTAAAATAATACATTGTCTAAAAAATACATTATTTGGAACCATGTAAAATCTGCAAAGAAAGAGGACAGGAAATGTATTCTGAGTGAGTTAGTATTTTCGCTAAACTGCCACGGTTATTCACATCAGTTATATGTTATGATGATTATTACCGTGATAAGGTTGTGAATGGAGTTTCCGATATTTCGAAGCAGTTAATGCACTATATTCACGGGAAGAATTTATCCCGTTAATAATCATATAACTGAAGTATGTACTTTTTATCGGTTTTCAATGGGTCCAGCGATTTAAAAACAATATTAAAAGAACGTCTACCTAGTTTTTTTAATGTATTATTAGGCTTGGGTTTGACTGCCATAAAAAATAGAACCCAAACCTTAGCGATAAAAAAATATAATATTAAAGGAATTGCCCTTATTACAAGCAAAACTCCAAACCTTAGCTACTGTTCAGTGTTAAGTTTAGTATGGATGGTATGGAAGCTCAGGTGTTATCATATGCACAAATACACTTTCACCGTGATCAGACTGGTTTGATGCGGGCGTAGTTGGGTGCGCACTGTTGTATAAAAACGCGGTTGCGCATACGCCGGAGCTAGCCGGCTTACTTGGTGCCGGCTCTCTGGATATGATTGACGGGTTACGTCAGCGCGCTGGTGGCTTTATGTCACATGAGCTTATTTTCAGTTATTTATAAAAATACAGTTACCAATGACACATGACAATAGTATGACATTTATCAACATACACTGGGCCAGCATGGTGGATTAGGGCCAGATTAGGGCCCATCCTCTCTCTCTTAGAGAAGGCTTGTGTCCAGAAGGAACATGAGATAATCATGACGATGATGAATTACCAATGTACTCAATGGGTGCTTTGTGCATTGTTCAATTTTTTATGCCATAGGTGGCAAACAAGCAGACGGGCCGCCTGATGGTAAGCGATCATCGTCGCCTATACCTGCAACACCAGAGGCATCATAGATACGGGTCGGTTACAGGGTCAGCAGACCCTTAAAGACTCTATTAACAGCCCTTGTGAAGAACCCCATATTTACTTCTGTTTTTTTTTATAGTAGAATACGAAACTTTTTTATGGAGTGACGTAACATCTTGTTATAGGTACGGTGTTTTTAAAATTATTTTGTTTTATCTTATCGGTACTCATTGTTTTTAAGCTTTTTATTTTTAGTTTTTACACGATTTTGGGCTCTCTTTTCTGTTTTGAGTCTTTACCAGCAGTGCTCCGCGGTTTTACCCGCTAGTGATTTTTTTTCTAGATAAAAAGTAGCCTAGAACCTAATCCAGGGTATAAGCTACCTCCATACCTATTATCACCCCATTTCACCCTTTTTGGAGTTAAATATCGCAAATTCTCTTCTTATCTGAGTTCCGCATAATCAAAGGAAATTATCGTCCAAACTTTTTTTTTCTTTCCGGTGTGCGTTGATCTCTATCCCCTTTATCAATAAACGTGTTGTAGCCTCGGAGTAGTTATTATATGCTGTCTTTTTTTCTCTTCAAAATTTTGAACTTGCTTGATAGAGACAAAAGACGGAGTAACTATTCCATAGCCACTCTACGTCTATTAATAAAGGGGTATAGGTGTAAGGACTTTGACTTTTATATATATATAGGTGTATCGTTAGTTGATAAATAGCTGACCTATGGAAAAACGCTCTTTTCCAACGTGTAATTTGCAAATGTGGATTGTTGCTATCATGGATATCGTGTATACCCACTAAACAAGGTTGTATGAAGGCTGACATTTCAATGTTAGCTCGAAAGAAGTGCAGCTCACCCCCACAAAAAACTTTTATGCGAAGCATCTCTTTGTATTAGACATTCTTCTTTTTATTTTTATGAACGCCATTTTAAGCAGGTATTATTTAATAGAAACGTAGAAACAAGAATGCATCTCTATTAGTGAGTCAAAATAGTTTTGTAACTCCCTAGTACCTGTTTTAAACTATCACTACAATTATATGATTATTTACGGGATATTTTGAGTGTCCCGTGACCGTGAACATGGTGCATTTAACTGCGCCGAAATATCGGGAGCTCCTTCCACAACCTTACCACGGTAAATATCCCGTAAATAATCATATAACTGTAGTGTCCCTAGTATCTACTTAAAATAAAATAAAAACTTACAAGTTGTGTAATAATACAAATTTTAATTCAGTTCATACATGTTTTGGTGCACAAAAAGTTGAAAAGGATAAACTAAAGCTTGTTAGGTTAAGTTAAGGTTACGTTTTACCCAAAAATACAAAAGAGTACAAATAAATCTGTTTTGATTAGTTCTCATATATTGGTGATAATTTAAACTACTTTTTTTCAGAACCCGAAACCAAATCAAATCAAGCAGATCTAATGCTTTTACTACCGTCTGACTCAGTAGAAAGTTGAATGCCGAACTAAATCATTATTTCTAAAAACATGATGTTCTCTTCCAATATTACCACTTCTTTTTATAATATATCATTCTGTAGTCTCCCATTCGTATGTATTTAACTCATTGTATTTGTAATTAATTTAACTTCGTTAGACGATCATTGAGCTGGCTACTTATGGTTATGGTGCAAATGCAAGAGGTAGAGTATTTTTTATGATATCATGATTGTTGCAAAACATATATTATGTATCCATTCCTGTTTGCTATAGGCCTCTTTTTCCTCTTGATATTGATCCCTCTTTCAAGGTATGTTCATCCATTTATGACTTGCGATGAACCTGAGGCTGTCGCTCCATCGGGATGGTTGTCTGCCGACGGAACCTTGTTCACTATTAATAAATACTCTGTCAAGTCTTTACTCGGCCGTCCCCATGGCTAACCACGCGTCAAACCTAATATTAGCACCAGGATTGTACTTAAAAGTTTCAGTTGTAGCAGTAGTTAATGAAATTTTTGCGGCATAAAATGTAGATAAATATATATTAAATACGTGTTTAGGTACCTAACCATTGCTAATATTTCAATAATTTAAGAGCCACGGATGTCAACGTAGAATGGTTTAGAGATTTTTGTCACAAGTTGTCACAAGATTTGTTTATTTGCTCATGTAACATCAGTAATGGTCAACAAGCCATACTTTAGCGACCGGTCAAAAGTGAGCTTTTTATGGTTTTTATTTAACCGCTTTTTCTCTGTAGCTTATACCATACAAATAGTAGCTTTTTGTGGCTCAAAGCACGCGCCATTCCCAGTTCATTAGGGCCACAACTTTTGTTCAATACAAAAGTCTAATTACGATTGTTTCATATATTTTGACAGACGCCATTTATAAAACTTTTATTTAACGATTATTGGAGCGTAAAACTTGTAAATTATAGAAATTGAGTGCCTGTGAGTGGGCGGCGATATTGTTGGCCGTTTTGTTGGTTGTGGAGTAGTGGTATGAGAAAATAATAATAATCAATGTCACATCTAAATTTATGAACGCACATCAAAATGACTCCGTCGATTATACCATGCTTGCAGATCAAAACAGGAAAACCAGTTTAAATGCTGAAATATAAACCTTAGCAGGATATGCGACCAGCATCTTGGATGTGATGCCTGCTGGCAGCAATTTATAAGTTTATTAGTTTAGTTTTATATGTAAGTTGTTAGTTAATTTTTAATTTTATGTTGATTTCATATAATTGTTTTCTTAACCAGAATTGTGTTTACGATTATGATTTTAAGGTCTATTACTTAAGTTCCGAGATGGTTACTGTGTAGGTGAAGTCATCATAGACATAATTATGATAGCGTAGCAAAGTAGAGATAAAAATATTTATTGAATCCTACAAAATAAAAGTGAGGTTTGGAACACAATTTTTTGTTCAGGTGTATCGTTTGAGAAATATAATAGTTATAATCTGGGTATCTTCAGATCACAAGTGAGTCGGTTTCTTTTAGGCAAGCGTGCTCCATCGTAGACCGCACCATCACTTTACATTAGGCGAGTTGGAGGTCTAACGCAAGCCTATTATAAAAAAAAACATATGAACTGCTTTTTATACCGTTGTCAGGTTTAAATCTTTTAAAGAAAGAAACTTGTTATTTGAACTAAATATACTTTTACCATAAATACATTTTCTGATTTTGATCTCCAGGTCAGTGGTGAATACATAGTATTTTTTACTGAAACATTTAGAATTTCAATCGTTGTTTTGATGTGCGATTAAATAGCATACGAATGAGAACAATTAATGCTATGGTTGTGTCCGATTTGATGCCGGAACTTCACTTCATTGATTTCTTTATAAGATCAGAACTGTTATAGTTGATTTTTACATTAGGGTTTCTACTGATAAGTAACAAAAGAAAAAGAAAGTCACGTCAAGTCACTTCATTAGCTTACTCATTTAGGTGAGCCTTCATAAAAAATATTTTCTATCTCCTCAATTTGTTTATTCACTGCTGAGCTTCGTAATGCTTTCGATTCTCCGATAGATGGCAATAAATTCATTTTGCCACTTAAAATGAAGACCAGGTTGTTGGAAAACATTTGAGATGTTACGGAAATTTTTGTACTTAACATTAACATTACAACTTTTTACTACAAACACAACTGACTGCTAAAAATGGCACATGAAATAAAGTGACACCATCTCAATAGCGAGAAAAACCGCGGAAAAACTATCAATCAACATCCATATTTCTATAATCATTCCATTAACCCCAACCTTAGTAAAAACGTTGCAAGAACACCAAAGCCTCATTGTTAGAACACAAAAGCGAAAGTTCACTCATTGCTTTGAGACAATTAGGTGTTTCACCAGTTATTACGTCATGCGAGATTTTCCAACATTGTCTTGAACTTGGCTGAAGAAGTATGAGACGCATTGTTGTTTTGAGGAAGCGTTCGTTATGAGTTTATGAGTTAAAAGTTATCAATGGACACACTCATAATTTTTCTCAGTAAGGTATTTTCATGAGACATTATTTGGACATATAAAGTGAAAGGTTTGATGTAATATACAGGGTTAAACGGAATGGTGATGCTGATACTGAGTCTAAGGAAAGTCATTGCACTCTTCATTGTAAACATAATTATTTTAGTAGATATGAGACCAATACTGTAATCGTGAAAAAAGCCCATCTAATATATACATTTCGATAAGTGTGAATGATATTTTTTATTGAAACAACTGACTTTTTACGCGATTGTTGGGTTGGTCCCATTGGATAAGTTGTTCTTGTCCCAAATGATGAGTAAAATGACCTTTCAGCTTCTAACCACCGTGTTGTGTAACCAGGTATGATATATTTTTGATGGATGGATGTGAAAAGTATGGGGCTGACGCAAAGCCGAGGTATACATAACATTGGTAATATAGAGCTAAAAATGCTAAAATACTGGTAGAGATTGTACACCCTACAGTAGAAAAACTTTTGTAGCTTCATTTTCTTTAACCAACTAGTTTGCATAATAAATGCAACTCCTTGTCCAATCATTAAAATCGCGCATAAACTGCAATACATAAACAAATCAACGTTTGCATAATACAATAACACATCATCACAGTTTTATAAGCCAGCCTTCTGGAAAGTCTTAAGCTGATACTACACGTGAACTCAGACATGAAGACTGTCTTAGATAAACTAAGATACAACCAGCACTGCATATCATGAAACCATAATATCCTACTGAAAAGTAGCATTGCATAAAACCTTCAGTGCCTCTATGATTATAGATTTGTCCATAAAAATTTCAATATCTGTGGTGTAATTGACTTAGTGACAGTAATTACAATGGCAAATATATATATTTTCGTTTAGAAATACTAGTACACAAACAAAATTGTACTAATAACCCATTTGACAGCCCCGGTGGCTCAGTTGGTAGTGAACCTACCTTCTGCGCTTGGGAGCGTGGGTTCGATTCCGACCCAGGGCAAACATATATGTGATGATCATTTGTGTTTGTTCTATGTCTGGGTGTGAATATTTATTTAAGTATGTATTTAAAAATATACATGTAGCTACGTATAATCAGTCTCTGACAGCCATATTACAAGCTTTGCTTAGTTTGGAGATGACCGTGTGTGTAAAAATGTCCCGAATATTTTATTAATTTATTCATAATTAATTCCTTTAAGAATATAGCTCTTGTCAGTTGATTAACATCCAAAACTGACGGTTTAGTTTTTGTCAGTCCAGCGTTTTTAATCTCCTGGGAAACATGACATTTCCTTCCTCTTTACTTGGCCTCAGACTGCTTTTCTTGATCTTTCTCGTCTTCTCTAGCTTTCTGCCTTTCCTTATATGATATGTTGTAAAGGTGGCTTGACATCTTGCCTCTTTTAAGCTAAATTATTTTAACTAGGTAATTAAATGATTTTACAACTCTATGTTCTGGGTTTCAATCTATCTATTAACTTGGTTAATCCTGCTTATTTGAGCAATAGAAATACTCTTTTAAAAACTTATTCATTCCAACACTAAACCTCTTACTTAATGAAACCTCTTTTATATATTACAGTGTATTAATACCTTACTGCAAAAGCCAGAAGCGGTGCAAGTGTCCACTCCTTAGTATTCATAAGGACAGCTTTATTCATGCCGAAGCAATCAATATTTAAAGCACGCAAACTTAAATACCTACTTCGATACATAGATAAATCACGGAATAGCAAAGATAAAATCATCCCTTGGGGTATAATACAGCAATATCTCTCTTAATCAGACTCTTCAAAATGTGGTATTTATCACCAACATGAATGTTATAAATACTTGAAGTAATATAAAATTAGGTATATAAATATTTATGTATAATTTTTCTAACATGCCTGTAAGTATATTACTGTCTTGAAAATTAATTACAAGACGCGTTGTCATAAATTGTAAATCCAGGGCGATTTGATTAGTAGCCAAATATATAAATTGTTATTTTTTTCGGTCTGAAATACTTACTATAAATAATCCTAAGTTAATGTAGAAATTTTCGTAATATAATTCACGTTCGTAAATAAAAATAGGCACTCGAAGCTCTATTTCAACGTTTTAAAATTTAAATGACGTAGAATAATATAATATACTTAGTAAATTTGATTTGATTCTTTGTAGCATTCTCTAATTTAAACTAATCTGACCACACTAAAATAAATGGCAACCATTTAAGAACTGTCAAGTTTGAATCGACGGAATTGATTCAATTAATATGGCAATATTTCATTTACGTGAACCTTCAAATTTGCAAATTATTCGTCACGGAATATTTTCTAAGAACCAACAAAAAAAAAAAAAAAAGTTCACTGTTAAAACAACTTCATTAAATATTCAAAACTAAAGCGTAAATTGTTATCGAAAACACATTAAAGGTTCAAATGCGCACGATTATCCTGATAAGAAACTGTTATCATCTTGTAAATTGAGGATATACATACACATTATAAAAATAAATAAGACCACAATGTTTGAAATGCGTGAGAAATGTCGTTTCTATTCATATAAAGTTCACAATTAATTAAATTAAAATATCGGGTTTGATATTGAAGGTGTTGAGAGAGTGTTGACACAATATATTTATTTCAAACGAAGTTTACAAATTAGAGTCATAATAAAAATAAAATGTCAGTATGTTTGTCGAACGTTACGTTTCAAATCAATAAGTTGTTAAATTTCAATACTCACTTAAAACACTTAAGCCATAAGCTAGTTCATACTAAGTTATTTCTTTTTATTGAATTTCTAAATAGATGGGAAACCAATCCTATTTATAATAATATATTTCAAAGCTAAATGGTAACACATTAAAGGCCAGTGCAGAACTTTTCTATTGAAAATTAAAAGCTAGCTGGGAAAATTTGACGCTTGTGTACTATCAAAAGCAAGTATTATTCGTTTCATTACTTAATCTTAAAAAAAAAAAACAGCAAAACACGTTCTTCTAAAATATTGAGGCAACTTAACGGTTGACTCCGTATCTGATCTCTTTCATACAATAATTAATTGAAAACAGATGTTCCCTTGTTAGCCGAATACCATTTAATTGAAATTTCGATCACCGCGCCATCGATAACCTTTGGTTAGCTATAGCTAATCAACGGTTAAGCACAATGCACGCCCGCGGCGTCGCTTACTTTCTACAATAGAGTATAATCACCTATTGTATAGGAACGGACAATTAAAACGTGTGGAACCTAGGTGTTGAGAAAAGTGCGTAATAGTTTTTTGAAAATCTGCAGCGTATGTAATACAATAGACGAGAATATTGTGTTGTCAGATTACATCAGACGTTTGATGATTTCGTAGAAATTTCTGACTGACCAGCTCCAATGTCAGAGTTCTACAGCGCGTTGGCAAGAACCTTGGATTACTGTTGACCATCAAGAAAAAAAATTGTGTATGCCATGATAAATACTAGCTTTTCCAGCGCTGGACAAGGAAAGGTCGTGGCTGCGCAACATTCAAGTATGAACCAGCATGGCCAGCGTTGAATTACATTGCTTGGCACTTTTTATGCAAATATTACTAAGCTGACAGTGAAGAGGCACCTGAAGAATTAGAGTGTGCATACGACCTGTACACCAAATGTCATGTAGTACAGGGAGGTGAAAACGCTGGCAAAAGACCAACAAACCTGGATTACTCCACCGACAAGAGCTACGCTCTAAAATGTTGAATGATTGTGCTTACGACCAACGATCCACCTTCATTACTTTTCCAGTTAAAGTAATAGTCAACCAGTGAGTCACATTAATTTCCAAACTATCTACATCACCCAATATAAGCGTTTACAAAGGAATAAGGAGGCGTTTTAGTAAACCAAACCAACGTACTCATTTTAAGTTAATAAAAGTGCAGAAACAAATAAAAGTTCAACTTTATGTTTCATATTTGTAATTGCGGTTTGTATGTAAACATGATGTGTGCAAGTGTGGCTCTTCCTAGGACAACCGTGTTGTCAGGAATTTTCAGGCGACGCGGTAACTCTATATCGTATCACTAACTCTAATAATTCAGAGAAAAAAATAGAGAATCCGATTTAAAAAAATATACATATAAAACTATCACATACACCTATCGAAAATTCTCAGCTTGTCAATGCGTCTTTTTGTATTTTATTGACTTGCTAATGTGATACACAATTCGAAAATAGTTATGATATTCAGTAGCGTTGAAATAGATTAAAAAGACCATAAACAACCTAAATAAAATATCACATCTGTATAAAAAATAGCATCATTTATTATGGCTATATAAACTAGTAAACCTTAGAAGTTATTATTCTCCGTTATATTTTAAAGCTTTTAAGAAACCGCGAAATTAACATGCGAGTCAATTAATCAATAAAATATACATGGTCGAAATATCTCTAAATTAAGATAGTGTCCGTGGGAATTACATTGAAAACTGATCAACCTGCTTATGGACGTCGTAAATGACATTTTACAGAGGACTAGAAATGACGCTTATTTTAACTGGCTTCGAAAAGGAGGAGGTTGGCAATTTGGGTATTATGATTTAGTTACTATTGTGATATTTTATTTAACTGCGAAGCGACCTCTGTATTGATAGCGAGTCGATCCGGATGAATTCTGAAAATAAAATCAGGATATTATCATATGAGAGAGATATAGAAGGCGGACGGGGAAGCATTTGCTCAACATTCAGACAATAAACGTCAGATATAATAGACAATTGAGATATTTTTTTATATTTGAAGGGTTGTTCACACCATTTTTTTTTATTGTGTATTATATTTATGAATGCCTTTAGGGTTCTCTCACATATATTTAGTTCAATACACCATGATGATTTTGAAAGGCTGATTTAATACATGTATGCCTTCGTTACCTGGAAAACTGAGGCAACTATAAGATTCGCTTGTATATTTGTGTAAAATGGTAATTACCTAATTATTACAATGTCAAGAAAAAAAAACAATGGCTACGATGTAGCTATCTTAATATCAATTGCTTTGTGCGAAAAAGTTTAATATCTGAAATATTTCAAACTATCAACTTACAAAAAGTGTAAAATAACTTTGTATAGTTTGAAAGTAGTTTTTTATGAACACTAAATTTACTGTTACTTAAAATTATCATTTTTTTTACATCGGTTTAGACCAACGTTTACCACGATCTCGCCTTATGGAACGCGATGTTATGGTTGAAAATGGAGCACGTTTGCCTAGTAATAACCTATTTTGAGGTTTAGGTATGTTTGTGTATTTATTTATTTAGGAAATTTATGTTTTGTCAGGATACGATGGGGCTGACATAGACATGTTGTCTAAAAGCCCCCAAAAATATATTTAAGATAAGAAAAAAAAAAAAAAAAAAACCCTATACTTGTAAACCCCAAGATTGTAATGCTGTGGAAACAGTGGAAACAGACAGACGCAAAGTGTTTCATTGTTTTGCAGTTCTAATTAAGAAAGAGGAGGCAAACGCTTAGTGCGAGTGAATGGCATTTCGACCAAGTAAGGGTAACACTTTGCCTTTTGTCTGGACGTCCGGTAAAAAAAGTGATGGAGAAAGAAGCTTGGGGAACAAGTTCGTGAAGTTCCATGGCACACTCTCCGTGAAAAATCCTATATAACCGACAAGCTTGCGACTATACGCCGGTGGTTCTGGTTCTGAAGTTATCATAGAAACAGGCCAAACTAGATGATGATTATTAATGTTTAACCTAACACAGATCCGTATGACAAAGTTAGTAACGGACACTGCTATAATCCTACAACCGCGTGGGCAAGCTAAATATGAAGACCAGTTATATTATTATCAATCAACATCAACCGCGACCTGAGCTGCTAGCCACTGATCGTAAGCCCTATTCATCAGAGAAACAAACACGCGTCACGCCTTGCCTTAACTCGGTTCTAACACTTGCTAGAGTTAGGGTGAGATCCTTCGACGTAGTTTTCCTTTTTTGAACTGATTTTCAAAAAGGAGGAGGTTCTAATTTTTTTTTATACTTGTTACCCCAAAACTTTCGACTTGGTGAACCGATTTTATGTTTTTTTTTTAAAGCTGGTGTTTCCCGTGTGGTCCCATTTCAATTTGTTCCAGTTTTGACATTTTTATAAAGTCTGTTTTTTGTATTGGTAATTTACATGATCATCTGACCCCAAACTAAGCAAAGCTTGTAGTATGGCTACCAGAGACTGATATACATACTCATACATATGTATTGGTATGTATATTTTTAAATACATACTTAAATAGATATGAACACCAACACAAACACAAATGCTCATCACATAAATTTGTCCTAGGTAGGAATCGAACCCACGCCCCCAAGCGCATTAACCAGATTCACTACCAACTGTACCAAAGGGACTATCAACATAATATGTAGTTAGTTCTATTAAATGCTTTGTTTCGTGCGTTTTCTATCTCGCTCGCGCATTACAATATAATTATTTGAAGATATAAAATAATTGAATGTACTTATGTAGAACTGATGTATGTACCGATGACCGATGGCGAAGAAAGGTTCTTGAGTGGAGACCACGAACCGGAAGACGCAGCGTAGGTAGGCCTCCCACTAGATGGACCGACGACATCTTGAGAGTCGCGGGCATCCAGTGGATGAAGATGGCAGAATGCCGTTCAGAGTGGAGGTTAAAGGTGGAGGCCTATGTTCAGCAGTGGACGTCTTCTGGCTGATGATGATGTAGAATCTTATTAAGTAAGAACGATGGTGGTCGTGCAAAAATTCTTAACAATGCAATAGCCTATATATTGCCAAACATTGTTTTACCTAATGTGTTCATTGTTTTTGGCAATAAAATTAATCTTATTCTTTTTCAATAGTGACTTATTTCGTACTTAAATAAATTATGTGCAGTTTCAATGCCATTGCTTAAAACGGTAAAGAAAACCAAGAACCTCAAAAAAAAAAAAGACATATTGACAGCTTTACCATACCAAATCTGTCAAAATTCATCATTTATCGATGCTAAATCATCGTTACGATTTTTTTTTATAATACCCAGAATTTTGAACTTTAATAGTTTTTATTTTATTTTTTTGTTCTGATTTTACTTTGGTGACTTTGGCTAACAATGGCATGTCAGTCCCATCATAGCTTCATACCTCATATTATGATTCAGATGAAAATCCTGTGCAGCAGTACACTGCGCTCGAGTTCAGTGGAGTGTAAGTTTCGTTTGAATAAGATCTCGCCCTTACACGTAGTCTGCGCAAGAGTTATGTCCTGCGCGGTATCAGTCACAGCGAGCCTATAAAATATAATTATTTGCCGCAAACCAATTTGCTAGTTACAACATTGAAGCTGTGATTTGTGGAAGTGTGCACTGGGTGTGATGTTACTGGATAATACATTTGGCTTCGAAAAGTAAAATCATCTAAGTATAAATAAATAAATAAACTGTCGACATGAATATTTACATTTATATCACATATCGTGACCTGGGTGTGCACAGATAAAAACATTATGTAAAACAAATTACTAAAGAAAATATTGACGTCAATTCTGGTCTACCATTCTGTAAACTAAACTAAATTTGACAGCTCTAAAATGGTTGCCATCCTTGTCTGCCGTACTGAAATGAAGAACGAAAATGAAGACGCCGATAATTTTAGTCCTGTCAGATTAGTTTAGTTTAGAGAATGATACCACAGAATTGATTCCAATATAAATATTAAGGTCCATACTTCGCCGAATAAAGTATTAACAGGGTTAGGCGGTAAGAGTATACTAAGCCAAAAGAACTTAGTAATACCAATTAGTATGAACAATTTTTAATAAAGAACCAACCCTGTAATCGCTAAAAAAATATCAGCTGTTCCATAGAAAACTATATTCCATAGGTTATTCACACCCAAATAAAAAAGGAGGAAAAAAAACCGCTAACAATTACCCAAAACACCAAAGACGCTACTTCTTGCCGAGGCCAAAGAACCAGAAAATATGTCATATTTAGACCTGATTCCATTACAATATGAAAACAATCTGTACAATGGAGAATGTTGACGAACATTAGTTCTGCAGTGTGGCAATTTGATACACTTCCTATTTATCAACCTGCTTTCTGATCGGGGAACTTGAAATTTTTCATTCTTCAATTTGATTTCAGATTTGTTTCTATAGTAAAAGTGATTTATAATGATGAGTATAAAGAAGCCTTTTCGTTTTAGTACATTATTTCAATGCATCCTTGAATATTAAGGTGTCATAATATATATTTTTAATATTAATTCTTCTTCCGAATTAAAAAACCATGCCAAAACCATGTCTGATTAAAACTTGGATACTCCGTTTATATTTAAAGATAAGTAATGGAGGTGTCATTTGCATAATGAATAAGAAAAACGCATATTGTACGTCTACGTATTGCAAAACGTGAAATACTAGTTTGAAAAACTTGTATGGAAATTAAAACTAGAACCTTTTAAAATGTCAAACTTAATAACACCTCAGTGTACATATTATGAAGCGATACTAACGAAGCTTTAGAAAACTAGAAACTGCTTAGACGGTTTATTAAAAAGTTATATTACATTTCTATCGCATCACCCAAAAAACTGTAGATAGAAGATTCACAAGGTGCCCGGAAGTATACAATCCATCGCATCGTTAGCGAAATTGCTCTAAACCCATAAAAACACGCATTTGAGAAGGTGCAAATTCGAAAAAGTCAGGTTTTATATCTGAAAAAAGTTACCTGCCAGAAAAAAAAACATCAATGGCCATATTATTGACATGTGGTCTGCCAAAAAAATTCTTACTAATGCGCGATAATAATCAAAATGTGAATGGAGTTTTTATGTTTCGTAAAAAAAAATGCAGCACGGCTGTTTTTGCTTCATATTGTTCGAAGCTTTGATGCGATTGTCTATTGAATAATATTGGAAGTTGTATTGTTAGATAATTTTCTAAATGTGCCAAGTACGAATTAGTTCAGATTCATAATTTAATACCACGACTTTTTAGGGTTGTTTCATGTTCGAAACGTGTGCAGTCTCTTTAGTACTATTATAAATTGACAATATTTTTTTACACATAAACAACATCCAACTTAAAGATAATTTCAATAACGAGAATGGTTCCCATATTTTAACTTTTTGCGGTAAAACGTTTTCTTCTAATCAGTCGACCAATTCGAGACAAAAAAAATAATAAAAAAACGGTCATAATTGGCGAAAATATCACGTAACAAATACACAAAAATAGGCGGAATGATTTGAGGACTGCTTTCCTGGTGGTTACAAAAATACAGTCAAATTGAGAACCTCCTTTTTTGGTGACAGCATAAAAAAAACTAATGGTATTGTGACATGATACCCTCGAGACAGTAACCAAAGCCGTCACGGTCAGCGTCCCATACCTTTCCCACTCCCACGTGGAGGGATCGATGTCACACACTGACACCAGACATGTTACTCGAGAGAAATTAAAGAAATTTTATGTAAAACGAGCAAGTGCAAAGTTCAATGACTGGCAGACTAACTTGTAATAATATTAAAGGTTAAAAAGTAAAAAACATGGATATGACTTGATAGGTATTTGATCGATACAGGAAGGTGAGGAGAGACTGGAGATAATGGTCACACCACTCCGCTTGGTTCATGCGACACGATGGTGGATGATGTACTTCTATTACCATAATTACAAGTATATAATCATTTGTATCTAATATTAATATGAACCATAATATAAAAGTATTTATGTTCTGTGGTGACGAGCTTTTGTTGACTGTTGACAGATACAATAGTAATGACGTTTCAAACGGTAACATTGACTTTGACAGATACTCATCACCAATAGATAATTGTCTGTTGGAATTAAGACTGGCACTTGATACCGAGCT
The DNA here is from genome assembly GCA_949125355.1 of Agriopis leucophaearia. NCBI lineage: Eukaryota > Metazoa > Arthropoda > Insecta > Lepidoptera > Geometridae > Agriopis > Agriopis leucophaearia. Next base: position 18,284,354 of record OX421268.1, on the reverse strand, counting down.
GTAAAGCAAATAGGACATTATTGTAATATTATAATAAATCCTCAAATATCTTAATAATCCTGATTTGATTTCTGAGATTTAAGCATAGTCTTTCAATGGTAACATAGTAAGCGTGAAAAGGTATAATATTAAACAGTTCTAGTTGAGAATCAATCTAATATGGGGAAACACTCTATCTTAAATAATAGAAATATTTCGGAAACGACACAACTTCAAAATTAATTTAAGAATATGCTAATGCCCTTGGTAATAGAGGACGTCCGTCGTTATTTTAATCCGCCGGTAGACTATGCTATGAGAACGGTAAGCAGTGTTGGGATTCATTTCACTTTCTGTCGTGAGAGTTTGGTTTTTATTGCCCTGGGAATTAGCAGTGACTTAACTGTGAAGTAATATCAGCAGTGTTTTGTTTATTGTTAGAAATTATAATGCTAGTATTACGGAAAAGTGCCTTAAGAGAAAAAATATATTTTAGAATGAAACATAATATATGTATAAGTTTTAAAATATGTCCTTATACTTCTACAGTACTAATAATAAAGATATAACTGAATTGCATTAAAGAAAGCCGTCGTTTAGAAATTGGTAATAATGTTTCATATTCCCTGCCTTCTGGTCTTGGGGCGTGGGTTAGATTGCCACCTCTCTAGGACACACATTCATGTGATGAACATTTGTGTTTTTTCTATATCTGGGTGTTAATATCTATTTAAGAATGTATTTAAACTATAAATAAATAAAAAAGATTAATAAATAATAAATGTATATTAGTCTCTGACAGCCATATTACAAGCTTTGCTTAGTTTTGGGTCAGATGACCGTGTGCCCAAAAATGTCCCTAATGTCCCGTTTTTTTTTGTAAAATCACGATAACTTTAAAACAATTTTTAAACTAAATACCTACTTAATTTTAGTAAGGATAATTTTTTGTAGATGATGAAAAATACAGTCATCATTACGCTAAAATGCCCATCAAATCTATAAGCAATCGTGATATAACCATTACAGAAATTATTCTAGAAACAAACTGCCGAATCGAGATTCATATTAATAACTTTCAATGTATTCCAGCCAATGCATCTTTCACGCTTCCTTAATTTTATTAGCACTATCAAGAATGAATCTATGCACATCTATAATTAGATTTATGGTCGAGCTTTATAAAATTGACGCAAATGTATTCAAATGCAGTAATTGTGAAACTGTTTATATTGCCAGGTTGATGTTTGACAGGCCTCGATACATCACCGAGCTTCTAACCAAATATCAATCAAGTTAACGACTCATACGCTAAGGCGAATAACTATTACCGTGTTGTAATGGTGTTAGATCGACGCTTGTGAACTTGAGCGGCGATGTTTGGAGAAACGCGCGTGTCATAGCCGTTGATTTTAATATGATTTGTCGTGACTGCCGGATGATGGGGCGATGGGAATTTGGTGATTTGTTCGGGGCATTAAGAGCATAGTTCAGACGCTAACACGGGGCGATGTGGGGTCAAATGCATTAGCCACCTAGCGGGGCCAGATTTGTGTAAACCTTTATTAATCAAACTTTGTGTACAACTTTTTGTGTATAGCTCTTTGGTCTACTTTCTTTGGAGTCTGGGAACTATTTTTTGTAATAACTTACAGATCTATTTTAAACAATATTCATAGTCATATAATTGTTGAGTTGGTCTCCTTTTACAGACATTTAATTATTATTTATTTAATCATAGCAGATTTCAACTAAAACATTTGATACAAGACAAACGATAATTATATAGGACTAGCCGTCTGCCCCGGCTTCGCACGAGTGTAAGCTCGGTCTTCGGCCTCACTACAAAATATAATATAATATAGCCTATGCCACCCGGGGATAGTGTAGCTTCCCAACTGTGAAATAATTTTTCAAATCGGTTCAGTAGTTGCGGAGCTTATTCAATGCAAACAAACAAACAATCAAATCTTTTCTCTTTATAATATTAATATAGAGTATAGACAAAATGGAAACATTGATGCAACAATAAATATTTTGGTCAGGTTAATGCTCAATTGGAATTTTAACATGAAACTTAGAAGTGGGTAAATACTGGCGTGTTTTTGGTTTAACGCATAAGCCTTGCCATTCAGCGTGGTAATGCCACCAGCATTCTGGATACGCTACCAACTAAAAGTGGTCTTGAGCATTTAGGTTGTCTTTAGACCTTCAACAGTCTACGGGCAGTTTAACTGTTTTAGCAGTGTTAGCTTGTACTTTGTTTAGTTAGTAAAAGCACATACCCCTTAAAAATATAGAAGTTGAATTAAGATGAAATTGATACCTATTTTAATGTTTTCCAATATTTTAATCTCAACATCGACTAGTCACCAAACCAACCTTCCGACTTTTCAATAAGACGTTTCCTCTCCAGAAGCATTATTCTGTCGGAAGTTGTTCTAAACAAAATAAATGTGAGATATCTTGTCTTTTACCGTAAGCCGTATCTTATTCAGGCAAGCTCGTCTACCTATAAAGTTACATATTTCGCTCCCATGACGACAGTTCTCGCTTCATAAATAACATTGGTGGATAAATTAATTAGCATCCGTATTAAAATTGTTTAATTGATGCCTAAATAAGGTTGTTTTTCGTTTTGTCTGAGCAATAAATAAAGTTGTGAGAACTAATGTGATTAAAAATTATTAACTTGTGGGTGGTATCAGTTTGTCTAACGAAAGCTAAACGAAAAATTAGTAAAGAATATAATAATCATTCATTTTATATTGGAATAATAATTATCCATGTTCTTGTGATTCAGTGGAGCTAATGAATACATCTAGGTGTATATAATATTACCTACCTACTTGTAAAAACCATAACAAGATTTTTTTCTCTAAGCAAATACTTTAACCGAAAAATGCTCTACATAGCATTTTGATTAGATGATATCGAACATAAAAATCTGTAAAATATGGTTGATTGAAATAAATAATGACATAAAATAAAAGTCGGCTTCTATCAACCGCTGATGGTCGCATAAAGGAAATTAATCAAAATTAAGCTTCTTACCACCGAAAAAAAAAATTTATCACTCAATCTACAAAACATAAAATCAAACCGATTCAATCGTTAAGATGGCTATCACAAAATAGGAATGATGCAAAGACCCAACTAACTGACCCTAAACAGTCGTACATTATAATTATTATTATCATTGATATTATAAATCTTTTATTTTAGATTATCTTTACCTGTAATGTGTATTATTTTATATGAGGTTTAAAATGCCTCAGTAATTGCCAAACTTTTGCAATTTTAACACACGTTTTAAATGTTTATCGGGATTTATCGCGCTTTTTCCTTTATTTTATTTAAGTAATAATAAGTACCTTACGCTCGACGTTTCGAACATGTTACAATGGCCGAATGGTTGTTCATGGTCTTAGTCCTCGCGTGAAAGTTGTTAATCTGTAGTTACCTAATCTGTGCGACCATAAGGTAACGAGATAGCGAATAAATTCTTGTGCTTATTTAATTTGACTTTAACTGAGGATACCATGAACCGTGGTCTATAAATGCGTTAATGGCAGTCAGTGGTCATATCCGGCGCTTGAGTGAGCTTCCGGCGAGCGAATACTTCGATAGATTGGAGAGATGTAGATTATTTGATCTGATTGAAAATTGGGAACACAATTACGAGTAAGTTTAGTAAGCAGTATATTTTTTTATCTAAATCCGAGACTTAAATATCGATGCTCCTGGAAGAGATTGCTCATAGCAATAAGGCCACCAATTGTTTCACTAGCTTTAAGGTTTTAGCATGTAATTTCTTGTATAAACAATTAAGTATTGTCTATATATTTACGTTAACATTTATAATTTTTTCGTAATGTTGTCATTTGCACTACTTTTTATATTTTATGGTGGTACAGTACCTTCAAAGCATGAGCCCGACTCGCACTTGGCCGGTTTATTTTAATTACTTGCCATCGTGAACATGCCATTATTTTTTAAGTGCAATGAAAATACTTTGAATTGAATATGAAAACCATCAACTTTCATTTAAAAAAAAAATGCCATAGGTGGCAAACAAGCAGACGGGCCGCCTGATGGTAAGCAGTCACCGTCACCTATGGATATTTGTAACACCAGAGGCATCACAAATCGTTGCTGACCCTTTGAGACTCTATTAACTCTTCTTTGAATTTTGAATCAAATATAATTTGGATGTACAAATAAACTTAATAATAGTAATTTTTTCGATTCAGTTTATCGTAATAAATAGAGGCGTAGTACCAGCGTGGCTGGTGAGTAACATTTACCCGGTAGTTAGAAGTGCAGGGTCGATTACCGGCCCCATGTTTACTGCTGAACGCGTCACGAACTATCTTACAATTTAAAATTACTACCTACACTTTTACTGATACTTTATTGCGGGCGATAAGTGTTATATTGTTATATTAGGTCAATGGTCGATTTATGATTGGATTTGAGAGAGCTATATGAGAATATTTGCTTTAGCAATGCTTATTCTGTAAATTTCAATGATGACAGATCTGTGGGGTTAGTACGAGAATTTGCGAAAAAGTTATCGATACGTAAACGATAGCAAATGTATGAAAAATTTGGTTTCCTTTTACGTCCGATAGAGGCGCTGTTCACTTTTTCATACATTTTGCTATCGTTTACGGAACGAATACTTTTTCGCAAGTGCTCGTACTAGGGCCAAAGGTTTCATAATCTGTCATAGTTTAACAAGGTTTGTAATAAAGATTACTAGTATAGCTTGTTTCAAATCTTGTTTTTAACTGACTTGAGGTAACATGACATCTACTGTTTTAAATCTATTATCGACTTTTCAACTTTTTTTTTAAGAGACTACTTATGCTTTTTTGCCTTTTTCAAAGTGTCTTTATTGGTGAAATCTGCAAAAGCACTTTCTGAGACATTGTTTTACCCAGACATAAGATGCAGAAAATGTATTTGTTATAGTGATGTAGAAAAGAAATAGTGTACAAATACTTACTTAACAAACTTGCACAAATTTCAATAATTATCACAAGTTCAACTTTGATACTACCTTTATAAAATTACTAGCTCTATCCTGCGGCTTTGCTCATGTGGAAATTGATGTGTCACAAACGGAGGACAATATCAAAATAAAGAAGTGCCTATGTGTTATTTAAGAACCTAAAGTATCTACAACCTAACAAACTTTAACACACACAAACTATTGCATTTCATCATCAGCCAAAAGACGTCCACTGCTGAACATAGGCCTCCCCCTTTAACCTCCACACTGAACGACATCCTGCCATCTGCATCCACTGGATGTCCGAGACGCTCACGATGTCGTCGGTCCATCTAGTGGGAGGCCTACCTACGCTGCGTCTTCCGGTTCATGGTCTCCACTCAAGAAGCTTTCTTCCCCATCAGTTATCGGTTCTTTGATGTGGACTGCCCTTTGCATTTATAATATTATATATGTTAAACAAGTGCCAAAATCTTTCAAGAGAACCATACAATCATTTCTTTATATCCATCGCACAGGAGCTTCAAACCCTCAGCTCCTACCTGTGTATACTGCGGTCAGGTGATGTAATATCTCACAGCAGCGGTGTCCAGTAACACTGGTATAGTTCTGCGGTGAAATTTGAGAGAATGATGCGATGAAGTATGATCATAAAGGTTACTTAGCTCAAGGCTGGAGGAGGTTCAATATCATGTGTACTTTGATGTCAACTCGATAATACTAGTCACAATATAATAAGACTAAGTGGACTTTTTTCAGACTAGACCAACGCTATAGTGTAGAAGCAAAAATGCAGAATTTGATATCGTAGGTTCCTATATCTTACAGAAGCAGGGTAAGAGACTAAAATTGGTTCTAAAGGCAAATGAAAAGCATAGTTTAAATGAGTTGTCTATTACGTTTTTTTTAAGAATTAATTATTTATTATGACATCTCTATAGATTTGTACGCCTACTAACTAGGAAAAACATGATACAAAGTGAATAATCAATCATATTTAAAAATCGATGTGAGTATGTCTTATGGGCTCCAAAATAGCTGGACCGATTTTGACGGGACTTTCACAGGCAGGTACCTGATATTATAAGTAACCTTAGCTAAGTATTTTTATCGGGTATCAGCAGCGTATCTAGTATTATATAAACACCCATTATACCTACTTGTTTTTTTTTTGTATTGTGTTTCGTGCAAATACATTATCTTTACCTGTTATCTTTATTACATTTTTTTTTCAAACAGAGACTTTTAAAATAATATATTATGGTAACGATATGAGAATTTGATATCATGGGATCAAAAAAAAAATGACTTGAGAAAAGAGCCAGATCGTCAAATTACGTCAGGTTTATCAAACTTTTTATCATTCATATGTAATATTTTGCTAAGTTATACAAAATATTTAAATAAATTATAAGCAAATATTTCATTTTCGCCAAATTAAAAGCCCGTCTTATTAGCTCGCCCATAAATTCAAGTTTGCCGCAGATGTCGCCACATCAAAGGAAATGGACAGATAACATAATTTATGTTCGACTTTCGTCTTATCGGAATAGTGACCAAAGTAGGATGGTCAAGCTTTTTAAAATTCCAATATTTTTTTCGTTTTGAAGTTGTAGCAGGTAATTTTTGCCTCGGTTACGAACAATGCTTGTAACTAAGTACATAATAAAAACAAAATATACACAGATTTACATGTAGTAAAAATCTTAAATTCATCATTCATTGACAGCATCCAACGCACTGCCTAAACCATTGGGTCTAGAAGCCTAAAATTTTGCACAAATGTTCCCTATTTACCAGAATGTATTATGAAATAATTAAAAAAAAACTCTTAATAGGTATAAATAGGTACCTATTTTTATCTCTTTAAGTTCGTAATTTTTGAAGTATGAAATGTGTAAGGTTTTTTTAATGCCATAGGTGCATGGCAAACAAGCAGACGGGTCGCCTGATGGTAAGCGATCACCGTCGCCTATGGATACCTGCAACACCAGGGGCATCACAAATACGTTGCCGACCCTTAAAGCCTCTATTAACAGCCATTTTGAAGAACCCCATGTTAAAGCTACTCGGAAATGCCGTAGGATCTCATTCCACATATTGCAGGTGTAAAGCAAAAAGGAAAAACGCACGGTGTGCGATTTCCACCGATCTATGATATGAGGATGAACTTTCAAGCGGTGGTACTTCATTGTATCATAGTTTTTTGAAAATCTCATCCCCTAATGCAGTTAATTAGGGGATGAGATTAGGGGAGAAAGTTTGTATGAGCTTCATATTTAACTGATGGGAAGTCCTATCGGACACGCGCGCGGCTCGTTATACATAATTTTATTTAAAGCAATTCCCATGTTAGTTCAATAACGAGGAATGTGTCCTTATAAAAAACTGTATATTTACCTGATAGAAAAGATTTTCATAATTATATATTATAGAGTTCACTTCAGCATACGGTTCAAACAATGTTACTACTTTACTCTGACAGTGATAGTTTTTTTTTTTTTGAAGTCATGGTTACCCTATTCGTGTAAGTCAGTGGACTTTTATCGGCGTTTTATTAAGTATCTCCCAGTAAAGATGCCATTTAAATTCACTTCTGTGTATAAATGAATTTAAAGTGATAGATAAAAGTGAAGTCGAGTAGAAAATGACACTATATGCCAAAAATGCACAGCGATGCGTCAAAATAAAATTATTTTGTATAATTTTACCATAAAATTGTTGTTATGTCTAGATTAATGTGAAGATTTGCGTGATGATGGTAATAAATTTTAGTAATTTGTGAATTTCTAATATTTTTTTTGGGCTAAGAATACTAAGTAGGTAATAAATTATGTGTGCGTGGGCAAATTTTTTACATTACCAATTTATGTTTAAATTACTAGTAAAAAAATCCATTACGATTAAAATAAATTTATAATTGATAAATCAAAAGTGAATCTGTTCAGAACTGACGAAAGAAAATATGTGGCAAATGCAGGAGAGGTGCGAAACCATAATCATCTGAAGAGAAAAAAATAAGTTGGAATATGTTTCAATACAAATGTGAAAATAGAACTAGTATTTTTTATAATTTGAGGGTCTGTCACTTGAAAGTGATTATCCCTAGGGCTGAAATGTATTACTATCAACCCGCTCCTCAGGCAACTTTAGACCTACTTTCCGAGTATGAGTAATGAAAACATATTTTTCTAACAAAGGGTACAATTGCGGCATGAGCTTAGCGAGCGTCGTAACTCGAGTTTTAAATCTTTAGTATCCCGGAGGTGATGTATAGAGCTTCAGCTAACAAGGGTATTAATCAGTAAGTAAATTAGAAAGGAGCGTAAAACTAGAAGCGAGCTTTACTGAGATCGGCTCGATAATAAGGCACTACATCACAACGTCATTGAAATTCATACCGTTTACAACTTACAAATAACTTGGAAACTGGTTCTGGAACGTTCTGTTCCAGGGTTAAGGTCAGAACTTGATATTATTAGATATGGCATGAAAGCAAATAAAGATACCTTTAGAATAGAAGAATAGAATAGAATATTATTTATTATCACGTAGTAACAGAAATTTTAGAAAATTTAACACACATATATATATATATAGGTTACTAACACTTCTACACGGACACGTCATATTTTTACATCAATTTCAAGTGTGTAAATATATCAATAACTATTAATATTCTGTGACTCCCTCCAAAAACGATAAACACACATAGTATGAAGGACATTCATAATTAAGCTGTATAGGGGCTTCGTCCATAGAGTATATCAGAATAAAATAAATTAACCAAACTGTATAATAAGAAATTAAATAACAAAAATTTCTTAATTTAAATTTACCAACCATACCACTATAACCATTACGTAACCATTTATTTTTTCTTCTCTATTATTTGGTAGTCAATGTAGTCATTGGTTAAAAATCGTTTTACAAATCTTTAGAAAGATCTTCCCACTAGTGCATTCTTAAACATTTCCTCAAATCACTTGGTGATGAATTTGCGTCCCTGTAGTCACGTCAGTACCTACCTGAACCTACCTATCAATTGGTACCTACCACATTTTGATAGTTTTAATTTCTTTACCAGATTTTTTGTTATCTAGTAAACATTCTTTTTAATTTTGCCATGTATCCAAATGCATTTTTATCGCCACCATACAAACAAAAAAAAATAAAAAAATTATGAGAATAATTTTATGAACCAAAAAAAAAAACCTAAAAACCTTATTTCGTGACCTACCCGCGTCGTTCAAATCGTTTGAATAACCTAGTCTGAATAGCGTTGTCTGTATAATCTAGTCTGAATATCTTAGAATCTGAATAATTTTCTATGAATGACTTATGAATAATCTAACGTAGGTAGTGGGTTTCAAGCCTAGGTTTGCAATATTTATAGAGAGAATAATGTTTTACGTGTTTGGTCTACTGTTCTGATCTTATAAATCAAAATTAATATCTTCTGTTTTTTTACAAGACGGTGGTGCAGCTTAAATAGTAGTTTTCAACTCTAATACTAAGGTTGAAAATTGGAATATATTAAAATATTTTTTTTTGACAATAGACAATATTTTATTTACAGCAAAAATCCACACACTTAAAGATACACACTTTTTATTTAATTGTCTTAATATAATTTTACATTAAATTATCTATATAGATTCATTATTATCTACTTACTATAATCAGACAGTAGCTCAAACGTATCAAGAGCGAAGACCGCTTTCTTAAGCGTATTTTTTTCTTAACTTGACATTATAATTCGTACTCGTATCACATTTTTTATATTCTGCATAATAAATCGGCATGCATCTATTATTTTAGTTGAAATATTTAGTATGAAAATAGTATATGGCATGCAATTAATTAGCATAAAAAGCAATCACATCGCTATTTTAGATACTTATTTGTAATTAATCTAGTCTACAACGTTCACTTATAATTAATACAATATACTAACCTGTATGGGTATTTAAACAAAAATGTTATAATTAATTACTAAAGGAAGCTGGATCATAAATAAGGAAACGTAAAAACTTTTTAAATTAGGATAGATTCGTTAGAAATGAATATTATTATAGACATGCGAATGATCACATAGAGCTATATAACACGAGAACCCTGTCTCTTTAAGAATATTTAAAATTACGTGAAGTTGTGACTAGACTTACATAATACTTATTGCGATATGGAGATTCAACATTAATATGAAGTTAATTTTAGGAAGAAAAAAAAAATGGTTTCACGACTAATATTTATACGGAAAAACTTTAAACATAAAAGTAGATAAATTACAGTTAAAACAAAGATTTGGTTCCTGAAGGAACCACAAACCAAAACGTCACCTGTGTATATACTTAGTTTTTGTTGATTTTTTCAAAAACTACTAAACTAATTTCGATGAAATGTAGGTATATGGGGCCATCTCTGAAGTATGACCTACCAAACAAAAAAATAATCATCAAAAACAATTGATGCGGAGCAATCGCGTAACAAACATACAAAAAAAAAACATACAGCAAAACTGTAAAACATCCTCCTTTTAAAGTTGGTTAAAAACAAGCTTACCTATTAATGCCTTATCCAAGCAAGAACGTTTAGAGTTTGTTTGAAGGAAGTATTTTAATATTCATAGCGACAAAGTTTTAGAATATTTTATTATTTCTCGCAGGAAATAAAACAGATATGGTTCAAACAAGGTGCTTTTAATGCTTTCTCACGGCTTAGGTTCCCAATATGTTAATCATTCAAGTTTTGCAATAATTAGAAGTAATTTTAGTAGACTATCTATCGGGCTTCCTGTGCTTAGGCGGTTATTTAGTTTACTGGTTTTATCGGTATAGTTCCGTTATTTTGTGAATGTTTTATTAGCAACATACTTCTAACCAAACCTAACCTAATCGTTCTTACGTTAATTAAAGAACACTGATCTCGATTGTACTTATATATAGATCAAACGCACAGAAAATATTTATTTTTTTGTTTAAACTAGCACGGCTGTCAACGCATTTTTGTAAGATTTGTTGTAGCCACTTGCACCCATATAAACTCATAGAAACTGTGTTAGCAACTGTGATGCGGAGTTCGACGCGTTGACATAAATAATAATGTTCAATCACATATCTGTCACAATATCTGGCGACAGAGTTTCCTTCTCATTTCCGTTTTATTTAGTTCTTTTTTCTGTGATCAAACGTACCTATATTCATGGATCATACGTATAAAATGTGCTTGGTAAACTGAACGAATGAAACTATGAGGTTTCTTTGCGGTGAGTCTGTATTGTTTTCCACTGAATGACAAATACTAGGATTTATGCAATAACCAAATTAATTTATCTTGTACAATATAAATTCCATTCTAACCTAACCTAATAACTTAATTCATGAAGAGCTGGATATTCATTCTTAGAATTTTAGCACAAATATAGCTTATTGTAAATTTCGTAATTTTGAGTATTTTATTTCGTAAATTAATTTTGAGTATGTGTACTATAATAATGCTAAGTTTGACGCTTGTACGTATTACCGTTTTTAAATTAGAGCAAATACGAAAATTCGTAAAAAAAAAAGGTTTGTTATACATATACCCACCCTTTAGTTACTACTTTTTGTCTTTATTATTATTTCTTAGTTAATTCGCCGTTACAATACATATTCTGTGAAAATTTCAACTGACTATTACAGTTCGAAATATACCATTAAAACGTAGGACGGACAGACGAAAACAACAGACAGCGTAAGCGTAGTAATAGGGTCCAGTTTACATCCTTTGAGTAGGGAACCCTATAAAGAGTAATATTCCTCCTAAACATTTAGATGCTTGATAAGCAGACGCCGCCGGCGCGGGCGCAGCGGTCAAGTGTTGAACCTTTCGACTATCGGTATTATTTGTTTTATCCCATTAACGCGTCGATGGCATTTTTTAACCGAATCGGTAGCTCCATCGTCTGTTAATTTGTTACATCTGAGGCCAATGGAGCCGCTGCATTTAATTTATTGCTTCATCTTAGCCACATCGTTTATTTTTATTAACTTTTTGTCAATTTCTCACATATTGGTTTTAATCGAATTGGATTTTTTGTTGCGTGAAGTGTTGATGAAAATATATTTAACTATGATACATTGGTATCATTTTCAGTGAAAAGTTTTCGTGCTAAAATTATTTTTAATATAATTGCTAATCAAATAATCCGACTGACAGAAGGCAATGATACAAATGAGCAATGAATTGAATTTGATGAAGGCAAAAATACATAGCAATGATATAAAAAAAAACACTTACTATCTTAGGTTATCGTAAAATGGCAAATTCTAGACTAGAAGGAAAAGAAATCTAAGTATTCCACGAGACGCAAGTAAGCTAAAGATAAAATAAATATAAAAATGTTTATTTATGTCAAATGAAACACGGTAAACAACTTTCCTTATATTTCATTTACTCTCTAAACTTTAATTAATTTTTATTGCAATTTCAAGTAATTATTCATTATTTTATAAGTGTCACATAGATACATCTGAAGTAATTTAAGTGTAAATAAATTGCATGTGACAACTTATTATTAGTGCATTAAAAATATTTCAGCTTATCACGCCCAGTCTAAACGGGATTGTAGGAATGCTAATCAGATAGTTGCTCTACATGTCGCTAGGGATGGGACAGAGAAAGTGTAACAGGTAGCAGTCTGGTTCTGTGGTTTAAACAGTCTTGTTTATTTCAAACTAGCCGCCCGCTCCGGCTTCGCACGGGTGTAAGCTCTGCTTTCGGCCTGGCTATAAAATATGATGTAGCCTATGTCACCCGGGGATAGTGTAGCTTCCCAACAGTGAAAGAATTTTAAAAATCGGTTCAGTAGTTTTGAGCTATTTCGTTACAATCATCGAAAAATACAAATCTTTCTTCTTTATAATATTAGTAAAAATGAAACTTACAAGACTGTGTGTTTTAAATTAAGACTTGCAACACAGGATACTGGAGATTTCAATTAGCATTTTTCAATGTTTTTTATTATTTGCATGTTTCTGGTTTTGGTTTCATTATATTTTTCTATTGTAAACATATTTTTCAAAATGTTTATCATAGTTGTTGTTACAGAGAAAAAAATGGTAGAGCTACTAGTTTTAATGCAGTTCAATGTGTGGTATTGTTAATTAAATTATTGTAAGAGTAAAGAAACTTATATTAAACAACAATCTGGGTGTCTTCAAGTCAAGAGTGAATTGGTTTCTTCTAGGCAAGCGTGATCCATCGTAGGCCGCATCATCGCTTAACATCAGGCGAGTTGGAGGCCAAGCGCAAGCCTAATTAGCAATAAAAAAAATGTATCTAGTTTAGATACAAAAGTAATGTGTGCACAAATGTTGGTTTGTTGGTTATTTCTTATAATTCCCTTTATAACATTTATTTACTTAATTAAGAAAATATCAGCAACTTAAGTACCACAATCAGAATGAATATATAAAAAATAAATATATATAAATAGTCTAAAACAGAATGACTCATCTTCAAAAATGCATCAAGAAGAATCTTTCTAAATATTTATCAAGACTAACAAAGTATGTCCCATCCCTACCGCGAGTACACACTTGTCTTGCTAGTACAGACGAGTTCCACAGATTTGCTTATTAACAAGACCGACAAAGAATCTGTATCGGGTAACGGGACTATCAAGAATGCTAATATCGACCATCGGGCAATGTAATATAGACCATCGAGCTATATTAATTTATCTCAAATGGACACATGCAGTTACTGGTGCAAGTTGTAATTTTGATGATCATTGAGTTGCATGGTATTGATTTCGTGTATAAGATATCGTAGTTTCTATACGCGCTCACCTTTTTTCTTCGATGCTTGCTATGCAAAGAAGCGCATGATGTTAGAACTGAGCATATTTAATATAATTCTGCTACAAAAAGTAATGCCTAATTCAATCACTCGTTTTTTATCGTATACAACTATAACAATCGATACGACATTTCAAGTTTTTTATTAATACATTTTACTCTTCGTAGTTGCTTTTCTTTTAGATAAATGATTTTGTTACTAATTTCCTTGGACAAAGTACTTCGTATAATTATGATAGAACTTCATGTACAGGCAAGTTTGTTTAATCATTAATTTTATTAGTGACTAGTTTTTTTGCCCGCGACTTCGTACGCGTAGATTTTCATATAAACCTTCAATCCTTTTTTCTACCCTTAATCCGGTCCATGCGCCAAATAACATAGCCTATACTTTAATCTGGTCATAGCTAAGCATATTCGTGAAAACAGCATTTAAATCTGTCCAGTTGCTTATTTTAAGACGCCCTGTGTGTTTTTATTTGCAATCTCGCAATTACATATATTTTTATATCTACGTTTTTATTACATGTTAGATTATAGATAGAAGATTAAAGAATAATGCAGATACTACCAATTTTGACAAATTAGTGAACAAATGAAATGTACAGCGTGTAGAAAAAATAATACGTATACCTAAATGGATCAATATGGATACAAATATATAAATAATTAAATGCAACAGGTATAGAATAGACCATTTATTAATATTTTGCTTAAGATTCAAAACTGACATGTACCAAAAATCATGTACTAACATTGTAATATTATTTGGGTACACTGCAAACAAGAAAAACAAAATGTTATTTCTTATTATACCACGCATAGAGTCTTTTTATAGTTATTTTGTAATTTGCTCCCGTGATATATCTGCTACCGGAGCCGGCCTGCCCACCAATTACAAAATAATTACAAAGCTTATGGAGTTCTGGATGCAGGGGATTATCTTCCTCCTGGTAATTTTCTTGTTTTATTTTTGAAACCGTGATTATAGGAATCTTAGGAGACGTTAAAAGAAACGGACTGATTCCGTAGAAAGTTAAGGCGATTATTAGTCGTTTATTCAAGCAAAATAGATGTAAAATATTGTTTTAAACTATCACGGTTGTTCACTCAATTTATATGATTATTTACGGAATATATTTACGGAAGGTTGGTACCTTACCACGGTTAAGATCCCGTTCATAATCATATAACTTTAGATGTAAAATATGTTTTTTTTATGATACTGGGTGACGAGACGAGCGAAGTCGCTCGCTTGATGGCTCTTCACGCTTGCACATAACAGCTCAACGCCATGAACGCATAATTCAAGAAAAGTAATTTTGTGGGTAAATTAATATCTTAATATACCTTTTTTTTATATATATGCTATGTTTAATAACAAAACTTACAAAAGCCTCGAATTAGAAATTAGAACACATTGATCAAAAAATATTTATTTATAATCTTAATTAACCAAGCACTGTAAGAATAACATTTCATTTCATAAGTTTAATAAAGTTAACTGATATTGGGCACTTACGAGTATAATCTTTAGCAATATTATGGCAATATCACAATATTTCATAATAATTATCTTTGTAAAAGTAAATCTCTTGCCTATAAATTCTTCCTACGAAAAATGCTACCAAATGCTACAAGCCCAATTGAGACCAGCCCTATTATTTGATGCAATTATTACGTCCCTAAAGAATCCAAAAGTGAAAAAGGCGATAGAATCTGCGGAACCCTTAATTAAAATTGTGACGGCTTGATTGTTGGCCGTTTGGAGGGAGCTTTTTGTGGAATGCTTTCTGTACCTGTGAATGGATTTACATTACAATGTAACACATCAACGGTTAATTGGATCACTATAACAAAAGTTTTAATATGCTCTAATAAAAAAAAACTGATGATAGAATATACCAAAAATTTAATTTTGTATGTACTTATTATTTCCTTTTGAGAGGCGTTGCACGTGTTGTTCATTTGCCATTGAAATAATTTAAAGTTGTACTAATCATCATCAAACAAGTCATGGTCATCAAACGTCAGTCAGTCAGAGTCAAGGAAAGTATAAGTCGTAGTCAAGTCCAACGCATGCCCTAGTAAAGCGGTGGAGGCTTTACTAAAGGCTTCTTTGGAGTTTTGGAAACATCCCGATAAGACGTTTTCACCTCATTATAATCACTTGCCTACACTCAGACACATTTACGAATACTTAATAAAAATAATAATTCACCATTATAACACATTAAACATTTACAATCGAAATAAACCAAGTTTAGAAAAACAATAAACCTAATTGAGGTGACATGTTTTTGTCACGTTGGCACCAAAGCTTCATTCGCGTTCGAATTAAAAATAGATTAACTTTTTTTAAACTTACATGAAATTAATATATGTTAAGGTAAAGTAACGTCGGTAAAAAACTATATACACCGTTATAATCACAACCAATATGTACATATATAAAACCAAACCCAACCACCTTTACCACGCACAGCTCAAGATTCAAAGTGTATCAATCTTTTACTGCCAAATAACTAACAAAAGAAAACTAACGTCACCTTTCCTGTTTTTTTTCAAATGCTTACAGACTAGGTACACTATTTAAATAACAATTACATGGTCTGTGAATCACCCCTGACGGTAAAGCACGTGGTATGTCAGACCATGACGTATTAATGGTTACCTGTCATGGATGGTATTGCACGTAAGTGGCCGTGAAATACTGTCACGAATATTGTGATCTTTTTTTAATTGATTAGATTAATTAGATTACATCAGAATGTAACATCATAATCATTTCAGCCTGTCATGTTTCCTGCCGGGACTTAGGCCTTCTCTCAGAGAAAGAGAGGAAATAAATCAAAATGTTTAAAGCAGTTTAAATGCGTCACATTTATTTTCTAGGTTTTTTAAAGTAATTGTTGCATAGAATTGTTAGATGAAAGTCGTATTTTATTTAAAGCGAATTAACAATACAAACATACCGACTTCATAAAATGTCAGAACTGGACCAAATTGAAATGACCACATGGAAGAGCTAGCTTTCAAATAAAAAAAGAATCATCAAAAACGGTTCATCCAGTCGAAAGTTCTGATATAAAAAACATTTACAAAAAAACGTCGAATTGAGATCCTCCTTCTTTTTGGAAGTCGATTAAAAATAATGTAAAATTACTTGAGAATGAAGATTAGATTTATGTTTATAAAAAATTTAAAGCTTTAAGCAATAGATAAGTAAAAGCATTGTTTCATGTCCATGGCTTTGCTAAAATAACGCATTTTCAAAATCAAATGTACCTACTTAACACATTATCTTCAATTTCAACGCCTTGTAAGCTGCAATGTATCCGATAAACATTGTTATTGGTGGACAACAAACCTCGTTTGGATGCGCAAAGGACATTTAACAAGAACTGGAGGAAATCATGGACTATTAATTAGAGGTTTTATTGGGTGTCCATCTGTAGAAAGGACCAGCGTTTTATTTAGTTTCTTTTCAAATAAATTATTCTCAATATAAAAAAACCGACTTCGTCCGAACTAACTGGACCAAATTGAAATGGGACCAAATGGGAAGCACCAGCTTTCAAATAAAAAAATAATCATCACAATCGGTTCACCCAGTCAAAAGTTTACCGCTGAATAAACAAAAAATAACAATTTAAAAAACAAAAAAATAAATACAGTCGAATTGATAACCCCCTCATTTTTGGAAGTCGGTTAAAATATATATTAAACCAAACACTTATCAAAGGGTGTGAACACAATGATATTGTATGTCATGGTCTATCACCCACCCTTCCACAAACAGGTGCATTACCGTCACGTGGTATACCGGACCGTGACGTGCTCGTGCGATACTGTCACGTGGTACACCGGACCGTGACGACACAGTGTGATACCGTCACGGCCGGTATAACGCTAAATACCGTGAAAAGTAATAAACGAAACATCAATTATTATTAACATAGGTAAATGATAAGCTTATTTTTTTATGGTCGACAGGCTAGTTGTCTGAACACAGCCCACTTGATGTTAAGTGAAGGTGTGGCCAAAGATGGTAAATATTCCACTAAATGTAACACTACTGTGTTCCGGATTGAAGGGCAATGTTTCCAGCGAAATTACAGGGCACACAGAGATTTGACATCTTATATCTCGGGGTGACGAGCACAGTGCATTGCCATCCAGGGTTTTGAACTATTGAAGTTCAAAATTCTGAGTGGCGTTGAGCTGTTATGGGCAAGCGTGAAGAGCCATCAGGCGAGCGACTTAGGTCGTCTCGTCACTCTGTATCATAAAAAAAATGGAATTTGAACTGGCTCTCGATCGATGCTGCCGGAACATACTGTAATCTTAATCTAATACTAAATCCCATACATACTCGTGTATTATGTATATATATTTTAAATGAATATTTTACACTCGATGCTAATTTTTAAAAATAAGATAAAAAACTTAGTTGTTTAACCTCATTTTATGAACATACGAGTAATTCTCATGTACCAAGGATCCTATTCTGGCGCAGTCGATACTAATTCGACACTGTCTCTCTCATTAAAAATGTCATCAGAGTAAAATTGATGAGATGATTTAGAGTGCGTCAAAAGACGCCCGTCTTTTGACGCGACATTGTTTTCACGTTGAACATATTTTTGTCTATTGATAATTAAAATTTATGCAGTAGAAAGCTATAATTTTATCCTAAATTTTCACAATACATTTTAAACTTATTAAAGCGAAAAAACTAAACAAAATTGTCCACTTGACATCTCTTTAACAAAACTGCAATATCCAACAGAAGTACTGTTAAAGATATAAACAAATGATATCTAATAATAAAGTCAGGTAGTAATATATATTTTCATACCAAAACAAAGTATCGTGCGTTACCCTTCGTCACGGTCAGAATAGTACGCAAACACCGTATAAATACGTATTTATTCAATACCCAATTACCTACCAACTATAGTAGATAAATATACTACCCATAGATTTAGGATTTTAGGTCTATGATACTACCCAATGAGAGAAACCGATAATTTGGTGCTGTCAAATTAGTTTACATTAAATAATGTAACAACAGTGTTAATGATCATTAATGTTGCCATAATAAAATCGGATTCATGAATAAACGGTTTTCATTTAAATTAAACACTTTTAACGGATTTTATGACGTATATTTTATTATATTAATTTATGACGTTTCGAACACTATGTAGTGTCCGTGGTTCAGGCACACTAGATGACGGATGTCTATAGAAATATTATGAAAATGTTTACAAGTACCGCCCATGATTTTTAATGTGTAATAATAGCAAAAACCAACGAAATCATTGTGAACACTTTAGTTCAATTTATAGTTCCTGCGATTAAGGTCTTCGAAAGTCCAGTACGTGTCAAATAGTCAACAATCTGCAACCGATAGGTTCAAGTAACAAAATGAAGTGTAATTTTGTTGATGAGTGTAGCATTCCGAACGCGCTCCCGGCGGACTTATGCGATATTACATTTGCAAGTTGAAAGCGATTCTCATAATTTTACCAACATTCTATAGAATCATACTTTATTATAGCCTTAAATTTTCCACAATCAAAAGTGAAATGTTTCCTTAAAATTAGCTAATTAGTTAATTAATTTAGCCTATTCAATAAAAAATAAATAATTTAAATCCGTTCATTGTTAGAGATATTATCTCGTAACATACACTTCAAAATATACACGAATGGAGAACCTTCTTTTTGTAGTCTTTTGAAAATGTTTGTAACCACTACAAAAAACATATTTACCTTTATTTTTCTAATCGCCATTTCTTCTAACTTGCACACAAAGCACGCGCAGTATCCAGTTGCAGTAATGCTGAGTTATTACGGCTACCCGCGGCCTTCACGATCTTGTGCCATTTCCACAAATCGTTCACAACACTTGTCTTTGCGCACGTGCTTTATTGTTCTCGGTAGTACAACTTGTATTACAATTCATTTTATGAATTTAAAAAGGTACAGGACTAAACAGAATAATCTAAAATGACGCTGAACTTATTATATAACTTTAACTGGAAACAGTGCTTTATTCATGACGGTTTCGTCATGACGGTTTTGACAGCTTACGAACGCAAATCTATCGTATCAAAATTCATTTTATTCGTTATGATCTTACACCATTGTTACGAAATATGTATGTGAATAATTGGACCTGGTTTTGAATTGGGCAGTATTTAAAAATAAGCGCACACAGCATGACTACTAGCAGTTACTAATAAGACAAAACAAAGTTTAAAACTAAGTAAGGTTAGTTAGTAACTAATAATTGTAGAAATAATTCAATTGACACTGTAGTCAAAAGACTGAGCAAAGTAAATTGGATTAGTCAATATAATGTATTTAAGATACTTCAGTATAGAGTAGGACAAAAATAACAACTAGACGGAATAATCAACAAATTAATACTAAAATCGAATTCAGGTATTTGCGTGAACTAGTAAAATATGTTATAATATTTGAAGTTGAAATGAAAAATCAAAACGATATAGTGCTAAATTATTTTGACAATTTTATTAAAGACAAAAATAGATATACTTCCATTTGATGTGGAATTCATAAATAAGTCTTTCCCGTAAATTGCTCTACAATTCTAAATAACACTTGTCATGGTAAAAAAAAATTATAAGCTGATAGAATTATCAACAATTAAAGTATCTTATAAGAATTCTATCAATTACTTGTAACAAAAACACTTAATTATGTGAAATGATTGAGAATTTTAACCGCAAAATTACTTGTATTAACAAAAACTAAACGACTTTAGACAAGCGAGCTATTGGCCAAATGTAGAATTAAAAAAGTAAAAAAGAAATGCCATTTATAATATTCAATTTAACATAATATCTTGAAACAGTTTAGCAAGCTCTAAATTAGGCCCTTGTTACTCGGTTCATTATTTTCTTTTCGAATAACATCACGCCAACTGACGTCGAAGTATTCCGAAGGCATTGCCTTGAGCTGGGACACTATTAGGGCTTTAGTATACTAATTTCGGAATTGTGTTCTTTAAACAGAAGCCAAAATGAACGTCCGGGCCTCAGGCGTGTGGCTCTGACATTCCACAACGTTGCGTGTACGAGTTTAAGGTGCGGTTTTGTTAAAGCTCTTCGAGAGCAGTGCATGTTAGAGACGTGTAACAACAACCTGTAAAATATAATTTTTTAGAAGTGACGCTATATGGGTGTCATGAAATCAGGGGTGGATTTTGTAGTAAATAATATCTAAGCTATCGATAAAAAAATTGATTCGAAAAAGTCCAGTGCTCGCTCAGTGGTAACCCAGCTTATAAAGTAGCAAACATAAGGCTTGATTGCACTGGACCGCATCGCCGCAAGCGCTTATTTGCAGTGGCCACTAAATTGCGCGCCCGCGCTCTCGTGTGCGCAAACCATCACATTTTAAGAGAATTTTGAGATAATATTAAAAGACTTGTTAGAACGTTAATTTTTGTTGATAATTTAGAAAAAATTAGATTTGTAAGATTGATTTTATTTTGAAAGATTTTTAAATCAATCTCTTCAAAACTAATAAAACGAGATTACGATGTTGGTCATACTTATTTTTAAAACTAATACTAACCATGTATTTTATTTTGTCACTGGAACTGACATTATAGACGATAATTAAATGAATTGTTTCGCAACAAAAATATAATTTTGGTTCCTAGAAAACCTATGAAATATCCGCTTTCCATATATTAGGTTTGTTAACCATACAACAAACGTATTTTTAAACTTATTTTCGACTTTACTCTATAAATTGTAATACGTACAAGCGTCTAATTTGGCAAGTTTATAGTACACACTCTAAAGTAAATCAACAAATAATATAAATTCAGTTTTGGTATTTTAGGGTGTTACGAAACCCTCCGTGCACGGGCTTGACTCGTACTTGGCCAGTTTGTTCAATACTACAGAAAGTAAATATTCGGGATTTTTAAAGGCTCATAATTCTTATAGTACTTAACTTATGAGAAAAAACAAATGATACAAGCCTGTCCATACAGGAGATACATTTTATAAATTTTAGCTGTAGCGGTATTACCCAGGGATGAAACAGAAGAATACGTTTGTATTAACGGTGCCCATCTATCCACTTTTTTTTTACTTTTATTACTGTAGTTTATAATGTTATCCTTGTTTTTGTGGTTTTTAATAAAGAGTTATTGTATTGTATCTATCCACTTTTTGAAGACTATTTCCCAAGCCACAAAATAACTTTAAGGCGAACTTTGTGATCTAATAGCCGTAGAATGTTCCGTCGATAGCCTGTTTTGGTATCACCATTACGTATAAGTAAGAGTTGCACTGTTTGAAGTGATTATGAAACTTGTTAAAAGTTAGCAAGAATGTGTTCGTTAGAAATAGCTGCTCGTAGATAAACAAGAAGTAAGTCAGTGAATGAATCTTGTTATCAAGATGAGCGCAGCTGAGTGAATCCGAGTAGCTGACATCGGCATCTGACAGCACTAGTATTTCACATTTGTTGTAAGAGAGCATGCACATAGTACCCTGTACACTTTGTGATGAACCAGCCTGGCTTGGTTGATAGTGTGTACGCTTTTAGCTCAAAAGATCCCGGGTTCAATTCCCAGTCAGTCAGATATTTATGATGTGCTAATTGTGTGTTCTATGGCTTCTGCAATATACCTACTATAGACTGTATATATAAAGATATTACTGTTCTCACCACAAAAAAAAAAACAACAGTAAATTAGTACAATATTTTCAACCTTGCACAAGGGTTCTTTTCCGGGATGAAATATTTTTTAAACGCTTTTGTTTGGTTGGTCTTAAGCACGTCTTAAGCGATGACATTTGTCAAGTTACTATTTGCCACCGTATTTCACGAATACGGCTTTCACAAACACTAACGTATTTCAGGTCCTTTTCAGGATTTGTGTACCGAGATTTAAGATATTAACTGTTTTAGGTAATTTGTCATATTTATAAGATTACTACCGACCCGCCCCGGCTTCACACGGGTGTAAGCTTGGCCTTCGGCCTTGCTACTATGACCCGCTCTAGAAACACAAAATTTCAAAGGTAGCGGAATTACACTAGAGATTCATCAGAAAAACAGTATTTACTCACAATTGCATCGAAATCGATTCAGCCGTTTTTAAATGTAAGAACCTTCTACAAAGTATTAGAAAACATTTAAAACAGATGAATGAAATCAGTAAAGCCGTTCTCAAGTTATAGCGTGACCAGGAGAAATAGGGGTGTTCATTTTTATTTATAGACTAGCTAATGCCCGCGACTTCGTACGCGTAGCGCAAAGTAATCAGTGGGTGGACGATTAGACTGACATATCCAAATATAAATGTTACACTAACGAACACGAACGGATCTTTAAATAGGCACAAATCCATCGGATTATTTATACTGAATATTTTATAGATAATACCTACACATATGACATGATTGTAGATTTATTGCTCTCCATTTTAATGCGGATTGTCATACTATCGTCATAGTATGATTTTAGTCTAGTTTTAATCTGACTCGATACAGGTATCCCGACATGTCCATAGTTTCAAATATATTTCAAGCAAATAATATATTACTTTCACTGGTTAAATACTTTGGAAGTGTGGAGCCATGGAGCCAATAAGGAAAAAAAATTGGTATAAGTCAAGCGAAATGTCATGCATGACAAACGTTATTATTGAATTATTAGTAAATAGTAAGTAGGAAGCATGGAGCGGTATCTATAATTAATCGCTGTTATTTAACATTACTCCGCGTAAAGACTGCCAATCAATGATGTCTAAATAATTTTTGCCCGCCTTCTGCGCCTCGACCCTTCCAACAACTAAACCGCTTTCGTTCACCACCAAAATAGCTGCTAATCATAGATCAGTAACAGATTAGATGCCGCGAGTTCACCTACTTTGCGTGTCTGTTATTGGTCTTAAGTTTGATCCTGGCAAAAAAATGTATTCATTTTAATCTCCGTCGACTTGGTATATTAGCACGTCAGAAGTCAATACAAAAATAAACGTACTTTAAATAACGCCATAATAAACTGTAAAACCTCTTCAAAAGCAGTTGGCTGTCCTGAAAATAACAAACACAAAAAAAACTATTTGGTGCAGTCTATCGGAAGTTATGCGGGTACATACATTTCGGCGATTCGTTTTTATTTCATCATCATCATCAGCCAGAAGACGTCCACTGCTGAACATAGGCCTCCCCCTTTAACCTCCACACTGAACGACATCCTGCCATCTGCATCCACTGGATGCCCGCGACTCTCACAATGTCGTCGGTCCATCTAGTGGGAGGCCTACCTACGCTGCGTCTTCCGGTTCGCCGTCTCCACTCAAGAACCTTACCTACTTCCCCATCGGTTAACAGTTCTTCGAGCGATGTGGCCTGCCCATTGCCACTTCAACTTGCAGATTTTAATAGCTATGTCGGTGACTCTGGTTCTTTGGCGAATATCTATATTTTAATTTACATATAGATTATATAGCAACAGCCGCTTCAGTCTTCCTACCTACCATGTCTGCGAGTAGAAGTCTGTCATTACGACAACATTACTATAAAATAAGCTAGATGGCGTTATAAATAATTATAAAAAAAATTTTTTTTTACTATTTATTATCATAAATTAATATAGCCTATGTTTCAATCAGGTATTTTATAAGCATATTCATGTAAACTGCTTTGAAATCCTTCTAGTAGTTTAAAAGATGTTCGCGGACAAACAAACAAACTGACAGCCGTCAGATTTGTAGTTCCATAGTTTGAAAATAGATTGCGTACTAAAACGATGTTTTGCGAAAAAAATGTAAATTTGCTTAAACTTTACGAATAATATTATTAAAAACGTAATAAGGTATTCAATAATTCCTAAAATAATGAGTGTAAATGGATCGTAGTTTCACAAATATGAAAAGTGCGTCTATTATAGGTAAATACGACACTTTACCTGAATCACGCAAACGGCATTTTTTTGAAAGTTAAACCAATATCAGGTATTGCTTCTACTTAGTTAGAAGTCATGTGTGAAGGTATTTGATCTACACATTTATAATATGGTAGGGATAGATCACTTTTATTTGCTTTAAATTTCTAGATTTTAAATTTAGTTTCGTTACCCATCCTATAGTCTCCTTAACGCTAAGCGTGAGCCTACGTTAAGCGATTTGACGCCTCGAGCCGCGTTCGTGAGCGCTTCTGTAGCAATCTTCTTTTTGTACTGTGAATACGTGCTCTTATGCGTCGGTGATTATTAATAAAGAAATTATAGTACTTTCTTAAGGGCTGGTGATTATTGTTTATCGGGGAACGTACTCTTACGCATTCCATTGACAAGTTACGTTGACATTCATGCAACTGTATTCATTATCTAAACAAAACATAACCTACGAGTAAGTAGGTAATACTGAACATGAAGCGTTTCAAAAAGGGTGTCTA
The DNA here is from genome assembly GCA_949125355.1 of Agriopis leucophaearia. Lineage (NCBI taxonomy): Eukaryota > Metazoa > Arthropoda > Insecta > Lepidoptera > Geometridae > Agriopis > Agriopis leucophaearia. The sequence goes on along the minus strand of OX421268.1, from coordinate 18,259,054 downwards.
CATCTACTTATCCGGTGGCAAAGCACCGTCAACACCTCTAGTGTTGTGCAGTTGTCCATAGGCGGTGGTTTCTGCTTACCACCAGGAGGACGGCTTGTTTGCCGCTTAAAAACCTTAACCACTTAGCTCATCACTCAAAAACAATTGACCTTCTTGGACCTTCGAAGGCTTAGAGACATTCCAAATACTCCAGCCCTCTACCGGTTGGCAGTGAAACCAGCATACTGGCGGCATTACCACGTTGAATGACGATGCTTATACCTTAGATCAGACAAACAAGGGAGATATGCCTTAGTAAAATTATTGTTAGTATTTAAATGTCTCCATGTTTGAAAAATATCACTATACCGCTAAACTACTTACCCCAAACAATTTAAGTACGGCACACTTACTTATTTTTAGTGCATACCAAGAAACTTGTAGTCACACCAATGTATTAACTAATATTCCACGTACAAGGTTTCCTGCATGGTGAGTTCGACTAAAAGCATTACGCCTGATTTAGGCTAGATGCGCAATACTCAATTTGTTTATTGCGACACATGTTTGCATGGCAGGCATGCAAGCCATAACTAACATGTTATGTTCTCAAATAACACATTTTATATTACATGCCATACATATGACCCTGTTGGTATGGCAACAGAAAGAACGGAACGGTCTATTTGTGCATCGTCGAAATTATCCTTGAAAAATTCATCTACGGTGTAGTAACATTTTGATTCTAAGAAATTTTTGAGAACATTAGTTAAGCTGTTGTCATTTTCTGTCTTTTATTATATTTGGTAGGTTATTGGATATTTTTACGTAGATGTAGGGCAAGAACTATGAATAACTAGATAAGATTTCGGTTCGATAAGTTTATGTCTATATTGTGATCTGATTTTACGCTTGCCGATTGCTCTTTTAAAGGAATTGGGGTATTTTTAAACGAATTTGTTTTTTTCCGATATATACCTTACCATATCTCCCTTATTTATCTGATCTGAGGCTCAATGAGGGAGAAAAATGCAGCCTTTTGGTGACATGACGCATTAACCAGGAACTTTGAAAGATTATTTAAAATAAAATATAATTAATTTTTCTAGATTATTAAGTGCAATGTTACGGAGGGCGATCAAACAATTCGACGACCAGAGGGATTTAAATTTATAACACCCTTTTTGCTTTCTACAACAACATTATTCAATATTTCAGTAAAACCGGGTGTTTCATTTATGTATTTATAGGAGAAATAAAAATAGTTTTCATATTTTTGGACCGACGACATCGTGAGAGTCGCAGGCATCTAGTGGATGCAGATGGTAGGCTGTTGGTCAGTGTGGAGGTATAAGGGGGAGGCTTATGTTCAGCACTTTTTCTGGTTGATGATGTAGATAGTACTTATTTTTGCATAAGATAATTAAAGAAATTAGAACTCTTGATATAATGAACGTTTTTAGTAAGTACCCATAATCATTTTTGTGTTTAATGAAATGAATTTTTTTTTCGCCGTAACACTTTGGGTAAATTTCATTAACTAACAAATGGAAAACCTTTATCATTATCTCGTAACATTAAATTAAATGTGATAAATAGCCACGGAACTCTCAAATCAACGTTTTGTATTTGTATTGAGTCTATTCAAAACTCCGAAAGAACAGATATGAAACTATAATGACTCAGATCGTGACCGCTCCGGGACGTCTCGTGCCACACTCATACATAATGCCAGAAAGGAGCTGTTTGTCTGTCTGTATTTGATGGCTATTATTATGATATTGTTATTTATAGGTGATATAATGTGTTGTTAAATAACCAGACACGTGCGCGATGGTTACTGATACAAGAAACACCGAACTTGACGAGTGTTACTTTACACAATAACTGTACAAACAACAGGTTCAGAAGAAAACAATAAAAAAATAGTATCTGACTGCCCTGGGACAAATTATGCATATTATAAAGTGAACAAAGCTTTTCTATCACATACAGGCCACAAGTTATTGCATATTTTATATAATTATCAATATAATAAACTCACTTCCAAATTAATAAATACCCAATTTTGTTTACTTGGATGACATACTTTTTTCAGTTAGTTTGATTTAAAATCAAACTAGTAAACCGATTTTGATGTTATTTAAATGATAACACCGCTGAAGTATGGCCTACCAAACAAAAAAGTAATCATCAAAATCAATTCATAATTGGCGGAGAAATCAGTAAACATACTTTTTTTTATATATATACAGTGGAACATAAAACGTTCTCTTTTTTGAAGTCGGTTGAAACAATATCATTCCTTGGCACAGTTTATTTCACGATAAGTTAAGATAATTTCAATATTTATTTTGATTATCGGGTCTAGCCCAGATATATGAGAATTATTGGTGGGGCTGAAGCCAATATAAAGAGGCCCTTCGTTTAGGTTTCTTTAAATATAAAATACAAAAATATTGATTGTGTTTACAAAGGATAAACTATTTTACAGTTTTTTTTTTAACTGGGCTATTTGAAAAAAATTCAAATATTTATCATCACGTCTGGTTGATGCAACTCGTGACCAGAATGCTGGCCTCTACTTTGCTCAAAGAGTGAGCATTGCCATACAACGTGGTAATGGGGCCAGCATTTTGGGGACGATTCCCACTGGTAGCGGTTTAATAGATTAGTTTAGTAGTTAGGTATTAACATATCGTTTTTTTTATAATTTTTTACTATTGGAATGTTGTTTAAGTTATTGTAATAAATGAATTTATTCACTGGGCTATTGTGGTGAGCTTTTGATTGGCTCAAATCAAGCCAATGATGCCTCATGTCTACATAATATTATTATGTACCTACAAAAAATATTATATCATTAAATTATTATCCATTACAGAACCGTCATTCGAAAGCTGCACTGTAAGTATTTCTTTTTTTCTGGAAAGGAGATTAACTAAATAAATGCTTATCTAAATAAATAAAAGCTAATCATTTTACTCCAGAAACAATGTTGCACCACAATTCAATTTCAATTAGTGCATGCAGTTGACTTGCGCGAAATGTTGGCTCAAAAAGCTCGTAATTGTGAATCATTAAGTACACATCGATAATTGTTTCCGATGCTCGAAACAAGAAAGCTTTTTAAGGTACTTCACGATTGACGTCAATTAAGTTTGATAGAGCCCATTTTGGAGATTGATTAAAAATCGATACGAATCGTATACCGGCATCGATATACCAAGAGAGTGCGCGTGGAATTTTAAGTTGCCCTAATAAAAATGACGGGCAGCGTACGTTCAAAATCGATATTTATAATCGATGTTAAGATTTATAACCTACAACGGTAACAGTAAGAATCATAATTCACTGATTTTTTGTTAATTAAATTGAAATAGCACCCAATCGAATAATTGGTATTAATTGATTGTTGTAATCGAATTTTACAAGCATTTAACTACGCGTGCTAGTTATTGAGTCGGTAGAAACATATTTCTCTCGATTTTATCTACTTTCGTTAATCCGATTAATTGAGTTTTTTTATTTGATTTACCTTTTGCACGTTACTTTTTTACCTTTTGTACGAATGATGAACTTTTTGTGTATTATCGAAATACCGTTTGTTTGTTAGGAAACTACAGACGTTCCGTTTTGCTACGAGACCCTAAAAAAGCTGGGCACATTAAGGCGCTGTTTTTTTTTTTTGGAGACGTTGGCAAAGATTTTAGACCCCAAAAGGCTTAGACATACGTTACTGCAGCAAAAACTTGACGTCACAAAGACCCTGACTGTCTTCAAGCTTTCCGAATAACGGTTCACTGATTTATATTCGCAAAAATAAAAATAAATTAGACCTGATCAAGACAACTTAAAACCCTCACTCTTATCTTTAGAAGCTTAAGACTTATTTTAGCTCTCTGAAACGTTCCAGGTTGGTTGAGATCCAGTGAGTCAATTTCGTTCAGATGTTTGCAGTTTAGGACCTTATTGATTATTTTATAGCGTTATTTATTCCGTCTGTTTCAAATAATTAAGAGCTTGTATTAATAAGGAAAGCAATCAGTGTGTTACTAAGATTTATGTCTTCTCTAATAATGTAGAGTCGCCACCGTGAGAAAGGCCAACTTCTTAAGACTACCGCAAAAGTAAATGAAAAAAATCAACGCTAGGACAATTATTTGATCCTTAAAAAAAACCTATTTTAAATAGATACGTGAGCTGTTTTTTGTTTTATTTAATCCCATATATTACCAATTAAAAGATTCAAAGTACAATATTAGTATAAATTTACATTTTATTACGTTTTAACATAATTATTTCGTGGTCGTCGAAGATTATGTTCTGGCTCATCGTTATTGAATATTCATAAAGATTGTGTCACGGTTTCCAAAAGCCGACAGAATTATGTTTAGACTAATCATTTTTAACATAAGCATGTGTGATATTTATCATCTATTATTTTGATATCTTTGTATCGTTACGTGTTCATTGACTTTCTTGTTTTGTTTGATGTTCTTTTTAAATGTAGTTTAGTCGCTTCTGTACCTCGTCGTACGTGGTTCAACCTTTATACAAATAAACTAATTTAATGACGTTCGTAATTATTTTGATATTTAGGTTAATTCATGTATTACAATGCGCGTTTTAAACTAAAAAATTAAGTGTACCTTTCAGTTTATCAAAGTGTAGAGTAAAAGACATCAACGCGCGCACTACATAAAGTTTTTATGTTTTTAATATTATCTACTTAAAAAAACGGACAACTCACTATAATTAGTGTTAAACAAAAAAAGTGTAATATATATATTATTTTTAAATATAAAAATAGGCTTCCGTTTGCCTGCCAGCTCGCCTGATGTTAACATACTATGTTAGACATATTTTACCAATTTAACTGAATCGTCATACGCGCTACTCTTAGTAGTTACTACACCAGTGCATACTAATTTACTATTTTATCCAGATTAGGGTAATGAATATTTCCATACGGTGGTAATGTATATGACCTGTTAATTGTAGTAGGGATTGAATCTTGCGGCTGCGTACAGAAGTCGTATCTGTGGTCATTTTCGCATCATTACGTAAAATGCAATGCACGGCGGCGGTCAGTTGAAAGCTTTACCAAAGAATAAGCACAAATAATATACTGTAGTATATCCTATTTGCTTATAACCTACTTAGAAATTCATCTGAGCGCACCAACATACATAGCTGATGAAATAATACTAATACTTAGCCAAAAGCGGTTATTTATTTCATCTATACTCTATAGGTATCTTCTAAGTATGCGTGCTCCATTTTCGACTACATAGTCGCTCACCAATAGGCATGTTAGGGGTTAACGCATACTCATATAAGTAAAAAAAACATTACAATACATTTAACTCTTTATTGACGCCGGTTAGATACTAAACATTCAAAATAAGCACAATTTGTCTTTCCAGACAAAGGATTATATGATCATTATGACCCCTCTAAACTTAACGTATCAGTTATGTAACAATGTAGATAAAAATATAAAATCAGCTTTCCTAGTTAAGATTAAACTAGAAAATGAACCAATAAATTAATTATTTTATAAAACTTAATTCAGTCACGATCGTCCATTTAAACAATTAATAAGAGTATTTAATTACTTTCCAATGATTGCCATTCATCTTGTTTTTTACAACTGCCATATCTGTTTTAATTAACGACTTCATATTCTATGACAGATCCGATTAGAGTTGCTCGTCTAGCGTGTTTGTGATTATGTGGTTATGCACTATTTTATAAAGTCAGATTCAAAAATAACTACAGACGAATATGCTATCCTAGCCAGGTATCTAAAAGTCTAGAGACAAAGTAATGGATTTCAAACTTAGCTTTGTAGTATGTCGGAAGCTGTACATAGTAATATTTCTTCATATCACTAAGCTTACAAAGATGTTTTTTGTTATAGATGCATGAGGACTAAGTTTGCTTTGTTCAGATGGGTTCATCAATTTACAAATTTACTTTATTTTGTTCCAAAATTTATAGACATGAAGCGGATAGATAGATGTTCAAATTTCTGCAAGTAATTTCCATGGTCTGCTATTATTTGGGATCAAAATAAGATGCATAATTGGTAGAGAAGAACTGTTCTGTGATTCTATAAAATGAGTTTACGATGAAAGTTGTAATTAATAATAACATTTAATGTTGAGATTAAGTGATTTACCGAAAATTTTATTTAATTGGTAATTTTATTCGGACTGGAATTAAATTTATAATTTTGACTTGCGTAGCAAACTTTTAGCGATTTTTGTAATGAAAGAAATATAGAAAGATACAATTTCAATCAGTTTAATGTATCGAAATAAATGTTGGTGACTGTCCCGGTGGCCCAGTTGGTAGTGAATCTGCTTTCTGCGCTTGGGAGTGTGGGTTCGATTGGGTTAGATCAAATAAAATAGAAGGCAAATGTCATGTCGTACAGGGAGGTGAAAACGAAAACGGAGGTAAAAGACCGTCAATACTCCTCCTACTCTCTTAAATGTTGAATGGATGAACTAAAAATTGTTACCTTTCATTTGTTATCACCTTGTCTCACTTGTTTTGATTGGATCCTAAAACAAAGTGTATTGTTGTTCGCAGATCAGGCATCGGTTTGGATTGTTCGATGAGGTGTGCACGTCTGGGGGGATCCAAGTGCGACATTGTAACTGGGTGCGATTTCTTCGCGTTTCGGACAATTATGGACCCCAAGTATGTATCCACAAGTATTTGTATTTCCGTATTTGTCATATGAAATATACTACACTACTACTATAATGTGTATTGAATTATGATTGTCAATTCTTTCCTCTTCATTGTACTTTCTGGACCGGAAATGGACACTGTCCTTTATGCCATATGATTAGGTTTTTTGTAATTCTCAAAATTAAGGTTTTAAAGTTTAAAAAAATATAAATGTTATATAATATGTTAAATCATTTCCATGAGAACACTTCTAAAAATAAATGTATACAGTTCATCGTCGCTAAAATAACTAAATAAACATTACAACATGTAGAATAAAATAATGTAACATAGAGCACATATCCATCTAAATTCCCGTCCAGCACATTATTTATAATTAACATTGAATAGTGAATAAGTGAATAATTATCAATATAAAAAACCCTACTTCATAAAAATGACAGAACTGGACCAAATTTAAATGGGACCACACTGGAAGCACCAGATTTCAAATAAAAAAAAAGTATCATCAAAATCGGTTCACCCAGTCGCCAGTTCTGAGGTAACATAAATTAAATAAATAAAAAACATTCGAATTGAGAACCTCCTCTTTTTTGGCAGTCAGCTAAAAATCAAGAATTTACCTCGGCGATATAAAAACCTAGTAAAAATATAATTGTTCCAGGTAAACCTAGTCTGCACAAAAATCAAAGGCGAACCAGTGTATGAAGCAGTGAAACCAATATCAGTACATTCCGAGCTGGTGGTCTACTACCTGCCAGAGAGACCCGAGGAGATGTTCTTCGTGAGAATGAGGAACAACCTTTATAGACAAACTATGGACTCGATATTAGAAGGTAAGAATTATCTAGGTAATACTATTGGCACAAATTGAAAAAAAAAACTCGGCAAACATAGAGTAGGAGGCCAATCATCAATTTTTTTTATGCCATAGGTGGCAAACAAGTAGACGGGCCGCCTGATGGTAAGCAGTCACTGTCGCCTATGGATACATGTAACACCAGATGCATCACAAATACGTGGCCGACCCTATAAGACTCTATTAACTCGCCTTTTGAAGAACCCCATGTTATCAATTTCGTTCTGTTTTAGTAAAAATCTAACTGTTTTTTAGATACGCGAAATAGTTTTTTATTTGCTTTAGCTTATATTTTGTTTAGCTAATAACGCACTTGGCCATTACAAAAAAAGTTATCATAGAACGCGTGCAACGGCCAATTTTTTAGCATTCTCAAACAGTTTCTAATCCAATCATAATTTACTTTTTTTGCAAAATATAGCAAATTGACATTCAAAATCTCATAAAACCTAGTAAATTTTCAACTAAATTCCGCTTTTGGCAGATCTATTACTTAATTGAAATCTGAGTAATCATCTGGCACTAAAGAGATTAGATGCTGCATATAATTAGCATAGAAAGTGGTCTAGGTAGTGTAAATTCGTCCATCTTTTGGTATTTATTACTTGCCTCATAAATTCAATACTTAATCTTAAATTGTTCTCACGAGTATTTCGCTTATTTTTTTTGCCGGTTTTTTTTTTGTTTATTATCTTAATAACTCAATATAACCTGACAAAAAATATTATCATCACTCACTATATATATAAAATTTCCATGTCACAATGTTAGTTACCGTACTCCTCCAAAACGGCTTTACCGATTTTTACCAAATTTTATATGCGTATTCAGTAGGTCTGAGAATCGGCTACTATCTATTTTCTATACCCCTTCACCGACTTTATCACCACGCGGGTGAAACCGCGGGGCGCAGCTAGTATTTATATAAATATCTATATGAATATATAGATATATAGAGATAGAATATATATATATATAAATATCTATATGATTTTTATATATCTATATAAAAATCAATTACTGTTCGTTAGTCTCACTAAAACTCGAGAACGGCTGGGCCGATTTAGCTGATTTTGGTTTTGAAATGTTTGTTGTAGTCCAGGGAAGGTTTTAACGGTGAGTAAACGGCTGGACCGATTTTGATGAAATTTTGTGTTCCTGAAACGGGTCATAATAGCGAGGCTGAAGGCCGAGCTTACACCCGTGCGAAGACGGGGTGCGTCGCTAGTTAGAGATAAAACTATAAATGTCTGGTTTTCTTTTTAACGTAAGGATGGTATGGAGCACAGTTCAAAAACATTAGTATTGGCACCAATAAATTAAATAAATTAAAAAAACAAAAAAATAACTTAATTTCAATAAATTAAGGCCGTTCGTACAAAAGACGACGTGATGGACTGACTAAAATAGCATCATGACTCTTCTCATGCGGCTGAAAGCCACACATTTTGTTCATATTTGTATAATAAAAATAAAATAAATGTTAAAACTACGCCAGTTTCCGTAATGAAACAGCACACTTAGCTGACAATCTGTCGATTCCTGTACGAAACCCCATTCAAAAGCACTACGAGCTTCGAGTATTCAAAACTTCAGTCACCTCATGTGCGAATGTCATAAAACTCAGATCTGTTTAGAAATATAATTTCAAGTAATTTTCTATTTCAGCTTTAAGTTGATGACTAAATATTGCTACATCATGAGTTCAATAAACCACTCATAAGGACGTGTTACTTGCTAAATACATAATTGTTTCAGTCATTACGCATAGCTAGTATTTGTATATTGTACCGACATAGCTATTAAAATCTTAAGTTGAATTGGCAATGGTCAGGCCACATCGCTCGAAGAACTGATAACCGTTGGGGAAGACCTGTGGAAACCTTTCTTCCCCATCGGTTATCAATCGATGGGGAAGAAAGGTTCTTGAGAGGAGACCACGAACCGAAAGACGCAACTTAGGTAGGCCTCCCACTAGATGGACCGACGACATTGTGAGAGTCGCGGGCATCCAGTGGATGCAGATGGCAGGATTTCGTTCAGTGTGGAGGTTAAAGGGGTAGGCCTATGTTCGGCAGTGGACGTCTTCTGGCTGATGATGATGTATATTGTTTATTTATTTATGTTAGCCCGTGTTTTCCCACTGCTGGGAAAAGGTCTCCCCAAACACCTTCCACTGGTTTCTTTCCTGGTCCAGCACCGAACAATCTTTTTTAAACTTCCTGAGCCGGGTCCGGGGGTGCTATTTACGATTTAAAACTAAAAAAAAAAAAAAAAAATTGGTACTTTTTGTAATTTCCAATAGCATAGAAAACTTGTGACCTTTTGCGAAAGTTAGTATCAGTATCAAGCTAATACTTTGCATGTATTAAAGTATTTTCTATCGTTAAACTCTTGATTATGTTATCAAATAGGTACTAACATGTGCGATAGCTTGCTATTTGCGTTTAGCATTTCTCCGTTTGATGGTCATGACGTTTTTAATAGTTAGAGATTCTACACTTACGTTTCTAGGTATACTATATATTGAAAACGAAAAATTAATTGTTTGTTAAACACTGTTTTAAACTATCACGGTTGTTCACTAAAGTTTTATGATTATTTACGGGATATTTACCGTGGTAAGGTTGTGGAGGGAGCTCCTTCCACAACCTTACCACGGTAAATATTCCGTAAATAATCATAAAACTTTAATTGTTTGTGTTCAAAATGTTTGCAGAAAGAGAGCGAAAGAGTTTTTTTATTTTCAAAATTTCATACTTACAAGTTAAGTTATATTTTGTATACTCCATTCTAACTGCCTATTGTTTAAACAAGAATAAACAAAAACTTGGATCCAATTATTTGATTCACACCTTCATTAAATAGCGTTCTTACAGATATAATACAAAAATAGCTGATATCGAAGCTGTACACATCTTGCTATTACCATAAGCGGGTGGGAGTGGTAAGGAGCATACCACAGCATAAAAATAAGATCAGTAAAGAAATAAATTAAAACTAGTATTAATAATGGTCAAGAGCGTATCGAGACGTGCATATGATAGGGTTCCGTTATAATAGATAGGTAGTAAGACATCCTGCAGAGTTTAGAAATTACTTAATTTATAGAACTAGACTTTTCGCAATAGCGTTTTAAAATGAAAACAACTTTGTAATTTTAATGTTAAAAATAACTTTGAATTTAGGAATGTAATAATAATAAGGTCCTAAACTTTAGAAATGGAGGCGGACCAAGTTTTTTTCCACTTTGACTTATATTTTATTATAATAATAAGTTGTGTAGGTTCTATGTGCCCGACAACTATTTGTGCTGTAGATACCACAAACTGTTTGCTGAGCCTCGTTGCCGTACAGTAGCTCACTCTAAGTCACCTATTCCGCGCACGCTTACCACGCTCAACGCTCTCTTGAAAGATAACCCTGAATGCGATGTGGTTGTAGACAGGTGGTCGTTCTTAATATTGCTATGCCTGACGTTTTGTGAGAAGAACACATGATAATCGTGTTTTATTTTGTTTTAATTTAAATTTTTGAGCGCGTGATAAAATTTACATATTATTATTTTTAGATATTTAAGAATTTGTGACATATAAATTATTTTATTTGGATACGATTAGATAAATATAATTAATTGATGTCATTGGCTTAATGCAGTTTTAATTAATAATAATAAATAAATAATGTACTTTCAAAATTGAGAACCAAGTATACCAAAAAAAATATTGTACAAAGTTTATTTCTGCCTCTTATCTTTATAATTATAGAAATTAGAAAGTTCTAAATAATTAGCATGGACGGACAGAACAAACTTATGTAGTACAATGGAACCCTAATAACGAACTCGATGTCATAATCATCATGGTTCTAAGAACATAGTCAAAGCAATGATTTTGGATGAACAACGGAATTTCATATTCGTAATGATTGCGCGAATTACATTGATATAAAAAAAACTACCGCTTACAACATTTTGATATAATTATATGTACCTACCTATATATCTTTTGAGATCGTAAAAAATCCTACCCAGGACATCACCTACTGTTGTCTTCGCCACTGTGTCTCTCGGCACATCAAAGGGACCGACCAAGGCACCGATTCGGTTCAGTAGTCGATTGTCTTATTGCTCTTTTATCTTAAGCGGTGGGCAAGGTGAAACGCTTTAACGAATGTTATCACTTTTTTAACACTTGTTAAAGAAAGGACAATACTTTTTTGGTATTTCGAGTTTGAAAACAATTATAGGTAATGCCAACCATGCTTTTTTTTTGAGGATTTAATTTTAATGATGTTAGTATATGACTGGTAAAATCTGTAATAGTAAAAAAGAGGAAATCCTAATGTACGTACCTACTACTGAGGCACTTTGTAGTAACATAAGTTAAAAAAATCCAGTTAATAGTGACTATAGTAAATAATAGTAGTGCATAGGTGTTGATTTATTACTTAAAAAAGCAACAACTTTTTAAATTCTTGTTGTAATTTCACTTTAAACGATCCAATTTTTCACGTATAGATAAGTTTATCGATCGATCCGATAAATGACTTTCAATTAAAATTCAATGAAAGTGGAGGAGAAATCGTTCCGAAAATAGATACAAATAACAATATCGAGTCAGCTATGTAGGTATCTATAGTTTAAAGTTGTTTTAAGTAAGTTGGTATAAGTGCCGTAACTAGCCTTTTATGCGCCCGGTGCTTCTACTGCGAACTTGAAAACAAAACTTGGTCCTGGTGCGGTCATTTCTGCGCCTCTCCAGAGTCTGCGCCCTGTGCCTGGGCACCGCTGGTACAGCCCTATTTACGGCACTGTATAAGTACCATCTTTAAAACAATATACAACTTTGATGGATATTTAGACAAGGTGTATATGTTTGTGCCATTTGTGGTCGAGAGTTTCGGAACGTGGGGGCTGGCTCTTCTCGCTGTATAGGGACCTGGCCAGACAATTGGTGGAAGAGACTGGTAACCAGAATACTGGCGCCTACTTTGGCCAAAAAATTAGCATTCCTATCCAATTTGGCAACGTTGGCAACATACTGGCCAGTGGCCACATTTCCTTCCAAAACCCCATTGGTCCAAGGAACTTTTAGTTTAGTTTATAGTATATTTATTTTTAAGCATATTCAATCAATTAATTATTATTTGTTTATGTTTGAGTTTTTAGGTTACACGTATATTCCATAGATGTCTGAGATGGTTTCCGTTTGTATAAATCCTGTTTGCGCCCGATTTCCCGAAACATTACACAAAAACACATACACAAAAAAATATTTTGCTTCACATTTAAGGGCAAAACATGCGCTGGAGACTCATTTTAACAAACGCAAAGATGTGTTAAAACATTTCAAAACTTGATTACATTTTGAAATCAGAAAAGATGGTTCTAATGATGATAAAATAAATGCTATGTATGTAACGCAGTATTCATTAATATTATACTCGTAATATTATAAACACGCCTTAACCGGCCCTGTAACATACGAATTGATAAAGCAAGCGGCTTCCTTTGCTACAATCCAATCTATTCCATTTCGATAATACTCTCACGTTGCCGGCTAAATATCACACCAGCAATTCGCAGATTTCCATTTAAATATTCATTTAAAAACGTCGCATACTTTAATCGTATAAATAAGTAGATGATTTAATAGGCTGTCGGGAATAAAACGTAGACGGTCGACTACCGACGATACCATCGTCCCACCATCTGTCTACCCGCCGCGCCATATCGAGTATTCCCTATCCCGCAATCTTGAAATATACCTATCCTGGCAACGGATAACGAAATATAACTATCCGTTGATCTAGAACAGAAACACGCCGCGACTAATTAAATCCTAGATGTAGCGACGTATTAAAACGAGAAGATTTATTGCAAACCTGATAAAATTGATTATTATTAACACCTTCACAACAAAGTGAAGTTCGAACTTCAATAGCGATCGGAATTGGGAACACCAATTAAGGCAGGCGGCGCTCTGACATCAGACGGGTCGCTATAAAAATAAATCGTCTAAATCTGAAACATCCATAGCAAAATTTACGGTTGTCAATAAAATAGGTTCATTAAAAATTTTGCTTGATTGGTGGTGCGTACTTGATAGAATTTTGATCTAAATAAAAAAAGTTATTAATCACCGTGAAATTTGCTCGGACCGAAATTATTTTGTTTCTCATATAAATAAAGTGAAATATTCAATTTAATTATTCGTGATCATAGCATTCTTGTTTTGGAGCTGTTTCGTGTTGTAAATCAGTTTTGACTGTTGAGGAAGCTGAATGAAGAGATTAGTGAGTTGGGAAAATTTATTAGGACTGATTTTGATTAAGTTGTATCTTAACATGATTAAAGTAAGCAGTTAGGGAAATTTAATACAAATACGATAGATCTTGGAGTCAAATAACGACCTTCGCTATATTAGAAGTAATATGCAAAACTTTTTTTAACGTTTGACCGCCTTGGAAGCATTTTTTTATGATTGTCTAATTAGGCGCTTGACCATACCTAATTTGAAATGAGCTGACGGTGTGGTCGAAGATGAAAAATATATCTGGCATAGATTGAGCACCAGCTCTCAAGTGAAACTGCTGAAACACACGTTTCGGTAGCGCCAGCATTATGCTAGATTTTTTTCATTGTATTTTCTTTTCACGGTAGATCAAGTTTATTGTTGAGATTTGAATCTACACCCAATGGCTACAAAGCTGCAGTGTTCGAACCATCAGGAATTAAAAAAAACTGTTTAGCGTCTTACTTAAAAACTTTACTCAACTTAATATTTGCTTCAAATTGCGCCGTCTCATTTTTGCGTGGAACCATTGCCAGTAAGAAATTGAGAGATCATTTTTAAGCACAGATTTCCTTGAGTAACGTTTTAAAGTAAGGTCCTTAGTATTTAATTCTAGGCATTTTCAAGACTAGAGTCAATATATTTCTTGTATATCAACGTTGCATCCTTGGTCACACCGTCGTTTACCATTAGGCGCGTTAGTGGCCAAATGTAGCTCTAAAGTAAAAAAAAAGTTGCCTCAAATTACTTTCAATTTATCACGTTTGTCCAATATTTTCTTTACTGAAATGATAATGACGTATATAGTATATATAATTACTCTTCTAACCAAAACACTAAACTTAACAATTTTTCTTTCTAGATTCACCATTAGACCTATCCACCTCACTGTTATCTCGAGTCCTTTTACCAATATCCCCGCCATCCGGGAATGAAGATGAACACAAGTCAGTGTCAGGGGATTCCCTGACATCAGTTTCGTCTGCTGGCTCCTCGAACGAGCTCTTAGACATGACACCTAAAGTCCAAAGAAGACCTGCAAAGTCGGAAAGAGCGTTACTACCTTGTGAAGTCTGCGGGAAGGCGTTTGATAGACCATCTTTGTTGAAAAGGCATATGCGGACACACACTGGTAAGTCTGCTTTCATCATCAGCCATAAGACGTCCACTGCTGAACATAAGCCTCCCCCTTTAACTTCCACACTGAACGACAACCTGCCATCTGCATCCACTGGATGCCCGCGACTCTCACGATGTCGTCGGTCCATCTAGTG
This sequence comes from Agriopis leucophaearia, assembly GCA_949125355.1. NCBI lineage: Eukaryota > Metazoa > Arthropoda > Insecta > Lepidoptera > Geometridae > Agriopis > Agriopis leucophaearia. Next base: position 18,243,938 of record OX421268.1, on the reverse strand, counting down.
GGAGGCCTACCTACGCTGCGTCTGCTTTATCATTAAGAATTAGGAGGTGAAAACTGTGGTTGAAGTACGAATTTTCGCTACGTAAAGAACGTGTCGAATTCCATAATAATTTCAATTTTTTAAATCAAAATTTGTACAATATTGGATACGTATTTTACGTAGCGAATACTCAGAACTAGCGTACTTTTGTTATGGGTGTTTTGTCATTATGATATTTTCCTAAAACAAAAAAGCAATAAAAATTAAAAATGCACTATGGCAAAATTGTGACACATTTTTTTTCTGTGGCAACACTAGTCGCAGAAATCACAAACCCAGGAAACAAAATGAAATAACTGTGGTGCAAGCGCCTATTGTAGCAAGTTTCTAGCGGTCAAAACAATTATAGTAGTTTTTATAATCCAGATACATATTAAAAACACAGACATACACTTACAGATACTTTTTGTGGTGTTTAATGGCGATAGGACTCGCAACTCTCGCATTTTGGCGAGACTACCGCCCATACAAAATAATCAGTCTGCTAACTGCCAACCACAAATTTCATCGTTGATCCCAGTTTCTGCTATTTCGAGATATCCCAATGGCTTGAGAGTCACCATGAAGTACAGTTCAGTTCGTAAGTTAGCTGAACTAACACAATGGACGAATGAACTAGTAAGTTCAGCTAACTTACGAATTGTATGACTGTTCTGTAAGCTAAGTGAACGCGCAAGTGAAGTGATAAGCTAAGTGAATGTTATTTTTTCTTGCCTATTTCTGCAGATAAATTTCAAAACATCGAATTATAAGGGTAAGGGTAAGGGACTACAGTCAACGGTGATCACTCGACATTTTGACATTTCTCTATAGTAATCGACAAGAAAAATACACGTTCACTTAGCTTATCACCTCACTGGCGCGTTCACTTAGAACCTAGCTTCACAGAATAGAGCGGCTGAACCATGAAAAGTTTTTTTACGTCCCTAAATAAATGCAGGTGTCAACTTAAACTTTTGGGATATAGAACTTGTTCTATACGTCAGATCCCCCTTATTTGCTTCTCATTTGTGACATATTTAATGTTGTAGGTGAGAAGCCCCACGTGTGCATGGTCTGCAACAAGGGGTTCAGCACATCCAGCAGTCTGAATACTCACAGGCGGATACATTCAGGGGAGAAACCTCATCAGTGCCAGCACTGCGGGAAAAGGTTCACAGCCAGCTCCAACCTGTACTACCATCGAATGACGCATATAAAGGTACGCAAAAAATACAGTTACTTACGTATTTTTCTTTATGATACTGAGTGTTACGAGACGAGCACAGCCGCTCGCCTGATGGGCTTTTCACGCTTGCCCGTAACAGCTCAACGCCACTCAGAATTTTGAACTTCAACAGTTCAATTCCCTGGATGGCAATGCTCTGCGCTCGTCACCCCGAGATATAAGATGTCAGATCTCTGTGTGCCCTGTAATTTTGATACAAACATTGCCCTTCAATCCGGAACACCATCCGTGTTTGCATACTACTTGGCGGTTGAATAACTGGCAAAGGTACTTCCCCAGGCGGACTCTATAAAAGAGTCCTACCACTACAATAAACCTGGACCTGCAAGGTGTGGAATTTCCTTCACCCACCGAGTTTCAACATGAAGCGTTTCAAAAAGAATGTCTACTACTACCTCTCCGGGCTGGCAAAGCATCGTCAATACCGCTAGTGTTGCAGGTGTCCATAGGCGGCAGTTTCTACTTAACCATCAGCCGAACCGCAAGCTTGATTGCCGCTCTTTTATTTAATAATGCGCTTTTCATTAGTCGTGCAATCAACATAGAGATAACACCAACTCGTCCGTTACCCCAATATCTTCCTTAACTGATTGACAAATTGACAAAACAGGTGGTGACGTGACATCTCTGTTGTTACGCAATCATTGTCACGCCCTTTGTTCATATTTTCTTCATGGAAAAAAGTACTGGAATAAAATTACTCGAGAAACGAGAATCAAAACTCGGCAATTGTTTGGGTTGTCGGGTTCTAGAGAGGAGACAGAGTATCGGCAAACATAGGGTAGCACGCCCTGTGGCCAGCTAGAGTGATGACCAACAATCTTAGACGTTCCAGCAAAAGCTGATGCTAAGTGGATAATAATATCTAAAGTATGTTTCGCTTGTTATGAGAGACGTACGTACCAAAAATGCCACTCACAAACATTACGTATGCGTTTTCCATTGAAACTCAAAAGAAAATCGTCCAATTGTTAAAATCTACAATTTGGTATAGTATTTATCATGCTGACCGCATTACCACATTTATGACAATGCTTATACATTGAGCCAGGAAATCGTCAGCATTTTGATCACGCGTCACATTAACTAAGAGCTCTGACAGATTTTTAAATGACTTATGATATTGACTAATGCTTAAATACTTTTATCCTCGTACATCCCTACCTTATAACTAAGTACCTATTGAGTAAATAAAAACTCTACAGTATAACATTAACATAAACGTTAAAGTAATAAGTACATAATTAACATATTCTTATTAAATTATGAGTTAACTTTGTCTCTCGTGTGGTACCGTTTACACCAAGCCACAGTTAAAAGCGTTAAAAGTGGAAATATAGGTGCTGTCTTATTTTATCTTTAGTGTGAAAGAGAGACAAATGTAGTAACAGCAGTTTTTCAGCGCCCCATCCACATTCAGATCCGTGTCGCAGTGTAAGATTTGCGCCCGCGCACCGGGCCGTAAAAGACATGCTTCTTGGACCGTGGTGCTCGTGAGAAGATGGCCAGGTTATATATGTAAAATTGTATATTGCTTTGTAGTAGGTATCTAGAGTATGTATTTTGTTTACACACACGTGATTATACAGGGTTACGCATATATACTGTACTAAGCCGAAAGGATGTCATTCCATACCAACAACCGAATTATATACGTTTTTTTTCCGTGATACAGAATTGGTTAAGATTTCCCTTTTATATCAGTTATGAAAATTATTATCTATCTATGTACGAGTATATATAAGAAAATCAAAGTGTGTAATTGTGTATGAATCCCTATGGACTCAAAAATGGCTGGACTGATTTTCACTGGCCGGGGTTTTCACTGGCAGATAGCTGATATTATAAGAAGTAACTTAGGCTACCTTTATCGAGGTTATCCACTCGCGTGAAACCGCGGGGTGCAGCTAGTAATAACTATAATATTGCCTATTGTCAAGGCAAAAATATGTCACGATAAATACAAAATTGATCGGGCACTCAACGATTTCTCGGAGACACGAAAAATTTTCGCTGGAACAATATTGAGAAAAAACAATTTTATTACGATAATGAAGCTAATTTGGTAATGATGATGCTTTTGTTCAAAATTATGATGGCGTTATAAGTGCTCTCACGGATATCTCACATGGATACCTGCTGGTACAGGTGGCTTCATCAAATAACTTGTTTCTGGCTTAACGCATAAGCATTGCCACATAGTGATGCCGCCAGCATGCTGAGTACGCTGCCAACTGGTAGTAGCCGCGAGCGTTTGGATTGTCTTTAGACCTTCAACGGTCTATGGGCAGTCTAACTGTTTTTTTAGTGTTAGTGTTAAGTTGCATTTTGTTTGGTTAGTAAAGGAACTTGCTTGCATAATCGTACGCGAGTAATTATCGTGTCAAATAAATAAAAAAGGTGGGGGGGGGGGGGCATAGACACTTCGTGACTAAACCCTTTTCCAACAAAACAAGATAATTAAAAATTAAACAAAAAGAAACAGTCTTTAAAAAATACTTCACGTAGCAAAATCAAGAGAATAAATTAAATTTCAGGCTTAAAATATCACCCTGAAAAATAAAATAAAACAATCAACAAAAATATATAAAAAAATTGCTACTTAACGTGGTACTTAGCGATTAATTTACACAAAATGTTGACACGGAAAAACTTGAAAATTATGCTTATTTTTTCATTTCGTTATGTTACTTGTTTCAATTAATTACGAAGTTGAAGCGGAAATATACTAGAGATTTTTCTAAGAAACAGTTTCGAAGACCTGCATGTCTATTCTGCAAGCTAAGTGAACGCGCAAGTGAAGTGATAAGCTAAGTGAATGTGATTTTTTTCTTGCCTATTTCTGCAGATAAATGTCATATTATCGTATTATAAGGGTAAGGGACTGCAGTCAAGGGTGCACACGACATTTCGACATTCCTTTAAGGTAATCGACAAGAAAAATACACGTTCACTTAGCTTATCACCTCACTTGCGTGTTCACTTAGCTTGTAGAATAAACCGGCTGATTCAATCAACTTTCCAAGGCGTTAACTGAAAATAAAAATATCTAAATATTTTTCAATTTGACGCAACTTGTAGGTGATTTTAAACACCAATGCATAAAGGCTTACACAATCACGGAAACTTACACGGTATAAGTATAAGTAAGTAAGTGCTTACTGTTAGTTTGCAAAACGATAAGAAAAAACTTGATATCCTTGATGTTAACAATGGGTGGAGTTATTATAGTTTTTCTTATTTTAGGGTACCGTTGGCTACAGGATATAAGACAAGTATAATCTTAGGTCTACGTAAAGCATGTCATTAATATGATTTCATCATCATCATCATTTCAGCCATAGGACGTCCACTGCTGGGCATAGGCCTCCGTCATCGATCTCCGAAAGGGCCGCTTGGAAGCGGCCTGCATCTAGAGTTTTCCAGCGGTCTCTTTTAAGTCGTCCGTCCATCTTATGTGTGGACGTTTTTCATTCAAATGATACTGCATTTACCGGTCCGTTGTCTCCATATGAGAACCATTAATATGATATACGTAGAATAATACGCTTAACAAAATATTACTATTTACGTAAAGCGTAATTTTAATGCTTAACGTAGGAATATTAATGGGTAATTCCATTTGATTGTCTATGGCATAAATAAATCTAGTAACATCATATTTTCATATACTTATTGGGTTTTAGTATGTGGTGATAGTGGTGGAAAACGTTACAGAACCCCTATTTTTATAGGTAGTCTTGCTTGACCGATTGTTATTGTGATAATTCACATATAAATACTGAATATCTTTTCCTAAGATGGTTGATTGTTTTTTATGGAATTATTTATGCAATAAGTGAGTATCAGCATGCGATGGTGTGCGTTTAGTTCCGTGATGAGTAGGTACCCACTATTGTCATGTATTGTCATGCAAAGCGATGATAGGTATCGACTCAAATAGATTCCTATCAATTTCTTACAGAACTTACTCTAGATTTCAAAACAACATCCAAGAGTCAATATAAATAAAAGATTATGCTTATATATATTTCGAAATGAAATCGTTTGCTTTTAATTATGATCTAAAATTGAAAATGTTGGAGGTTATTTAGTCATAATTTTCTAATATCTTTAACTCAAAACTAATATCTTTAACTTCAAAAAAGGAAGGGTTTAAAGTTTTCTTTTAATGTTAGTTACCTCAGAACGTCGCTGACGTATTAACCAATTTGAAAAAAAAAAATTTAAAGGATATAACCTAATTTCACCTTTGTTTCATATAAATTTCATTAAAATGAGTTTTAGTAGTTTGGCTTTTAAATCAAAATAATTTGAAAATTCCGTTACTTGGATGACATATAATATTGTCATCCAAAGTAACCAAAAATGCGTATTTTACTAATATTGAAGTCGTTTTTTTATTGATAATTATTGTATCTTGCAATCAGAAATGAGGAGATCCGTAAACGAACAAAAGTTACCGATGTAGTACACCAGATTAGCAAGTTGAAGTGGCAGTGGGCAGGGCACATAGCACGCAGAACAGATGGCCGTTGTGGCAGAAAAGTTCTCAAGTGGAGACCACGGACTGGTAAGCGCAGCGTAGGACGTCCACCGACAATATGGACAGACGACCTAAGAGACCGCAGGAAAACGCTAGATGCAGGTTCCATTCCATTCTATGCACAGTCCTATGGCTGAAATGATGATGATGTATGTTGCAAAAATTATTTATAATTGACGTAAATATATTATTATCTCGCAACCATCAAATGACGTCGACCCGCGTCGCTCGGCTCGTACAGCATGATGGTTGTCGTCTTTCCCGCTAGATGGCTCTATCAGTGTGATTTACCATTGTAGAGTTCCAGTGCCACCTCCTGGCTCCATCGTCTGATCACTTCGATGGTAGGTACCAAATTATTATATCGTCATCCGATATATTATACATACACTTGAAAAGTTTTAAATTGATACCACAATTACAAGAAGTGGGTTAAATTCGACTTTTAGAATTTGTTTACATTGTTGGTTTATTAGTTTCAATTATAACTTATATAAATATTGTAAAAATATAACCAGTTTCAACAGTGTTTTATAACCAGTTTTTCTATTACATGCATACATAACTTTAAAATTAACATAATTATGAGAAGCAAAAGTTCTTAAAATATTCCAGATTTATCATCACAATGATTACACTCAAAAACATAATTACTCCATCATAAGTGATGATAATACATTCCAAGTGCTATATTACGGTTCGGTAAAGCTTAGTGCATATTACAGGGATGTTACCGTGCTCAGTTCCCATAACGCCCCACCTGACGGTTTTTACTTTAACTATGACCTCATGTGTCCACGACTTAAGAAAATCACAAGTAGTCACGGTGATGGTCACAGGGGTGTCCAGACCATCTTACTCCTATTGTTTTGAGAATTGCTTTTTTTTTGTTTGAGGTTAAGAAGTAGTATTTTATTTTCTTACCTTCTGCTTCATAACAAAGAAATAACTAATCAAATAAATAATCATGTAATAAAGCGTCAATCACATTTTAACATAAGATTGATAGATAGATAAAAAAGAAGCTCCAAATCAAAACAGGTAAAAAAACACACATCGAGACACACACATTGAGCACATCTAAGAACAGCTGATACCAAAACCCTCTAATCAGCGATCACAAGCCTAATAGACCATAATAACTTCAGAATTACGAAAAAAGTCACAAATAACAACGACCGAAAAAATACAAAAAAAGGTTTAAAACGCAGACATAGAGATCATGTGACATAGAGAAAAAAATCTCGGTCCGAAGATCAACCCTTGTGCCAGCCCTGACGTCTTGTGCACCTGCGTTTGCGCCTGTGTGCGTCACCGGTAGTTACGGTAAGGTAAAGGGGCCAATAAATTACAGGTCAGGTCACTGTGGGAACACCCTGTGCTCAGCCACTGTGACGTTATGGACGGACAGGAATCCCTGTGTCGATTTAACCCATTACTTGGTTATTTGGAGCAATTGTAATCTAAAGCAATCGACATTGTGGTTCTCAATCGACATTATGATAACAAGCGACAGGAATGACCTCGTAAGAATAACTGCGGTAATAACACTTTTCTTATGGGACAGTATTCTTCGTTAGCATAGTACACTTAGTACTATATACACGTTCAACGAACAACGTTGTAGAATGTAGATAATTGAGTAGAAGATTTTGAGTAGTCAAGAAATTATATCAAGTATATATAATTTTGTTGTTAAGAAAAACTAGTCAATAAAAATCGCCAGATTCAAATTTTGTCTTTGGATTGGGCGTTATTCTAAAGTCTAGTACTTACACTTCATACGTAATTAGAGCAAATTTTTCTTAGGTACTTTCTTTTTCTAGTGGCAAAAACGTGTTTCGATTATGTCATCTGCCACCAAGCAGTGCACTATGCTATCGCATAACCTTACTTTGTTTTATAAATAAGAACCTTTGAGTTTCTTCTGATTTGAACTGAAATATTAGGATCCATATTCACACTTTGTGCAGCTATCTCCCATACGATACACTTTAAAGTAACAATGTAGTAGGTATATTCAAAGCTCCACCTCCACTCGCACCCATCCAAACACATCATAATGAATCGTTTAACCAAATTCTTGAGTTCCCACGCTCAAGGAACCGTATCGAAGTTCGTAAGACGTTACCGAAGACGTGCACCAGACCGTGGCTTCGCACGGTGTGTGTGAACCCATGCTATATGAGATGACCGAACCTTCTTATGTTATAACTAGCTGTCTTAGTCGGTTTTACTAACCAAAGTGTATCTTGGCTTCTGCCACGAGAGAACAGTCATCATCATCAGCCAGAAGACGATTACTGCTCAAAATAGACCTCCCCTTTACCCTCCACACTTAACAACAGCCTGCACGATCCACTGGATGCCCGTGACTCTCACGATGTCGTCGGTCTATTTAGTAGGAGGGTTACCTTCGCTGCGTCTTCCGGTTCGTGGTCTCCACTCAAGAACCTTTCTTCCCCATCGGTTATCGCCACCAAAAGTCGGTGCCTAGAATTCATGGAAATCTCTATGGCATCATTAGGCTCCCACAAAACTTGGGCTCTTAGACTTTCAAAAAATGTATGATATTAACTGGCAGTGGTAAGGTTAAGTGCAGATTGGATCACTCCACATGTTCTTCTCAAAATGTTCTATGTTGGAACGTTGTGGGAAGATTGTAAGTGGATTTAAATTTTCTGGCATTGTCCGTACATTAAAGCAAAATGATAATCGGTGTTAATGATAATGAATAACGATATATTTAAAATACGTAAATATGAGATGTTATTGTTTCATTATTATTTCTGAGATAAACAAGATCCTCCTCTATTGATAAGATCTTTACGATTAAGAATTGTTAATAAACATAATAATTAAAACTTTGTATGTCTATTAAGTACTTAAAATATTTGAAAATCTTATGTTGCTCATTGTATTTACATAAGTTTTACTTTGTGGCAAAAAATCAAAACTTAATTATTACAAACATGTCGCAAGCAATTTTTTTTTATAGAATTCCTAACCTGGGTTTTATCTGCTATCCGAAAGGAATCGTATTTTTTCAGAGATGATAAATAAATAGGCAGATGGCAGGATGTCGTTCAGTATGAAGGCCTATGTTCAGCAGTGGACGGCTTCTGGCTGATGATGATGAAATAAATAGGAAATACACCAAAGTTATTTATTTTGTCTAATATCTGTTTTTCCACTTTAAAGTTAAGTTTCAACATATTATATTAAAGTTTTAGCATAATTTAGCATTTTTAACTGACTTCCATAACAGAGGAGGTTCTCGGCTTCGACTATATTTTTTTTAATGCTTGTTACCTCAGAACTTTCGACTCGGTGAACCGATTTTGATGATTCTTTTTTTATTTGGAAGCTGTTGCTTCCCGTGTGGTTCCACTTCAATTTGGCCCAGTTCTGAAATTTTTATGAAGTTGGTTTTTTATAATGATTATTATATATTACGCTTATAGACTTTAGGATATCGGTCCATTGTGACATCAAGCCATTGTAGCGCTGAGTTATAACTTATAACCTACTCTAACTAGAAGTTCAGTACTGATCAGTATAATTCCTTGCTGTGACAGTTGAAAGATCCTTTGAGTGGCAGATCAATCATTGCTGGATAGAAGGAATAATGCAAAAAATATTCCTATCTGGTTTTATTGATAAAATATGTGATTGTTTCTCTTTAGTTTCAGATACCCGACTTTAGAGACCTTTTCTTTTTAGAGAGTATTATTAAAGTTTTAGAATATGTATGGTTCAATCTGCGAGTAAACCCTTAACTGTGACTTTATGTCATGAATTTGTCAATATTTTCTGTTTTTTTTTTTTTAATAATACTGGGTGACGAGACGAGCGAAGTCGCTTGCCTGACGCTTGCCCATAACAGCTCAACGCCACTCAGAATTTTGAACTTCAACAGTTTAAAACCCTGGATGGCAATGCACTGCACTCGTCATCCCGAGATATAAGATGTCAAATTTCTATGTGCCCTGCAATTTCGCTGGAAATATTGCCCTTCAATCCGGAACACAGTAGTATTTGCACGCTACTGCTTGGCGGTTGATAACTGGCAAAAGTATTCTGTATTTGGTATTTCATTTCTATGAAACATATATATTTAGAAACGTATCATCAAAACTCTAGAGATGAGTATACTTACCAATAACAGCCCGTACCATATTTCAATACGAAGTGCTGTAACATGTGTACAAACATGTGTTCAAATCGCGAAAGTTTAAAAATTACTGAAGTGCTGTAAATTAATCGTGTTGATTGTACATCTTTTACAATCTGGGTGTCTTCAAATCGCGAGTGAATCGGTGTTTTCTAAACCAATTTGCTCTATCCTAGTATTGTAGACCGCATCATCTCTTAACATCAGACAAGGTGGCGGTCAAAGTAGGCCTGTTAAAAAAATTTATTCGTTTTCCTAAATGAAAGATGCGCTATTCAAACTTATAGTTTGTGTTATAGCTTCAAATTCTTACGCCCAAGCAATATTTCCCGCATTTTCTCTAATTATGTAACAAAGCATAAATTAAAGCGCATTGTCTCGGTATGTGAGAGGAAAAAGTGACTTTCCCACTTGCGGTTGACAATTGACAATCGGCGTCGCAAGCGCAGCCACTGACACTTTTCCACTCGTTAGAGCTTCGTTATTTGTTTGTTGTCAATCTGTTTGTCTGTCTCCCTAGTGCTGCTCCTACAATTGGAGGCCACACAAAACAGGGAATTATTTGGCTTAAGTGATGAAAGGTAGCGAGTCACTGAGTTTGCAAAAATTGCATAATCATTATCAGCCTTTCTTAGCCTATTGCTGGATAAATCTGCAGAACTTTTTAAATACCTACACAAATTCTAAATGATTTGTAAGAATTGTTTGAACATCTGCACAAATTGTACGTGACCGACTTGCTAGTATCGACCACTTTCGTAATAAAAGCAATAAAGACTAAAATTTTGTTTGCCGTTTTACTAGGCTATTTTGTAGTCTAACGGATAGATTAAAACTATGGCATGCTAGTCAATCGTACATATTAACTTTCAAACGCTGTCTTTCATGTTATGCACTCCACAATTGGTGTAACGAGGAGCCAGGAAGATTGGTAGCCGTCCTGACTACAATCCGATTTGCGTTCGTCAATGATCTCGCCTGCTGACACAGCGTCAGCCTTCCCTTATTGGTCAGCAAATCGATGCACTTGGAAATGCATTTTATATCTTGAAAAGCCCAAGCGCTTTGTTTCTTAACAATTGGTTTACAATGTTATAGTAACAGTTGTAGAATTGTCCACATTGAGATGCTTTGTTCATTAGATTCGTTTGCGCGTTTGAATGCAAACCACAAAAAGTGGGTTCAAACTTGAGCTGCCAGTGAAGGAAACATCGCAAGGAAACCATAGCATGTTGTAAGGTAACTTTCAATGACCTGGCATGCTAGCTACAACCCTCAAGTTGAAAATCTGTTGCCAAGCACCTAGCATACTGTTCCGGCAATCATTTGGAAGTAAGCTCCCATTTTTAGCCATCAGGCGAGCGACTTCGCTCGTCTCGTCACCCAGTATCATAAAAAAGGCTATATCAGTTTACCATTTTCGAACGTATTTTTTTATATATGTATATATAGTAGCAGGCTTGCGTTTGACCGCCAACTCGCCTGATGTAAAGTGATGATGCGGTCTACGATGGAGCACGCTAGCCTAGAAGAAACCGATTCACTTGTGATTTGAAGACAACCAAATTGTAACTATGTTTGTTGAGTTTGATAAGAACACCCATCAAACATCAAATGAGCCGTGGTCAAACGTCTAGCCTGTCAACCATATAAAAAGATGTATAACTATTTTATAACATGATGTGGTGGCATTTCATGAAGTGACCAATTCATGCTTTTCATATAGTTTTTTTCGATCGATTACATCCTTTCTTTAAACAGGACTACTAAAGCATCATAATGCTAGTAGATTGCCAATTTACTGACACAAACGGCAAACCACCTTTCGGTTTGAAAACATGCTATTATGGTTCTGTAAGAGCTTGGTTTTACGACTAAGTATACAATATGCATGTCAGTACCCACTACGCTCTGAATGCCGTGGCAATGCGACGAAAACATTGTTCAAAAGGTATTGAATGAAAAGGTTATTGTATTGCGTGTGTGTGTCCTGTCAGTAGGCACCTCAAGTTAAAATATTCTCTCTGTATCAAGTTAAACTATTAAAACTTCAATATTTCTTACCTTTTCACATTATAGAGTTGAAAGGACTTAAATTAAATTAGAAAGTTTTTCTCCCTAAAGATAAATAAATATTTTCTCATGAAAAAATGTGATGTCATGTCTATAAAAATAAAACTTTGTCATGTCGCGATGCGTCGCAAGCGCATCATGTGTTCGTATCTTCATGCCATATTGCTTCTATAATCTCATTAAAGCAGGCGACCGGTGCAGTGTGCACCTGCCTTTATAAGGCTTTAAAATCGGTTACAACGGCGATTTTGTTTAATTACCAATTTTTTATTCGGAACACCTTGTTCTCGGGCCCGTTTTACCTATAGAGTTGGTTTTTAGGAAATAGTAGGTAATTATGGATTGTAAAGCAATTTAGTTTGCGCAGTAAAAGTTTAAAAGTAGACACTAGAAAGTACAAATTGGCTACATTTTTAGTTACAACTAGCTGCGCCCCGTGTGGAGATGGAAAATGGTGATGACGATCAAAAGTTGCCTTTGTATTAATCCAAGACATAAGCTATCTATATTCCGAATTTGAACGGATATATTTACGGCTCACATATTAGTAATTGAGTAACCAGCGTAAGTCATTATTATTCATCATTACCGTCCAAAATTGAAACGACAACATCAAGTAAGTACTCTCAACAGGAAGTCAATCAGTAACTTTATTGATAGAGCAACAACTTTCGAATATAACAACATGTTTATAATACCCTCGGAACATCTACACACCGACACGGCACATTATGAACGTAGACCGAAATGGAACTATTGATTGATTGACAATTTTCTCCAGTCAAAGATATAAAATACAAAGGATGTAAAGTCAGAGCTCTCAAATTACCGAATCATAATAATAATTAACAAAAAAATACCGACTTCACGGGAAGTTTAATTAGCAAGATTTATCCCCTGATTCCGATATGATGATGAAATCCGAAACGTAGATATTCGCCAAAGAACCAGAGTCACCGACATAGCTATTAAAATCTGCAAGTTGAAGTGGCAATGGGCAGACCACATCTCTCGAAGAACTGTTAACCGATGGGGAAGAAAGGTTCTTGAGTGGAGACCGCGAACCGGAAGACGCAGCGTAGGTAGGCCTCCCACTAGATGGACCGACGACATTGTGAGAGTCGCGGGCATCCAGTGGATGCAGATGGCAGGATGTCGTTCAGTGTGGAGGTTAAAGGGGGAGGCCTATGTTCAGCAGTGGACGTCTTCTGGCTGATGATGATGATGATGATCCCCTGATTTCCCACCCTTAAAGATATTTAATTTAAATTCAAGTATCCACGATAACTAGTGGGAAAAATTAAGTTTTCAATATATTCAGCGTTTTAAAATTATATAATGGCACGTAAAGTAAAATAGTTTTTTTTCTTTGGTTTAGAATTAGTTTTGTAGGTATATATTTCTGCCCTCCTTATAACACGTGCAGTATAGGTCGCGTCATGTAAAAAGAACGCTGGAAGAAAGTAGAGGGGGTGTGTTTGCGCATGGGTACACTTGCGCACAAAAGCACTAGGCCTATTGTTTTAAATAATTGTTAATTAGCCTCTTGCTCGCAGCGTATTGGTTATTGCTAGGTACATGGCAAAATATATTGGATAGAATAATAATAAATATAATTAAAACATGTTTTATTCAGTGTAGAATGTTTAATATTTATTAATAAAAGCTTGTAAATATTTAAGTAATGTTGAAACTCCTTCCATTAAGTCGTCCTGGTGACATGAAATGGTGTTAGTGCTAGAGGTTGCCATTTCATTTTCGTCACTTCATCATCATTTGAGTCAGAATCATTATCCCTTACGCGAATTATGAACGTTTCGGTCATTGTGTCAACCACGTTATCGGCAATTTACAATAATCGGCCTCTATTTCCTTTACTTTAGTTCATCTTTACCTCTGCGGTCCGATTCATATTTTTTTTAAATTAACAACTGCATTATTATCAGCCTCTTTCTTCGTAAAACAATAAACGTCATAAATATTTTTTCTCACTTCTCTATTTAAAACCATTTCTAATTTAAAACTTTTATGCTCGATTGTATTTTAGACTGACGAACCAATAGCGCTCCGGCAAGCATGCGGCGCGTGAACCGCCCGCGCCGCGCCGCGCCTCATACTACCAAATATACCTACCTATACCTACTTGCAAAGTGGTGGTTTCGAGAAAAATGCGAAAAACCGTATTTTTGGATACAATAAACAAGATGTCTATGTTTTATAACTTTTTAAGTGTATCTAAAGAAGAAGATCAAAATTATTTTTTTGCATAGATTATCCCCTTGGGATACCACCATTTATGCAAAAAAGTGACCCAAAAATGTACATTACTGCAAGTGGAGGTAGTAGGGCAGATTTACAGGACAGCAATGGATCTGTGAAGGGGGGGATTGGTGATATCACATTTCAATCGTCCTCCCACAGATCAAGTGACTCACGATTTGTAAAGTTTTGAAGAAAAAAAACGAATTTTACGAATGTATAAAAAAATTTAACTAAAACACACTAAAACATATAATTAAAAGAAGATGAGACAGCGCCCACACAGCGCAGCGCTCTCAACCACACAAGTAATATATTTAAAGCTGTGTTGCACTGTAGTGCATCCAATTGCTTTATTTTGAACACTGGTGGTGTAAATTAGGTGAAGTATTGGTAATAAGTAGAATTAACTTGTATATGTTCGACAGTTTTAGTATCAAAGAAGAAGTTACTTTCGTTTTTGTGTCTTTTTAATTAGTTATAATTGGCTTGCCAAAAGAAATAAGTACCTATTTACCTAATTAAAATAAAATAGGTTTTTTTACGACTTAGAATATGTAATATTATGGGTAATAAAGGCGTTTTTATATTATTTATTTATTTAATTGGCTTGCCTTGGTTTTAAACGATGATGCAGTCTACGATGGAGCACGCTTGCCTAGAAAAAACTGATTCACTTGCGAATTAAAACGCCCAGACTGTAACTAAAAAGAAGAGAATAAGATTGTAAGAAGATTTCAGTGTGTGTTTTACGTTGTTATTAAACTTTTGTAATGCGTTTGTTCGCCTCGGGTTTTCCTTGCCTCACATTTTACACGTTTGTTCATCAAATGGCTTCCAAGAGTGCAATGCGATTAAAAATTGTTGTGCCATTCTCCTTACAGATGATTTTGGTTTAAAGAAACTTCCTATATGCCCTAACTTTAAATTTCATGTTCTAAATCTTAGATCTTATCAATGTTCACTTACGAAGCGCTTTTCAATGCCGCGAAAATTAATCTAACTTCATATCAGAAGAAATGCCGTTATAAAAAAAATATACAAACTATTACAACACTACACAAACAGTTAGACTACCCATAGACCGTTGATGGTCTGAAAACAATCACAGTGCTCAAGCCCACTATCAGTTAGTAACGTACCCAGCATGCTGGCTGCATTACCACACTGAATGGCAATGCTTAAACGTTGAGACAGAAACATGCCAACATTTTGGTCACGCGTCGAATTAACCGGGCGCTCTGAAAGATTTATGAAAATAAGGTGGCGACTGTTTGTATCTGTATTCAATACTTTACTTAGACACACATAATATCCATGACTGTACTCAACAGAAGCCACATAAGTATCTCTCAACCACACAGTGGGTCACAATGAAAGGTCTGTATTGTTTACGATTCGAGTGGAAATGTATGCGATAGATCCAATTTATTATGACTCAGGTTTCGTTCGCGGCTCCTTTATGATTTGCTGGTCTATTCAAACAGTTTGATATTTATGAAGGTTTACAGTTTGTTATTCAAATGTTAAATTTGTCAATACACCTGAAATACATCGCACCGTATAATCGTTTTAGTAAAAATAAAAAAATCAATATAAAAAAACGACTTCAAAATTAGTATATATGCAATTTCGTTTGCTTTGATGACATTTTTTCCAGCTATTTTGATTTCAAAACCAAACTAATAAACCAATTTTTGGTAAATGTCTACGAGACTAATGTGAAATAATTTTCTAAATTATTTTATTAGCTACGGAGGTCTGAGGTAACAAACATTAAAAAAACTAATTGAGAAAAAAAGGCAAGGGTCTTTTTTTGAAATCTGTTAACAAGCCGTACTTTTCTAAATAAAATCGCTTGTTATATGTCATCATCATCATCAGCCAGAAGACGTCCACTGCTGAACATAGGCCTCCCCCTTTAACCTCCACACTGAACGACATCCTGCCATCTGCATCCACTGGATGCCCGCGACTCTCACAATGTCGTCGGTCCATCTAGTGGGAGGCCTACCTACGCTGCGTCTTCCGGTTCGCGGTCTCCACCGTAGAACCTTTCTTCCCCATCTGTTATTAGTTCTTCGAGCGAAGTGGCCTGCCCATTGCCACTTTAACTTGCAGATTTTAATAGCTATGTCGGTGACTCTGATTCTTTAGCGAATATCCACGTTCCGAATTTTATCGCGCAAAGAAACTCCGAGCATAGCTCTCTCCATTGCCCGTTGTGTGACTCTAAGTTTTTCCTAAAGGCCAACAGTTAAGAAACACGTCTCAGTACCATTACAATTGTTATATGTAAATTATTTCATTTATTATATTTTTTTGTCATATAAACTAAGCTGTTAGCTCTATCGTTAAAATTTTACTTTGCCCAAAGGCCTTCTGCATGGCGTAAAGTTAATGATCGTATAACCTAATAAAATACCAAAACTCTTCTATTTTAATTCCAAAGTCACGCCTTGCTAAAAAATTGCCACGTGCGATTTTGTTGCGATATCTCCTTAATTGAATAAAGAAATGCGTGCAGATAATACCATTTTCCGCCTCAGTTGTGTGCCTAATGACGTTGATATAAAAACCGCAGATGTGTCGATTACACGGTGATTGTTCAGCTTCCTTGTAATGACAGTAGGTATTGTTATGAGGTTCTGTCACGGTACGCTTACATTATTGCACTATTCTGTAATTACACTATTGCAAAAGAATCATCTATTTTTTATACCGATTTTATACTTATTATGTTAAAAGTTGTGCATGTTTTATTTTTACTATTACTACATACGATTAAAAAACAGACGTCAAAAAGGAGGTTCTCGATTCGGTTGAATTTTTTCTTCTGTTTGTTACCTCAGAACTCCCTCATTTATAAACCTTTTTTTTTATATTAAAAATAAATTTTGAAGAACATGTTTACAGATTGGACAGACAGAATTTGTTAGAATCGCAGGTGCTAGATAAACTATACTTAGTAATTTTGGAAAGTCACTGTCAATCTGACAGTGAACTGACACTTTGCTTTTGTCTCTGTCTTTTGGTGTACGGAACGTGCCATGTTGTTAACCTTGATTTATCCTTTTATAAATCAGTGAATAAGACAATTATCTTTGTTTAATTATCTCCTAAACCCATCAGATTATATAATCAAAATTGGTTCAGTAATTTGGCTTTTAAATCAAAATAACTGGGAAATTTGGTAACTTGGATGACATTATACTGTCATTTAAATTGCATATTTTACTAATTTTGTGTGAAGTCGGTTTTTTAAATTATGTTTTACTTCTCCAAACCGTATCTTGTACTGTTTTTGAATCGTGAATCATATAAAGTTTTAATATTTTGCAATGCTACAAAAACATTACTCGACTGAATAAAAAAACCACGACATTAAAACCAACTACGACGTTTTCAAGATAACATAAAGCACGACTAATTAAAAAAAAGAGTAAAGCCGGCCTTTCGGATATGTCACTCAAAGTGCGTCCAAATTGATTTATAAGTATTTTTTACTACCTATTTAAATTCAGCTTTAGAGCCTTACCATAAAGTTTAAAATCGATTAATGTCGGTAGAACCCTTATCATCTTCCCACGACTTTGTCTGAAGATTTTTTTGGAATTGATCGGTGTCATACTTTTAATTAATTGGTATCTACGATATATTAGTTTGAGTTGCTTCATCATTATGAAAGGATTTTTCTATGATAAGAAACAAAATGTTTATTTTTTCGAGGTAATAATTATAATTATTTTCTTTGTGTATAACAAATTAAACCAAAACAATTTAATTCTAGAAAGTATGTCAATTGAACAAAATAAAACAGAGATACGTCGTTCAGTTAACTTGCCTCACCAGTGATCGCATCGTACCGTCAGTGCTACAATCAATCATGCTGTGTCGTTGTTTTGCTGACCGTACTGATTAAATTATTCCACTAGTGACTTAATGAAATTGCCAGCTCGTAAAGGCTTGTTCACACTTGATTTTCTTAATTTTAATGTTCGCTTTTGAGATATATTTTTTACTAGCTGCGCCCCGCGTGGTGATGAAAATCGGTGATCATGCTGATGACTAAAGTAGCCTATGTGTTAATCCAGGAAATAAGCAAGGTATATTACAAATTTCATCCAAATCCATCGAGCCGTTTCTGTGTGATTGAGTAACAAACATCCATCCATCCAAACTTTCACATATATGATATTAGTGTGACTTAAATACTATGATAATATTTTATTGAAATACTACAAAAAAGCAAAAAAAAAAAAAAAAAACTGTCTACCTAGCTACGTACCTATGTTTTGTGTTAAAAATATATTTGAATACATTATATATTATTTACCTACCATATAAAATAATTTTATTATACGGCAAATGATCTAATTATTTAAAAAAAAAATTATAATCATCTGAAAATTACGAATATATTACAAAACCAAACAAGTCAAGTTCTTCACTGAGTTATAATTATTACACTTCATGTCGATGAAATACAACCTTCAATTCAATTGCTCCTTGTCTTTGACACTGCATCGGCATGTTAATTGGACAACTTAATTGGAACAAGTCTATTTAAATATTAGTTTCCTTTCAACTTATTAGTTACTTAATATTTTGATAAGAGTAGTGAAAGGATTGTGATTGTGAGGTTTTTAGCTCATCAAATCATGGATGATGATCTGCTGCATCACTTTTGTAGGCTTTTCTAATTTACTTCAGAGACATTGGTCATAAATATTCTGAATTTGATTAATCATCATCATCGTCAGCCATTGAAACCTGCCTCGGGAAACTCTGCCACACCTTAAATTGATCATTAATTAAATTTCATTAATTTTAATCATTAATTTTTTAAATTGATCTTTAATTGAATTGATTTGCGATGGCTAAGATGTCGTCAACTCGTATTTATAACACAACATTCCTAACATGTAATTAAATTATACATACGTAGCGCTTACCATCGGTTAAACGATTTGCTCATCTCATTATTTCGTTGGATAAAAACAATGGGTGATCATTTTCACATAGTCAAATTAAATGCCCTCATTCTGCCTTATCTAGGGTTTTATATCATGTGTATCATTATTACTTTTATAAACTAATGTTAAACAAAAAGAGTGAGTAAAAAAACCATCAAATTAAATCTATAGGCAATCAATAAAACCATCCTAAATGGTGTCTTATCGGAATGTTTTCATGTTAATATAACTTGCTGCCACTTTTGCCACATTTTGTTTCTACCCTTACGTCTAATAGACATGGGAAAAAGTGCAATTTATTTAAGACATCTAAAATCTAAAAACTACATCTATACGGACGACCAAGCTGGCCAGTCACCAGATAGGTGACCGTGAGTGGTATTTGACCTCCCAATGCAAACGTGGCTCTAATCTCGATTGTTTATGCCATAATTATAATCATTTCGGAGCCCTTCGGTTGAATCACTACTGTTTTAAACTATTACGGTTGTTCATCATCATCATCATCAGCCGGAAGACGTCCATCACTTAATGTTTATCGCGAATAAGTCCGCGGTTAACCATCAACTCGCCTGTTTGTAAGCGACCATGTGGTCGAAGATGAAGCGAGATTTAGAATATACCTATTCACTCTTGACTTGAAAAGGTCCAAATTATCTCTCAGGAAACAAAGAGGCCCGCAGGTTGTTAAACATAGGAATAGGCCTCCCCTTTAGAATGCCACACTGAACGACATCCTGCCATCTGCATCCACTGGATGCCCACGACTCTCATGATTTCGTCGGTGCATCTAATCTACGGTTATTCACTACATATTTTACGTTACGTTAAATTGTTTTAACGGGATATTTACCGTGATTAAGTTGTGGATGATTCGGTGATGAAATGCTGTTTTACTCTGACTAAAAGTACAAAATTATTTACTTATTAATCAATTGGAATCTCCCACGCATATCCTGATTGTAGATAATAAAACGTTAACGAGCAATATCGATACGGGCGCACCGCGCACCGCGCACGGTAGCATCAATTTATTTAGTTAAATTAACTGAAGCATTACATTTGCATTCGATTTCCATAACGCGGGCGTATCGGCCCGCCATACGTCACTGGGAGATACGGCCGCGGATCGGATACGGGATACGTGATCGAGTGTGGTTCGGATCGAGAATACGATGGGAACACAACGACGACGTTATATTGAAATTAAAATAAATTTGGCAATATTATTTATTATTTTTGAATTGTTTTTATAATTATACTTATTATGACGTATATTTCATTAAAACAAAAATTATAATTGTATTAAAAAAATACGTATTATGATTACACTATTTATTCTCGCTTCTGCGTTTGAGCACAGCTACGAAGTCAGAGGTTTTTTCCATGGTTTCAAATGGAAAAAAACATTTTGTACTAATATTTCAAATATCGTAGCATGATTTGCTTTCGTAGAGATCCAAGCTCCAAGTTTGTAGCTTTGACCACTGTAGTAGATTACAATAATTAAAAGGAAACTGTGAATTCGGATGCTAAATGCATCTTCTGCTAGATTATTTTAATGTAATTTAGTGAAATATTTAAAATTGCGTTAACATCTGGCCCTTTACAATGTTACTGCAGCTGTCAGAGCTGAAAACAACTTAGATCGAGTATAAATCTCAAGTAAGACGTATGCTCCCGCTATAATGCAGTATCGTTTTATTTTCGTTGGCAAAAATACCGACCGCATCATTATTGCCACAGATGTGAAAGGCAGCTCTTCTCCCTCTGTGATTTATGTAAATATTGTCAGACAACTGGCTCTTTGTTTATTGGTTTTTATATATATTTGGTAACGGGAGGAAATGTATTTATTACAACACTAAGATTCCTTTTTGTTATCCTGATTGAGTTACTGCAATATATTGAAATGCAAACAAAATAAAAGAACATTTTTGATCGAGTTTTGTGCCATTGGACTCTTGCGCATTACTAACTATTGAATAGTACGTGTATAATTATTTATTACGCAGTGTTCATTCCTAGCCGTGTCAGCTTACAACATTCAATTACAACCAATTACTATAATTATGTGAGTTCTAGTACTATCATACAGTTTGATTAGGAAATATTTAAAACTTATTTTTTTTAGTTACCTATTTAGAAAAAAAAATGTTGTGGTTGGTAATCGGGGCCAATAACGCATGTGTGCAGGCTTCAGATAGACCATTGAATTATTATTTTTATTGTAACTCTACATAAGTTTTGTTGTCGGGAAGGGAAATGGATACATATATCTTTTCAAAAAAAATTCTACTAAGTTCTTTTATTCTTTTATGAGAAACAAAAGAAGTGAAAAATATTTGTCATATTCTTTATATTAAAAACTGCTAATGGAATTAACTTAATGCTGCATTATATGCTGACTCGGGTATGTCCTATAACTGTGACCAGAACTACCGGAGGATAGGCAGCAGCGTCCTAATAGTACACGGTGAACGTACTGCGATCCCCAAGCTGCCTGCCAAGCGTGGGGATTATGGCAACACTCCTCTCTATGAAGGAGGCCTTGTCCATCAGTGGACGTTAATTGGCTGATGATGTGTGATGTGATGCATTATAAGTATTTTAAAAAGTCCTAATTCTTTAGGTGTTAAAATGAAACTTAATTGTAGGTGGGGACAGCACAGACAGATGCTCATAATATAATGGGAGGATGTTTCTAGAAGCTTGATTAAGACTTTTTTAATCACACAAATGGGACGGTTTACAGGAAATTACTAAAAAGCAATTATCTCTGACACGCGAGAGAATCCGTAGAGCAATGATATATCGAACTCAAAACTGTATTTCTCATAAGGTAAATTAATGATTTTAATTTTAGTAACCTGTGATTATAAACAAGTGTATTACTTAATTTACGTCTGGTTTTTAACGTTTTTATTGAATAACTGGTGCTGTTGCCCGCGACTTCTTACGCTTAGATTTTGATATAAACTTTCAACTCTTTTGTCCTCCCTTAATCCGGCCCTTGCGCAATAACATAGCCTATACTTCAATCTGGTCATAGCTTAGCATATTCGTGAAAACCGCATTTAAATCTGTCCAGTGGTTTAGGAGATGAACAAAATACATACATTATAAAAACTGTCCTAACGTGTTCAACTGCTTATTTTAAGATGCCCTGTGCGTTTTTTTTTTGTTATTTCGCAATTACAGATTTTTTTATCTCTACGTTTTAATTATATGTATACATATTGTAAAGAATGATATGAAATCTTCGTGTTGATAATTTTCTCGACAGCGACAATAGAGTAATGGTATTTTGAATCAACAGCAGCTAAGTATTCACATTTCAAACCATGTCTAACATAATGTCTCTTAATGGATACACGTATTAGGCTACCCATGCTTAATACAAACGTCACGGCGTGGTGTAGTCCGGTATGTAGCTGATGAGCGAAACAGAGCCATAAAGTTGTAGTTGTAAAGGAAATCGTTCTGTCTTCGCTTATAAGAAGAGATTTTTAGAAGAAAAATTGGTTGTCTGTAAAGTCGGTTTACGGACGATAATTTGACGTGATAACGTATGCGTCACAATGCGCCAAACGCTTAGGCCGACCGTGCCTCTCTACCGCTTGTTCCGCGCCCTCGCTTGCACGCTCGGCTCAGGCGGAACGTGACAATGAGTGATGCTTTTTTGTGCGTGCAGCCGGCGTTCATCGATTTATAAGACGTTATCATGTCAAAAATATATACGCATAAATTGATACATTACCGTGCAAACTGATAACTGTAAATTGTTATTTTAAACCCCAGATAAAAGAGCTGATAATCTTCAAATGGCTGAATATAATAATTTCTTGAATCGTAACTAAGAATGCTCTCGGTCAAGTCACCACAAATAAATAAATAAAAAATTAAATCAAAATCGGTTCACTCTTTTGGGAGCTACGATGCCACAGACAGACACAGATACACAGAACAACAGTTACACACATACATATTATAAAAATACACACGTTAAACATATAACAAACACCCTTCTTTTACGTCTTGGGTTAAACATAAAACATCGCTATCAACGCCGCGCCTAATTTTCATACGACTTTGGAGTAATTTTAAAAATTATCCGTGTTTTGTAAAATTTGTTTTTTTTGTTTGCATTTTTAGTCGAATATGTCCTTGATTATTACCTATCGTTCGCCACATAATGTCTAGCTCACTTCAGTGGACACAGGCCCTAACGTCGGCTACTTACAAAGATACAAGACTTACGCTGTGTTACATTATATCTTAACATTCATTTGCATTACATTATTGCCAGTCACGGGTTCGATTAAAGATCGTCATTAAGTACTCATTGTCTCACGAGATAGATTTTTTTATATATACTAAATATAGAGATATATCACATAGCTTTGTAAGCTAACTATAGCTTATGGTTTTGTCCCATTTTTCTGCAAATTTTTACTATATATTATTATTAAATAAATGCGTTACAAATTCGTGGTGAAAATGCTGTATAAAATAACCTTGTATAAGTAAATGTCTGCTAGATAAAAATTACATAAAGCTAGCTACGCTCTCGGTTTCACCCGCGGTGATCACTTCTTATAACATCAGCTATCTGCCAGTGAAAATTCCGTCCAAATCGGTCCAGCCGTTTCGGAGTCCATAGGGAACATAGATACATACACACATTGCCTTTTGTATGTATAGATAACTAAGTACATAATTTTACTATTATTATACCTTAAAGGAAATTTAATCAGCAATTTTTTTTACGTGTAAGTGCTTAGATTGCGACTGCCCCGGTGGCTCAGTTGGTAGTGAACCTAACTTCTGTGCTTGGGGGCGTGGGTTCGATTCCCATCTAGGACAAACATTTGTGTGATGAACATTTGTGTTTGTTCTATGTCTGGGTGTTAATATCTATTTAAGTATGTATTTAAAAATATATATGTACGTATATCAGTCTCTGGCAGCCATATTACAAGCTTTGCTTAGTTTGGGGTCAGATGACCGTGTGTGGAAAAATGTCCCAGATATTTATTATTATTATGACACTTTATTTTATTACATTCTCGGGTCTAGCCCGGACATTTGGTAGGCATTGGTGGAGCCGAAGCCAACACCAAGAGGCCCTGTTGAATATAAAAAATACAATTATGGAATATGTATAAAAAGGAATAAGAAACTATTGTACAGTATAGGATTAAAAAAGTCTGGGCTATTGAGGTGAACAACTTGTGGATGGAATAACAGATCTATAGAATGAGAAACGGCACCTGCCTTATCCTGTCTCATCTCAAAATATATTTAGGCAGGTGATGACTTGCCACCCACTGAATGGGCCCCCCATAAAGGCTGCCGTATCTTGGCACCGGAGGGGCAACATCGGCGTGGGTGGCTTAGGGTGTAGAGAGGTGTGCTGCACTTTCACTAAGAGCTACTCGCGGCGTTATGCCCTTTAACACTTCCACCCTGGAGCTTAGGTTTTTAGCTCTTGCGGTTTCCACCCCTGGACGGCCGGTTAAGGCAAGCCAGGGGTCAGGGGTCTCATTTAGCCCCATGGAATCGGGGTACGCGGTGTCGCCACTCACCGACGGCTCGCCATAAAGCCGCCCCTGCGTTTATTATTATTATTATTATTATTTTCGAACGTATTTCGTTTCTCTCCTACGACGGAGGTCATAATTGCACGGGCCGGGGCCAAGTGCTTATTCTAAAGACAAGAATTTCCTTACTATCCTACACGTGTTTAGTATGGTTGCTTTTTGTAGCAGTTTGTAAACTGTATCTGGAATGTTGAGCGTCTCTAAACTTGTGTGCAAAGTTTTGGGAATAACCCCTGTGGTTGAAAGTACTATTGGGATTGTCCTGGTACTATTGATTTGCCACTGTGATTTGATCTCTACTGATAAGTCCGTGTATTTTGCAATTTTTTCTGTGTGTGTTGTTTGTAAATTGTGTGTGTTACAGATAGCGATGTCTATGAGATAAGCAGTCTTGTTAGCCTTGTCTAATACTGTGACATCTGGTCTATTGAAATGGACAGTTTTGTCAGTTATAATGGTTCGATCCCAGTAAAGTCTATAGTTGTTATTTTCCAAAACAGAATGCGGTGTGTATTTGTAATACGGAACTTTTTCATTTATTAAATTGTATTTGTGTGCTAAGTATTGATGTATGATGGCTGCCACCTGATCATGGCGATGCTTGTAGTCTGTTTGGACTATTGCTTTGCACGCCCCAGTAATGTGTTGGATGGTCTCAGAGCTACTGCAGCATCGTCTACAGGTGTCAGTTATGTTTGGATTGCGTATGATGTGTTTTTGGTAGTTACGTGTATCAATAACTTGATCCTGGATGGCCAGCATGAAAGCTTCAGTCTCAGGGAAGAGCTCACCTCGCTGCAGCCACGCGTTCGACGCTGTTTTGTCGACATGAGGCTGTTGCAGATCCTGGTAATGTCTTCCGTGTAAAGATTTCTGCTTCCATATGGTCATCTTATCTTTACTATGAGTGATAGTCTCGTTGCGTTGTGTATTATTGTTTGAGAGGTTTAAAGGTGTATATTTTTTGTCGTTCCGGGCTATTGCTTGATGTAGGGTGGATGTTTCAGTACGATCATGGAAGAATTTTCTGAGTGTTGATATTTGTTTATTGTGAAGGTTTATTATATCAATAATCCCTCTTCCTCCCTCAGGTCTTGATAGTGTTAGTCTCTGAATACATGATCGTGGGTGGTGTTTACGATAAGTTGTCATTGTTGAGTTAATTGTCCGTTGTAGTTTTAAAAGGTCAGTTTGTGACCAATTTATGATTCCAAATGTGTATGTAAGTACTGGTATGGCAAAAGTGTTAATCGCTTTTACTATATTACGGCCGTTTAGCTGTGATTTCAGAATAGAGTTAAGTCTGTGTCGGAACTTACGTGTCACCTCATTTTTCGTGTCATTGTGGGATATCTGATGCGCTTGTTGGAGCCCTAAATATTTGTAGAAGCTGTTATCCCCCATGGGTTCGACAACTTCTCCCGTGTTGAGCGTATACGGTTGCAAAATAACTGATTGATCTTGAATAGAAAAGGTTTTACACTTGTCTATTCCAAACTGCATGTTTATGTCATTAGAGAATGTTTGTGTGATGTCTGCTAGTTGATGGAGTGTTTGGGTGTCATTACTATATAATTTGATGTCATCCATGTACATGAGGTGTGTGAGAATTTGTATATTGCTGCCATTGTTCATGTGGAGTCCCGCATCAGAGTCATTTAGCAATCGTGACAGAGGGTTTAGTGCAAGACAAAACCAAAGCGGGCTGAAAGCATCTCCTTGGAAGATTCCACGCTTTATTGAGATTTCGTCTGTTTCTGTGGTTTCATTTATATTCTTCATGGAAAGTTTTGTCTGCCAATGTTGCATAGCATTTTCTAAGAATTTAATTATTGAAGGATGGATTTTATAAAGGTAAAGGGTGTGGATAAGCCAGCTGTGGGGAACTGAGTCATATGCTTTACGGTAATCAATATACATAGTGTGGAGGTCTTTTTTGTTTTTGAGGGTATGTTTCATTGCAACTGAATCAATTATTAACTGTTCTTTGCAGCCTTGACTAAATTTGCGGCATCCTTTTTGTTCTTCTGCGAGTATATTATTGTGTGTTAAGTGTTTGTTGACAAGGCGAGAAATACAAGATGTTATGATTTTGTAGATTGTTTGTAGGCATGTGATCGGTCGATATTTTGCTGGATTTGATAGGTCATTGTCTTTAGGTATCATATGAGTTATGCCTTGTGTGATATAGTGTGGCATTGTATCTGGTGATTCTATAAATTGATTGATGTGAGTGTGAAGAATTGGGTGTGCAGTCGTGAACTTTTTGTACCAGTAATTATGAATGTTGTCTGTGCCAGGTGTTTTCCAATTGTGAGTACTTTTGATGACATCTATAAATAAGTCCACGGGGACATATTCATACTGCATTTGATCACAATCCACTTGCTGTGAGTCTGTATGAATCCATTCCGCATCCTCGTTGTGCCGAACTTCATTACCCCATATTTCAGACCAAAAGGAATGCATGTTTTCAGGTGTGGGTGTTGATTGATTTGTTGTTCTAGGTGTAGTGTCCTGCGTCTGCGTTGCTATGTGTCTATAGAATTGCTTCTCGTTTTTATGAAATTGTGTATTTTGTTGTTTCCTAAGAGTGCATTTAGTGTACCTGCGAAGCCGGTTAGATGCAGCATTGAGTCTTTGTTTTAAACTATCTAGAAATTGACTGTCAGTTAAGTTAGGTTCTTCATATCGTGAGTGTGTCTTGTATTTGTTTTTAATATAATCTATGCTTCGATTAAGTCGCCAGCTTCTAACACCTGCCATGTATTGTATCATGCGTCCTATGTCCTTTCTGATATTTTCGATTTTATTTTGCAACCTTTTTTGCCATGCAGGTGTGAATTTTTGTCGTTCCTGTACTGGAGTGGTTTCATCTCTAATTTTACACCCATTACATATGGCTGCTGTGTAAGCTGCGCAGTATATAGCGGTTTGGTTTGTGATGAAATCGTTATGCGTGTTTAGATGAGCTGGTAATAATTCACTATCCAGGTATTTAACTATGTAAGCTAGTTTTTTAGATGTGTTCTGTTTTGGTATGTATGGTCTTGCTGTTGCGTCAGTGTGTTTGTATTTTTCGTATGTTGTATTAAAAACTTCTTTTATTTTTTGATCTAGTAGTGAATCTGATTGTGGTAAAGTTTGTTGTAGGTGTATATCTGTACTGTCGTGATTTTGTAAATCAATTAGACTGCCAATTGCTATAGCATCTTCAGTTTGCCTAATATTATTATTCCAATTAAAATCTGTATAATTATTATTATGTGTAGTAACGAAAATCGTTTCTCTCCTGCAATAGGAGGTTTACTTAGCACGGGCCAAAGCCAAGTGCAAAATTTTAAAAATAGGTTCAATACTTATATACTTGTTGTAGTTATTATGTGTTTAAAAATTTACGCACAATTCTACAAGTGTTGAGTATGGCAGCTTTTTGTAGGAGGATATATGTCGTTGGAGGGATCCCTAGAGTGTGTAAGCTTGTGTGGAGTGTTTTAGGTATTACGCCTGTGGTAGATACAACAATTGGAACTGTTCTGGTAGTATTTACGCGCCATTGAGTTCTGATTTCTATTGAAAGATCAACATATTTCGCAATTTTTTCTGTGTGGGTAGAAGTGAGATTGTGAGTGTTACAAACGGCAATATCAATTAGAAATACTGATTTGTTTTGTTTATCTAATACTGTTATGTCTGGTCTATTATAATGAATTGTTTTATCAGTAACAATGGTCCTATCCCAGTACAATTTATAATTTAGGTTTTCAAGAATTGTCTGTGGTTTATATTTGTAATAGGGTACCTTTTCTTTTACCAATTTAAATTTATACGCTAAGGATTGGTGTACTACTGCGGCTAGCTGGTCATGTCTGTGTTTGTAGTCTGTTTGAGCTATTGATTTACATGCACCTGTAATGTGTTGAATCGTTTCAGAAGCTATATGGCACTGTCTGCATTTGTCATTATAATTTGGACGGCGTATAATATAGCGTTGATAGTTTCCTGTATCAATGACTTGGTCTTGTATCCCTAACATGAAGCCTTCAGTCTCTGGGAAGAGTTCGCCACGTCTAAGCCATTCGTTTGACGCGTTTTTATCAACATGTGGTTGGTCCAGATCGTGACGATGCCTCCCATGTAGAGACTTCTGCTTCCAGGTTGTTATTTTATCTTCGTTTGATGTGATGTGTTGGTTACGCTGTACGTTTAGATTATGGAGGTTAAGTGGGGTTATGCGTCTGTCTGCATCTACTATTGCTTTATGTAGTTGGGAGTGTTCGGATTTGTTATGAAAGTAGTTTCTCAAACTGTTTATCTGTTTATTGTGTAGGTTTAAAATGTCGATGATTCCACGCCCCCCTTCGTTCCTTGGAAGTGTCATTCTTTGTACACAAGATCGGGGGTGATGTTTGCGTTGGGTTGTTAATGTAGTGTTAATTGCAGTTTGAGTTCTTTTTAAGTCTGTTTTTGTCCAGTTAATGATTCCAAACGAATATGTAAGAATGGGAATGGCAAATGTGTTCATGGCTTGGGTTAGGTTACGCGAATACAGTTGTGATCTTGTTAAGATATTGAGCCTGTGCTTAAATTTTCTGAGAATTTCGTTTTTTGTTTCTTTTTGGGGTATTTGATGAGATTGTTGGAAGCCTAAATATTTGTAGGTATCGTTTTGATTTAACGGATCTACTTGTTCTCCTGTATTTAACTCATAGGTTTCAGGTACTACTTGTCCGTCGCAAAGTGTAAAAGTTTTGCATTTATCAATGCCAAACTCCATTTTTATGTCATTGGAAAATTCTTGTGTAATGTCTGCTAGGTGATATAAGGATTGTGTCCTGTTGCTGTATAATTTTATATCATCCATGTACATTAGATGTGCTATTGAGATGTTGGTGTGCGTATTTGTTATTTCAAGGCCGTCGTCAGAGTTATTGAGAATATGTGAGAGTGGATTGAGTGCTAGGCAAAACCAAAGTGGGCTGAAAGCATCTCCTTGGAAGATACCTCGTTTAATGGGGATTGAATCAGTTTCTATTGTATTTTCAGAGTTCCTAACCTTAAGTTTTGTCTGCCATTGGTTCATTAAATTTGACAAAAAGGTAACAAGAGTTGGGTGTATTTTATAATGTTGGAGTATGTATATAAGCCAAGTGTGTGGTACGGAATCGAATGCTTTACGATAATCTATGTACATGGTGTGTAATTCTTTTTTACTATTGAGAGTGTGTTTCATTACAATGCTATCTATAGTTAGTTGCTCTTTGCACCCTTGGCTTCCTTTGCGACAACCCTTTTGCTCCTCTGCTAAGATATTGTGTTCTGTTATATGTTCGTAAATGAGCTCGGAAATGCAGGCAGTTATTATTTTATAAATGGTTTGGAGGCATGTAATAGGTCTGTATTTTGCAGGATTTTCTAAATCATTATCTTTAGGGATCATGTAAGTTATTCCGTGTGTTAGGAATGGAGGGAGTGTTGCCGGGAATTGTATGAACTCGTTTATATGCTTGTGCAAGGTCGGGTGCATTATTGTGAGCTTCTTATAGAAAAAATTGTGAATGTGGTCTGTGCCTGGTGTTTTCCAATTATGTGTCTTTTTTAGTGTATTTATGAATGTATCTATAGGAACAACCTGAAATTGCATCTGAGGTATGAACTCTAATTTATGTGCGTCTTCTTGGATCCATTTAGCTTCGCGGTTATGTTCTATCGGTTTAGCCCATATGTTTGACCAGAATTGATGCAAAGCATTTGGGGTTGGCATTTGGGAATCTCTACTACTGTCTGATGTGTTCATGTGGGGTGTTTCTTTGGAGAGATCTCTGTAAAATTGTTTTTCGTTATTGTGGAACTTAGCGTTTTGATTTTTCCGCTTAGTGCAGTCAGTATACCTTCGGAGCCTACTACAAGTTGCATTTAGATTTTGTTTTAAACTATCGAGAAATTGTTCGTCTGTTTCGTTAGGGTTCTCATGACGAGAGTGTATCTTATATTTTTCCTTTATTTGGGCTATGTGTGTTACTAATCTATAGTTTCTATTTCCTTTTATATATTGCGACATCCTTCCTATATTTTGCCTTAGTTTCAGTATCTTGTTTTCTAGCCTGACCTGCCACGATGGTTTTCTATCTTTTCTTTTAGGTTGTAGAGTGTCATTGTCAGGTTGCCTAATTTTAGAGCCGTTACATATAGCTGTGGTGTATGCTGCGCAATAAATTAATGTTTGTGTTGTTATGAAGGTGTGGTCATCTGATTTATACTTTGGTAGTATCTGGGAATTTAAATATGTAACTATGTATGATAACCTTTTCGATGATTTTTGTTTTGGTATGTATGGTCTATTTGTAGGTTCAGTATTTATGAAATCGTTGTAAGTTTCTTTGAATGTGTCTGAAATTTTGTTATTTAGCTGTTCATCTGGCCATCGTTCTTTATTGTGTTGCTCTTGGGTCAATAAATTGTCTATAGTGTCTGCAGTATCGCGTGGGGTAAATTCGAAGTCTGAATTTAAAAATGGATCAAGAATAGTGTTTGGTAGCGTTTCTGTTGTGTTTGTGTCATGTTGTGTAAGTTCTTCTTGTATGCGTGTTTGAGTGTCAAGATGTAACGTAACTTCTTGTCTTATTTCTTGTAGTCTTTGGTCTGAGATGAGTTTATTGTTTATAATTACTCTGCGTTGATCTGCTACGCGTTGTTCAGAAACGTGTGCAATGTTGGGAAATTGTTCAATTACACTGGCATGTAAAAGTTTGCGGTATGCCGTTTTATTGGATTCTAGCTGTGTGATTCTAAAGTAGTGTCTTATAATAGCTTCGTTAACATCATCGCTCCACCGCATTCTAGCATTTACTTGTGTTTCGGTACTAACTGTTGTTTCTGGCGCGTTATTTATATCTGAAATTTGGGTTCTTAAATGGTTCTCAACCTCTGCTTTAATTAATTGTAGAGTGTCATCAGCTATTAATTTATTCCTCATTATAGCACGTCGCTGGTCTCCTACTCGCTGCTTTGAAGCTTCCATTTCTGGAAACTTCTCTGTAAACTGTTTATGAAGTGGGTCTAAATATCCACGTGATTTTGTTTCTAATTTCGTAGTTGTTAAATATGTGCGTATTATGAACTCGTTCATTTCTGATGTCCACTTTTTTCTCGCACGGGGTTTTCCAGTGGTGGGTACAAGGTTTTCGGCGTTTGCCTCTTGTACAACATCCTCTGGATTTGTCGAAATAGATGTAGCACGGGACCTAAGCTGAATTTCGAATGAGAGTGGTGAACTTACTGGAGATTGAAACAAACTTTGCGTTGATGAAGGTGATAATAGTTCTGGTTGCATTCGTTGGTCGGCTGTAGCATCTACCCGTACACCCCGCGCACAGGGTGTAGAGCTAACGGAGGCCCGCCTGCTCGACTCTCCGCTACCGATGGTTCGCATGCTGTGGCATCCAGCACCGGCTCCAGATGCGCCCCGGCGATCGCCCCCGGGAAGCGACCGTAAATTGTATCTACTCTTTCCGCTTTCCATCATTTTGGGTTTTGGACGATTGTGAGCCCACGTCATTTGTCCATAGTGAGTGGGCGCGCAGTAAGCTACCTAACTAAGCTTGCGGTTGCCGCCGTTGGTGTACAAGACACTCTTCCGCCGCCAATCCAGAGCCAACATCCCGCGCTGATGTTGATTGTTCTACTTAAACCTCGATAAGACACACGTCTAAGAGCCCTAAGTAGCTTTACCTCTTCTCGCACTCGTCTTCAATTCTATTCTCTACTACTCTGCTGCTCTTCTACTCTACTGTTGCTATTTTACTCCTTTCCTTACCCATTTACGTACTCTTTATCCTTGGGTATTTACCTACTTACTCCTACTCACTCCAATTCTAACCTACTCTTCTCCTGCCCTACGTTCCAGAGCCACGTTAGCCGCACCAGTAATTTCTCATTGCGTTGCCCGCCCCCCACGTGATCAGATGGTCGATCTGGACGTGTGGTTGACCTTTAGGGGGCTTATTATTTATTATTATTACATAATTACATTCTCGGGTCTAGCCCGGACATTTGGTAGGCATTGGTGGAGCCGAAGCCAACACCAAGAGGCCCTGTTGAATATAAAAAATACAATTATGGAATATGTATAAAAAGGAATATGAAACTATTGTACAGTATAGGATTAAAAAAGTCTGGGCTATTGAGGTGAACAACTTGTGGATGGAATAACAGATCTATAGAATGAGAAACGGCACCTGCCTTATCCTGTCTCATCTCAAAATATATTTAGGCAGGTGATGACTTGCCACCCACTGAATGGGCCCCCCATAAAGGCTGCCGTATCTTGGCACCGGAGGGGCAACATCGGCGTGGGTGGCTTAGGGTGTAGAGAGGTGTGCTGCACTTTCACTAAGAGCTACTCGCGGCGTTATGCCCTTTAACACTTCCACCCTGGAGCTTAGGTTTTTAGCTCTTGCGGTTTCCACCCCTGGACGGCCGGTTAAGGCAAGCCAAGTTATTATTATTATTATTATTAGATTGTACATTTTTGTACAATAAAATTATATGATTATTTACGGGATATTTACCGTGGTAAGGTTGTGGAAGGAGCTCCCGATATTTCGGCGCAGTTACATGCACCATGTTCACGGAAAGACCACAACCTTACCACGGTAAATATTCCGTAAATAATCATATAACTTTAATGAACAACCGTGATAGTTTAAAACAGTGTTTCTGTACAATCTTGATATTATGTACTAAATTTGTACGATTGTACGTTAAAGTACATTCTTGTTGACATTTGTTGTCGACTGGCACCTATTATGTATAATACTACGTGATAAAGAAAGGAGGTACCTAATAGGGAATTATAAACTTTTATAGTACCGTTGATATTAAGATTTATAGAGTAGGAATTTACGAGCCGCTACTTGATTTGATATCTATAAAAAGTTTTAACAGCTGATAAAGTGATATAATGTTTCGTTGGTCCATTTCAATAAAATATAACAAGCCGGTAGCAGGAGATAAGACTTCTTTTATTATAAAAGATAGCCTTAATAACTGGGCTATAGGTGCAATAAATTGTTGGAATGGATTAATTCGGTAGCATAATCCTATTTAAGTTGTTATTTTTAATAGACAGAAATTAAATGGTTTTATGCAAATAGGTACTGGAATAAGTTTTGCAACAAGAGAAAAATCTGCCAGCTGCGAGTCGGGCTCACCACAAAATACAATACTTAAAAATGAGAAAAAAAAAACGATATCAAAATTGGTAAAATGTGTCACTTGGATTCGATGAAAGAAATGATAAGGTCGTCAAGTACCAGTTAGACCTTGATTGTGAACAGAATTTTTTACCGACTCACATTTGGCTATTATTTATTACTAGCTGCGCCCCGCGGTTTCACCCGCATGATGATGAAAATCAGTAATAATGAAGATGGTGAAAAGTAGTCTAAGTGTTAATCCAGGACATAAGCAATGTATGTTCCAAATTTCATCCAAATCCATCGAGCTGTTTCTGCGTGATTGAGTAACAAACATCAGTCTATCCATTCATACATCCATCCAAACTTTCACATACTTATATGATATGATGAACTGATTTGTTGTTATACTCTAGAGTGGCTGCAGCACTAGCTCTACTTTGTGTCTCAGGAAGATGTGACGGCGTTAAAGTATCGACATACAAGGGGCCGCCCCGCCCTCCAGGGAACAAGTGTCCTACCGTCAGGCCTCTTCCCATCGTAACGCTATCTATTGTCCAAAATAAGTGACATTGTGAACAGCTGTATCTCTTCCACAGGAGAAGCCTCACAAGTGCAGCCTGTGCTCCAAGTCGTTCCCGACCCCTGGTGACCTCAAGTCCCACATGTACGTGCACAGCGGCTCCTGGCCGTACAAGTGCCACATCTGCTCCCGAGGGTTCTCCAAGCACACCAACTTGAAGAACCACCTGTTCTTGCATACTGGTGAGTTTGGATATAGTTTCTCATTGGTTTTAATCTTTCATTGATTGTACAAACCCGTTATCAAAAGGCAACACAAAAAAGTCATTTTTATAATAATAATAAAAAAGTTTATCGGGAATTATCACGCGCTTACCGTACATCAAATCGCGAAAGTTAAAAAAAATATTCAAATTCTCATTAATTTTTTTTTGGAAACCTATTAGAAAAGAAGATAGAATCTTTACTTACCATTAAATAAATATTATATAAATATTAACAGTTTTTTTATTTTATTTGAATTTAATATGAAAAGTCTGAAAATGGCTCTATGTCCGGGGCACCGCGCGCCGTTAAAACAGCTTAATGATTTTGATGCTTACCACGGACTAGGTAAAGCTACTATATTTTCGACGAAATATGTTCCTCAAATAATGTTAAAATTAATACTATGTTTGAGATTCGAAAAAGTGTTGCCCCATTTCTCTATTTATCTTGCACAAGTACTTATTTTGATATTTACTAGTCTTACCAGGCCTGGCGCACTCCACACTTTAGGTATGAAGCTACAAGTAGCCGACTTGTCGGACTTGCCGTGCCCGCTGCCGCGCGATAGACAGAGATAACACGACAAGAATTACACGATAGACAGAGAGGCAACTTGTAGGTTAATATAGCTGTATGTAGTTAGCGCTCGTACGTCCTGAATTGGACTTTATTGTGTGGTAGTAAGAGTCGCTACTTATTTTAATGCTTTTATGGAGTGAATCTTCTGCACGTGTACTATATGTATTCTGTGGTTTTACTAAATTTATTTTTTCTTTTGTTACAGCAAAGCACCAGAGGAACAGCGCTCGCGACGCCACTTAAAGTCATTTCTCGAACAAAACAACATAATTTTAAAATCATAAGATAAAGAAAAGTGTGATATTAGCTCCTTAACTAGCTCTAAGTGTTAATTTATTTTTACTTATTTTTTATCCACACAAAATGCAGTTGACCGACATTTATTTTACAATGGATATTTACCTAAAAATAATTAAATTTCTAGTGACTGAATCTTAAAACGCTAGATTATATAACTGTGGATGAAGTGCGAATATTTACATGCGAATATAGATATTTACGACTATTTATGTTTCAAATTTCATTCAACTATAATTTCGAATTTTATGTTTGTATGGAATTCCATACGTCGTATTTTACGCACCTGATTATTAGTGATTGGTTCACTAATTTTGAATTATTAAGGTATCATTGATAAGATAGAGATTTGATGAACAAATCATGAATTGATGACGTTATAATGAATTGAACAGATAAAAAAAAAACAGTACTAGAAAAAGTATAACTTTTATAGAAATTTAGAATAGAACAAATTGACTAAATTATTTATTAATCAGAGTTTTTTGTAAATATTATTGAACATTATAGTGGTAAGCGTTCACTATACTGCTACCTTGGTAGTCTTATAGAGAGCGCTTGCGATTTATTAGGTGTACGTTTTGGGACGACAGATTTGTGTTAAACCATTGATTATTATAATACATGGTGAAGAATATCGAAATAATAATTTCGATGGTGGGGAAGCAATCCTGTATGGGTATTACTTTGTAAATAGACCTATTCATAGCACATGGGGTAAAATAAGTATTACACACAAAACGGACTACATAGAACTATGTAGAAATAGACTGTAAAATGTACATATCAACGATTTAAATATACATACATTACGTATGTATATTGTGATTAGCGTTCCCGTCCAAATTTTTGTATATTTTTTAGAATAAGCCATAATTTATATTAACTGTTTATACCTTTAGATTAACGTAACCGAATGTATGAATAAACAGTCTTCTTTTTAAACCACAATTTGAATTTTATTACCTACCTATTTATCTTCAATTAGTTTATCATAATTACTGTAGCCATCTAGTGCATAATGACACCTGATAAAGCTGTTGTTGTAATAACAGATAATTAAGCCATAACATATTTCATTTTCAAGCAATCAACATGTTAAAGAAATGAGATTACAAAACCTACTCGTCTAAGTTAAAGCACAAACCTCGCATAACTTCGAAAAACACATGGTTTCACAACCTCTTATGTATTGCTCTCTAATAAAAGTAAGTAAAATATATCTAATCATCACATTTTTATTTCTGTCGTGCACAATAAAGAGTTTCTGTCTATACGCGTTTCCAAAAAAGTTAATGCGACTGAAAACTGTTATAACTAACATTGATTAAATCTATTCAGGCCCTTGGTTCATTTTCGATAACCATTATTATACTAATTAAAAATGTGTTAACTGCTTGGCGAAAACTTTACCTAAACCACCCAGCTTCAACATTCACTTGCAAAGAGCCACTTTTCGCAGGCCCTCACTACAAAGGCAATGTTGGCAACTTTTTTTTTAAAGTAGCCCTTTTTAAACTAGCTTTATATCTATACAATAAGAAAGTGACTAAACCAACTTCAAAACCAGTCTTCAAACTACTCATAACTTTGATACTCTATTATCAGCAAACCCATATCTCATCAGCTACTTGAAGCGTAACGCTTCAATACAAATTCTGTACTAAATATATCCCTAATATATTTCCGAGACAACTGGGCGTATTCAGGTGAAGACTTATGGGGATCAACCCCCTTTAAGTTAAATAATCCCGTGTTAAAAAAAGTCTATCTTACTCATTATACTATCTGAAGTCATTAGAGCTATTTGCAAAATAATAAATAAATTACTTGTATCAAGACTTGGCTTGGTCAATAAGCCCCAAGTTTGATTGCAAGGCGTGAAGACTAAAAAATTTTCGGTTTTTCCGAGTATAATTCTTTACAGGCACTTTAAAGGGAGATTCTAATTCGAATGTTATTTTGTGTGTGTCGCCCTCAGATAAGATAAACAATGAAGATAATGGTAAGGTGGTGTGACGGGTGTGAACTTATTTGGCTTAAATCATGCTTGATGTCTTAAGTCCTAAGTAATTTATTGGTAAAATGGCAATTTACAAGTCAATGGAATTTCGTGAGAAAATAGAACATAATAACTGAAGATTAATATAAAAATATATAAATTACATTAAAAAAAAAAAACTAAAACAAAAAACATGTCAAAAAATTTGTAAAAATTATAGGTAGGTACATTCATATTATGTCAAGTTTATAATATTCTTTAAAATTGTATAAAGTATGCTCGATGAGCCATTTTTTACTCAGTCGAACTCACCCGCACTGACCTTTCTGATTTGCATGCGGACTATTAGTTAGTTCATTGGTATCACTGCAAGTTTCTTAGAGTACGTGAAAAGTTAGTAAGTTTGCCTTACAGTTTTTGTGTGAAGCATTTTATCAGTATCGTGAAAAAAGAAGGTAAAACATGGAGACATCTGAACACGAAAGATAACTTAACACATATCTCTCATGTTTTTCTGATCTGTGGTATGACTGATCATAAACCGATAAAAAAAAAGAACTTGGGGTCACTACAACTTGCGATGACCCTCAAGATGAATCGCACACTAAATGTGGAAAATTAAACGTTTTTTATTAAGTCAATAGCTTTACAAGCCTGGCAACCCCCTCGTAATCAATCCCTAGCTTCACCCATGCCGCATAGCCTTCGCGTAGGCGTCCTACACGCAACTGCTGGCCTGATTTGCATAAAACAAGACCACTCGTCGGTATTAAGTCTTAATTGTGCTGCCGTGGCGCATGAGGTGTCCTGTGGGACGCTACATGCTCCCGTGGTGAGATAAAAGCAATTCTAACAATTTATTCCAGTTTATTCTGGATTGGTTTTGTATATATCTAGATACCTAGTTTGTATCGAGGAGAAGTTTTATATTGATCTAGGACACGTCCACATTTGTATCACCAACATACGGCTAGAGCCTGAAAATAGTAGATAAGTATAGAGATAGAGGGTAGACTGATAATGTAGATAGTAAAAATTACAAGTATAATATGAGGTTCTTAAAAAGAGCTGTCAATAGAGTCTTTCAGGGTTGGCAACGTATCTGTAATAGGCGAAGACGATGCTTACCATCAGGCGGCCCGTCTGATTGTTAGTCACCTATGGCATAAAAAAAACAACGAATATTATATTTGTAAAATTTCATCATAGTCTCTCCCTAGCTCAATACATTTCATCCAAAATTTCTCCATTGGAGAATCCATTCTCATTTTTTTTATTATTGTAAAATTGGCTTGCGCTTGGCCGCCAACTCGCCTGATGTGAAGCGATGATGCGGCCTACGATGGATCACGCTTGCCTAGAAGAAACCGATTCACTTTTGACTTAAAAACACCCAGATTGTAACTATCGGGGAACACCCATTCAGGCAGCGCATTCCACATACTAACAGTTCGCACAATGAAAGTGGAATCAAAGCGCAGTCTGCATCCGCATCTCCTTCAGACAATCTTCAAACAAAAGTATGTGATATTTTTTGTGGATATGTCACTAAAAGCAATGTTTGAAAAAATCATCTTCAGATATTTTAAAATTAAAAGATCATCGTAAAAATGTTGGAAATGACCACAGAAAGAATTTATTAAAAGCTGTTTCATACATTTCATAGAAAACAATTCTCAAAATTCATAAGATTTATATTTTTATAAGTGAGTTGCATAGCAAGTAATTGCTCTTATTGTGATGGGATTCATCATAAAGACCCTTTCATGAATCGGCTGATAGACTATAAATCTTTACAAGAACAATTATAATTTAGGAGAATGGGTGGTCTAATTTGGACCACCAATGGTAACCACGCTTTATAGTTAGATCATTATAACTAGCGTCTGGAGAAGGAGATGATGTATGATTCAATCACTATAGTGTGAAACATACCAGAGGCTTCAAATTTATGTATCGCTCAATGATCTTTTGTTTATTTTAATTACGCAATGTAATGCAAATAAAATATCCAGCTGACGCTAGAGTCAATGAACGAGGTTCGCAGTTACAGTTGCACACGCTTGCACGCTTTTGTACCTACGCAATGCATTGACCCTAAATGTTGTACGTTTTACATTGCTGGTTTGGAAAATACCTCTATAACGCAATGATACTATTATAAGGCAAATGATTATTGATATTTGATTGTGTTTAGAATATCATTTCGGTTTAGGGGGCCCAGTTTTGACTTATACACGGTTATAAGCTTGGGGTGTACTTAGGCAGAAGTAGGTCATTGTACTCATCATTATGACTTTTACTACGGGATCAAATCTGAAATTGTCAAATTTCCATTTATTTCCTTGAGTGTAAATGTATTTTTTATGGAACTGCTGTTTAATTTTAACAAAACAAAGTCACCTAGTAATTTTCCTCTACATTATCTCTTCACCTAAAATATCAATGCACCATCACGTAAATTGATCTGTAAGAAACTATTAGCCGAAATTAAAGAAAAGAGGTACGCCTACGTAATAATAGTACCACTGAACGGTAGACTCACTTACCTATTTAATAAAGGGCCGAAGTAATTCGTGTAGGAGTAACCTTAGTATTTTGTTATACACCATGGGTGAAAAGTTAGCATTTCTTAAAAGTAGGCAATACAATTTTAACCTAATTCTTGGATTTTAAAATGAAGATTAGGGCACTGCCATCATTTTCATTTCAGAAGGCTTAGAAAACTATTATCGTTCTACTATTGCAATCACTGTTATTATATGTTGCTTTATATTTTAATAAATTATGAAATATCTTGGACATTTTTACACACACGATCATCTAACTAAAAAACTAAGCAAAGTGTAATATGTTTTTTTTTTTATGAAATTGGGTGACGAGACGCTCTCCTGATGGCTCTTCACGCTTGCCCATAACAGCACAACGCCACTCTGAATTTTGAACTTCAACAGTTTAAAACTCTGGCTGGCAATGAACTGCGCTCGTCACCCCGAGATATAAGATGTCAAATCTCTGTAATAATTAATCCCTGTAATTTCGCTGGAAACATTGCCCTTCAATCCGGAACACAGTAGTGTTTACACACTACTGCTTGGTGGTTGAATAACTGGCAAAGGTGTGGTACTTCCCCAGGCGGACCCCTGCAAAAGAGTCCTACCACTACAGCATGGTTGCCAGAGACTGATATACCTACGTACATTAATATTTTTAAATACATATTTAATAGATATTAACACCCAATGTTCATCACATGAATGTTTGCCCTAGGTGGAAATTGAATCTACGCACCCAAGCGCAGAAGGCAGGTTCACTACCAACTGAGCCACCGGGGCAGTAAAAAAATATTATGTAAGTAGATCTCATGATCTACTAATTACATGATCATTCATGTAATTAGTTAATTTAATAGGTTTTTATATTTTATAAGTTTTTAATATTATTGTCTTAGTGTCATTGGTGTTTAACCATGATAAATTAATAAAAACAAATACAGACTAAAGTTGATTCATGTATTCGTGCCCGCCCTAAAAAGTGTCAGTACTTTTCAACTGGACGGTCAGGGCGGACACGAAAAGATGACACCATTGCATGGTTGATATTCCGAAAGCCCGCACGAAAGCATTGATTTCACATTTATTAAGCAAACTGCTAGACTGTCAAATACACTGTCTTATGGGATTCCCCGATGTGTCTTTAAGTCGCAAGTAAATCTGATTTTTCTAGGAAATTTTGCTTCATCGTGGACCGCATCATCGCCTAACATCATGCGAGGCAACGGTCAAGCGCAAGCCTATTAGCCTATTAGCGGTTGTTTACGACCGGCATCATGCTGAGTTGGAGCTGGATTGTGACAAAAAAAAAGATATGATAAGATTAGTTTAATTTTAAGTTTTTATCGTTTTATTTTTTTTATTGTACATTGTTTTTATTTTTTTGCCACAAATAAATTATGTCTATGTCTATTATATCCAATAATAATAAAAAAAAAACACTAACTCGAATTTAATTACCGCCTGTATATGAATAGAATTACATAATAAACTACTAGCTGTTGTTCGTGACTTCGTACATAAAGACTTTCGTTTAAACTTTCAACCTCCATTTGCTCCTCTTTATTTGGCCCTTTCGCAAAATACTTTCTTAGCGTATATCTATACTTTTAGGGCCTGCTACATTTCAGATTCGTAGGTTCATATTCTATAAACATACAATTAATAATGCAATAATATATTATACGTGTAATTTTTATTTTATTTTTTGTGTAGAGGGTAGATCGTTTTGTCTGCACCTAACTTTGAACTGTTCAACCAACCACCCGCATTCTTCGGTCTTCCCGTGAACATCGTGCACACAAAATATCTGGAGCTCGTTCCACAAAGGTTATGAATAAATGGTTGTGGATCATGGTAAATATCCCGTAAATAATCATATAGCTGTAATATATTTTGTATTGTATTTTTTGCTCTTGGAACTGATTCTCTAGTGAAGATGCCTAAAAACCACACTGGTAGATGGTTGGTAATAGATTTTACTCTTGAAGATGGCTCCAAGCTAGTCATCAGTAAAGCACAAGAGAGTATAATTTAAAATGCTATTATTATTCACAATCCATTCGGTGGCTATAAAAAGCTCGATTAAACTAACAATTGCGAGTGGCGCGAGCGCAATACGCATGGACCGCACTATGGAACAAACTAATAATCCAGCTTAACATGACCTATGGATACTACCACTGAGATCCTTCAGAGACCAGGATAATTATAATAGTAAAGTTTCTTAATATACCACCATAAACTGACCTCTTTCTCGGTGTATATTGTTAGGTATTAAGAGTTTAAATCTACGTTGGTTTTCGAATATAACTTCTTGGACTGAGTCATTTTGCCATATAACCTTGATATTTAAATCGTTTGATTGTGCTTCTACAGCGAGATCAGATGAAGTGGTAGCTTACAATGGACTATCAAGATTAAACAAAATATACAAGTAGTAAGGACACTTATAATATTGTTAGTTCTGTTCAATATCCACCATACTGATATGACAACGATGAAATGCTAACGATTTCTGACATTTTGATAATCTATACGTCTTTGTAAGTAGGTTGTATCTGATCTGTGACAGCTAATAATACCTTATCCCTTCTAATACCACACTCAAATTAGCAGGCATTAAATAATTAATTTTATAAGTATGTATAATTCCAAGGAGAAAATATCTGTACTCTACGAAAACTAAAATGTTTTCGTTTTTAATTAGAAACTTCGACTAAATATTTGATAAAATTATTAAATATTAAAATTTAGGCATTATTTTAGTATAAAATGTAACATCTGAAAACTGAATTATACTTCCTTAATGAAATTAAACATGTTAGTAGTCTCATATGTGTTAAGTTTTTGTGTCAAAAAAAAACTAACAGGCTGCCTAATGGTAAGCGATTGTCGTCACCTGTTGATACCTGTAACACCAGGGGCATCACAGATACGTTGCCGACCCGGACTCATTAACAGTAATTGTCAATAGAGTCCTCTTGTTTTAGTCTTATAGTAAAAAAAAACACACACATAAGTCATAAGACTGCACGTCAGAAGTGAAAACTTATGTAGTAATTCAGCTATTCTACAAGAGATGGCGCTGTTTTAAATAGTCGGTACTGTGTATTCTGTGACAGCGTGAGTGACATGATTTTTGTTCACCCAAAAAGTGCTCTACGCGCCTAAAGAAGTTTTCAGTTCAATAAACATTTGGAACATTGGTGCTAAGTAATACAGAAAGCATACAAAGAATAAAAGTCCTTACTGTTATTGCCCATACATACAAAAAACGCAATAAAGACCAAACAAAATAGAGAAGATGTTTGGATCAATATGGAGTTTCAAAACGCTTTGTCATAGAGCGTAATCGAGAGGCGGTGGCGCCTTTGTAGAGGGGCCGTCAGCGGGTTTTTGTTGTGTTATCTGATGAATATTGCTCCCATTTCCAACGGCAAAAAATCTGATAGGTCGTACGTTCGGTCAAGCTAGAAACGAGCAGGAAATCTTTACAGAGAGACAACTACTAAGAGATGTAAAGATGACCAAAACACAAACCACCGTTGACCGCATCATCGCTTAACATCAGGCGAGTTGACGGTCAAACGCAAGCCTATTCCTAAATAAATAAATAAAAAACAATTAAAATAAAAGGCCACTAAACGCAGACAGACAGGACAATAAATCTAAGTTAAAACAGCTTGTAGGAGAGAGTTATGCTTAATCATCTTAGCATGAATTTAATTTGAATTTATTGTAATGTGTATTTATCTTTAATTCTGACATTTAATAATTTTACATTTTCTTCATTTTTATTAATGTTAAATCTGATCTAGCCGTTAAAATATAATTAGCTAGGTAATTATATTTTAACTCGTGTTTATGGATGGTATGAAGTTGAATTAAATGAATTTAAATTTTTGTGACAGCTTCCTGATAAGGGTTGATTGGGTAAGTTGTTAAGTCTAAAATGTAAACCTCCGGCTTCATCATCAGTTCAGCTCAAGTGTATCATGAACATATATTATACATTAAAA
Source organism: Agriopis leucophaearia (assembly GCA_949125355.1). NCBI lineage: Eukaryota > Metazoa > Arthropoda > Insecta > Lepidoptera > Geometridae > Agriopis > Agriopis leucophaearia. The sequence goes on along the minus strand of OX421268.1, from coordinate 18,199,602 downwards.
GCACACATAGTTGCAACATTTACCTTACTTGAGGTAAGTCTAGGTGATTGAAATGGAAGATGTCGAAATCTTCCAAACAAAAGTCCAATAGTAGGAATTTCATTTCAGTCAATTTCGCCGAATAGTTTTCTAAGCTGTGATTAAAATGGCTAAGCCACTTAAACTTGAGTGTTTTTCTGCGCATTTCTAGATAAGTACTTACCTTTAGTTAGAGATGCTCTCTTTAGCAATGTTAATAACGCGTGAACCATGATTTAAGCTACGTCGATTCTCGCACTCGTTCAGATGCTTAATAATCTCGATTAAACTTACGATCGCTGCTTGAATTAATCGATAATTGTTCATAAATCATCGATGTTCGATTTGCACAAAGCAGTATCTGGGTGCGAAGTGCAAAATTTATAGTTCGAACATAATACTACAAGATGGCGTGTTAAGGACTCATAACTCGAGCCACGCTCGCGATCTGAGTTTATGATGGCCAGAGAGATCGGTAGGTGTACCTTAATTGTGTTACTTATTGTAGTATCGCTCGAAATCATTTGCATTGGAATAAGGTTTCTATATAGCACGCTTTTCGTAGTTTTCGGTCAATAACGACGATAGAGAATAACGTTATTTTAAGGCAATTACCTCCTGTTTCGAATCAAGTCATCTAAATTGTTAGAATCAATGATAAATGGCAACATTCATTGTATGATCTATACCTACCTGTCATTTAGAGATAACCTCAAAACACCCCTTGTGAAAGAACGCTTATAAAGTGAGCCGACATCTTTGTTAACTCAGCATTTTATTTAAATCCACTGCGCGGAGCTATAATTTAATAAAATCTCAAGCCCGGCACAGAACTGCAAGACCTCAGGACACCATGAGTGACTACTGCGTACATATTGTAACTAATTTCATAAGATTTATATAGACGTCCTTCATTTTTTGATGTAGGCAGGTTAGTATCTCAGTCTACGACCTTTGACCATGAACACTGCAAAGTGGTCGAAACGACAGGATTTAAAATAATGTACAATACAAGCGATGAACATTTTAAAAGGTGAATCTAGTCCCAAGGACGAGTTCCTGACTTGGGCGACCTGAACAAATTTATCGGGTTAGGGGTAACCCGATAAATTTCCGTCAGTGTTTAATTTCAACAATACGTATATTCAGTGCTCAAGTAAAAGTTTTCCATCCGAAACTTTGACATGGACTATAAAAATACCTAATAAAAATTGAAAAGTGAATAATAATAAAACTTTTTTTATTTTTATGTATTGTATACAAGTTTTTTTTTAATGTATAAATTCATTATAATAATATAACTATTACACAAGAAATTACAAACCAGCTGGTCCGCGAATGAATTACCATATAGGAGATTTTTGCTCCGTCTATCCCCCCTTAATAGGGGAAAAAATGAAAAAGTTCCTTTTGGACAACCTGGCGTGATAGATAGATTTTTAAAATCCTTATGTTGAAAGCTTTTTAATGTTATAGGAACCAAAGATTGAGAGATAAATATCTATTTTAGTTATATTCTAAAAACAAACATCTGACCACAAACAAACAGAACTAGGTGTAATTTTATCTGTTGCTTGGCACAAAAACTGTTCTGATTGCCTATCACCTCTCAACCGCCAATACCATAGAACAGCAACTACGCCTTTGGTTGGCATTCAGTAGGGTTGTCCCAGAAACCACAACTTTCAACCGACATGAAAAAAATTCTCAATTTTACTGTTTTTTTTTTTTGTTTACGCGTCGTCTCGCCGATTATATATATTTATTTGTATATATATATTAATTTAGCATGGTTTAAAAAAAAACAGAAAAATTCCCGTTTTTTTTTCTTTCTTGTAAATTGGTACGTATTAGTTATTTAGCTTCTCAAACTTAATTTATATTTGCCTACCTATTTAATCCACCTATGTACCTACATTAAGCGAATTTAATCTATCTTTACAATGCTAAGATATGTAAGTGGTATAAGTATTAAGATGATAAAGTATATTTGTTTAGTTAAGTTTGTTAGGTTTGAACTTTTTCTAATTAAAATGGTAATAAGACAAAATGTTACAAAAATCATCATTATGAAATAGAATTGACATTATTTTGATATTGCGACCAAAATTTATCCGTGATCTAAGAAGACGCTACCTTCTGTCTAAAACTTTATTTCAATCCATTTAGCCGCTAGGGAGTTGTGTTTGAATAAACATACACACACATTGACACCTTTGTTCATATTTAATATTATTGTGAACATTTCAAAGCTACTAGTGTCTCGTGAAGCCCTGTATTACACTGTTTGAAACTACAAACTGGGCTTTAGAAGGCGCGTGCCACAAGTCATAGTAAAACCAATTTCATAGCAATCTTCCACAATCACACTTGGATCACACTCAAAGGAGCACTTTCTATCTTATACTTACGTGATAAAGTATGTATTCTAACGGCTGAACTATCAGTATAATGTTGGTGAAAGATAGTGAACTTGCGCTCTGGTATTATTGTTATTTGTTTGAAATGATGGTATACTAAAGTGTTGTTTGTTTTGCAGATTTATCAATACTTGTATTTTATATGAAAATATTTTAATGATACGGCAGAAACACTTAAGGCGCATCCAAAGTGATTTGAACATATATTTATAGAGTTGTGTTTCGTTATAAATTTTCTTGGAAATTTTGGGAAAAAACAGACCCAGCTTATCTCAGCTTTAGTGAATTCTCGGGATTAGGTATTTTTTATTTGAATAGGTCATTAAAATGCCAGCATTTTGGTCACACGTTGCATTAACCAGGTGTTCTGAAAGATTTAAATATATATGTATGTATATCAGTCTCTGGCAGCCATATTACAAGCTTTGCTTAGTTTGGGGTCAGATGACCATGTGTGCAATAATGTCGCAGATATTTTTGAAAATGAGGTGAGCTCCCGATTTCCAAGGGCCCAATGTCTCGACCCCATACGCTTGAGAGACTTAAATTACACTTATGTCTGTGTTACAGTACGTGCAAGTTAACTTGGCCTATGTTCATGGGCATTTTGAACTTTCACGCATGTACAACTCCCGCTAAGCTGCAAAAATAGCGAACTGCGCAGCCATCTGCGCCATATCTTTGAATTTTTCGAGGTTCCTAGATACCGATTTCTTCATGATGTTTTCTTTCACCGTTTTTGAGCGACATCGAAACTGCTGATAATTTATTTAGTTATTGCCTGCGGATAGTAAACCACACATGCTACTGACCTGCTACCATTTCTATATTTAACGTATTCCTATTTCAAAATATAATTTTGTTTCCATTTAAAATCCGACTTACCATCAGGCGGCTCGCCTTGTTTGCCACCTATGGCATATTTTTTTTTAAATAAAAAGCTTCGGAAAATTTGCAAAATACGCAATTTTGGTTATTCAAATTTTCCCGTTATTTTGATTTAAAAGTCAAATTACTAAATCGATTTTGATGTAATGTCTATGGGACCAATTTGAAAGTATAATTATCCGTCCAAATAAAAAAGGATTTTCCAAATTGGTTTATAAATAACGTAGTTCTGAGGTAACAATAACAAAATACAACCACATTCAGAACCCCTCCTTTTTTAAACGGTTAAAAATAGCCGGCATCCATAAAAACCTCCTTGCTATGCCAAACGTCCCTAACCTCCTTCTCATCCATCCAACACATAGCGCACATTAAAACATTCCTATTGACAAAAACGTTCCTCCGAGTGTAATCTAACATCGTAATGTAAGAAAGAAGCGGCCGTTGTGCCGCATGCGCAGGTGCCAGTTCACCTGTTGCGACCGTTACTGGTGACGTCACGTGGGTCCACGGTAGGGGTTCGGGGTTCCACTCAACAAAGAAAAGGAGCTGGGTGACTTTGATCGGCGGGAAAACAAATATCAGTAGGAAACTTCTAGTTTCGACAAGTGTAAATACAAAAAACCTTAACAAAATAGCTGCCGTTTGAGCAGTTTTTTTAAGGGCAGTCATGGGGACTGCCGACTCAATTGAAAACTAATACGTCACATTAGCATGTCGGTGACGCGTATCCATAAGCTTAAACAAAAATCCCTAGTAAATATCGCTCAATGCAGCTAAAAAAGGTTTAACTTCAATAAAACCTTTTCATACGTTTGGGAAGGTACGAAACCACTGATAGAAGAAAAGGGAAGAGATCGCTTGTAGCGATAAGGCCGCCACTTGTGGTACTAGCTCGTAAGTGTTTTGTATCTGTTTGTAATTTTTATTTCTGGTGTACACAATAAAGAGTTTCTTTTTTTCTGGTCTCAAAAGCTTTGGAATAGCCATTAGCCAGTACTTATACTACTCTCCCAGTTCCAGACAAAACAATAAATTTGTATGTACTGCGATATTACGTATAGTTTGTTTAATATTGTAAACAAAATATTTTAGTCATAAAATTTTTGGTCAATAAATTATTATTATTATTCCTTTATTGTGATACCATGTTGAAGGTCGTTGGGCGGCCTAAAATATGAAAGTGCCCATTATGAAGGCCTTGTGCATAATAACTTTCAAAGAGCTCATACTTATTATTTCAGAAACATTTAACTAATATATTTTCTTTGTTTGTATTTAGAGAAGGCAAGTTATATAAGGTGGGCACAGGGTCGCGAGACAGGTGGTTTGCGCACGCGCCGCGCCGCCACCGACCGTTAGCAGTAGAAAGTGCGCGACCGCGCCGGCACGCGAATCGGGCGACCATGACAAGCTTGGAACTAGGAATAGGATGGCTTTCCTATTCAATTGTAGTTCCGTTGTACAACAATGAACCCTTACAAGATAGAACGGAAGAGATACCCGTTCGTTCTAGCTTGTCACAGCTAAAAGTGTATTTCAACCAATAAGAGGCGAGGGGGGAGACGGAATTTAACGATCCTATTGGTTGATTTTTCCTTTTGCTCATCTTTATCACACATGACTGGTGGAAATTGATCTTAAATGATACAGGATATTACTTTATAAATTCCAGAAAATACTCTGTTATCATCTATGTTGTCATCGAGGTAAATGTATTACGTACGTATGACACGTGAGGTTTATACCTCATATAAAAAGAGGATATTTTTTTTACCGCATCTTTTTCTGTGGACTGACAGTGAGATGGTCAATTCAACGAACATGACAATAATTTAAAGATTTCTTATTTATACTTCTAAACCCTAGGCACGACTTAAAAATTCTAAACGGATTCGGATGTTTATAAAAACAGATTACATAGACATTAGATTACTAGAGACAATGTGAGACAATTTTATCTTACATACAAACGAAACGAAACGAAAATTGTGAAAAAAAATCCAAGATGTACTCATTCCACTTACCATTGTGAACAACTAATGCTAAGAAACCAACCCTGCAATAATAATTATAAACTTCTATAAAATAGAAGATGTCATTAAATTTATACTTTAAAACTTAACTTTTTTTTTTTAATTTGACTTGCCTTTCACCGCCACCTCGTCTGATGTATGGAATAGTTAGTATTATTTTCGCGATTTTAGATTTAGTCCGATTATAAAAATTGATAAATATAAATGATGAAAACACAATTAAATTATATAATGAGTACAAAATTAAATAGCTCCTTTCGTGTTAAAATAGCGTCTCTGGTAGTTTCTATCCAACTGCTAAAGAATGGCTCACACAAGACTTTTCAGGACACTTTTTGATGGAATGTGTGTGAAACGATGTCCTGCCCTGAATTCAATTATACAAATTCTATATAAGCTGATAATATTAGGTGTAAAATGATAATATTGTAATTTTTTTATTTGTATTTCAGTTTTATATAATTTCAGTTTTGTTTTGTCTTACATAACTAATATAGGTAGTAATTAACATGTCTCTTTTAGTAATTAAGAAAAAAAAAAACAATTAAACTAAAATATAATTTTGACAATATTCTAACATAGACATAATTCCTTAACTTTAACAAAAACTTACTAATAAATAATAAAAAAAATAAAAAAAAACTAACATTTGTACGCCGTACCTGGCAAGGACATGAAATACGTTTCCATTCTTACGACCCTGTATGCTATTTTATATGTATGTGTACCTACCATGTACTGACAAATAAATAATTTGATTTGATTTACGATATGGTCACAGACCGACAAAGCCCTTTAAATAAATAAATAAAAAGTCTGACAGTCAATTGATTCTACCTTCTCACACTTCTTCAATAGATGATGTCTACTCAAAAACTAAACTCATGGCAACCCCAAAAGCTTACCGAATATATTCAAGTGATTAATGTCTTAAGGAAATTCGACGGCTGGTGTTGTTTTACGTACTTAGCAGCACGCCTCTAGTTTTTTGTGCTTTGAATGTGGAGCAGTTGTTAATGTTAGAAACATTATGATGTTTTAGTTGTCCGATGAATTTGAAAGACGAACACGAGTTTTGACTTGATGAGGTCGGAATAGCTTTTTTTAATATTTTTTTTATTACTTGCCGTATGTTTGAATGAAGTGCACCTATGACATAGAAAGGAGACACGGATAGATGAGAACTGCAAGGAACTATAAGGAGTGTCAGAAACAGAAGCTTTCGATCAGCGCAGCGGTGGGTTATCAAAGGCTGATAATAATGATGTATGTTTCTATATTTATGAAGAAGGCAGTATGAACTTGGAAGAGGATATGTTTTATTCTTTGCATAACTTTTTTTCATGTGCTTCTGTGGGCAGTAATCTCATCGTATCAGTCAGTAATGAATTAACGTCTAGATTTGTGGAAATTAAAGTGCAAGTGCACATCATATCACGCATCAACAGCCAGGAAACGTTCACTGCTGAACAAAGACCTCCCTCTAAGAGAGGTGTGTTGCCATAATCCCTACGCTTGGCAGATGGCTTGTGGATCGCAGTACGTTCACCGTGTACTCATAGGATGCTACTGCCCATACTCCGGTGGTTCTGGTCTCAGTTTTAGGACATACCCGGGTCCAAGTGCAAATGAACATAATTAAGGCAAAAAAAAACATCAATTCTAAATGTCATGGTCGTTTAGCAAACTAATAAAAGCACATCTGAATTAAATAAAAATTTATTGCTTTTCGTTGGTAAACGCATCACTTAGGAACGACTAGACTTATTTGTCAATTATTTAAAATGTTTAAATGGTTCGAAGAAGGTTTTAAAGGAAATAAACCAAAATATTCCTGGAATATTTGGGAAAAATCGATAGTGCTTTTTTCTTTAGGATTTTAGTTTTGTGTGAACTTTTTGTGTTCATAACTCAATCTTTATTTAAATTAAAACAGTACAAAAGTCTCTCAGCTAAGTGTAAATAAAGCTAGTTATAAAATAAATTAGTTGTAAAATAAATAAGAAGAATAAATGTCAGTTGGAAGTTAATGAAAACATCACCACCTTGCTATAAAGCCACATTTGCTCTCATAGTAAATGCGGGTACAGGGGGCACTGGCAATTATGGAACGGAAGGAAACTAAAAACGGTTGGTCCAACGGACGCAAGGCGCCTTGTTAAACAATTGGTATTCAATTAAGTATGAAAAAAAGAGGAAGGAAAATGGGTGAAAAGGAAAATAAACGTGTTATTAATACAATCAGGCTTATTATTAATTTAAAAATATTACGTATATTATAGCTACCTATTATAAGCCAACAGTGATCAGCATAAGTATCTTGGCGATATTTAACTTGTTCGTATAGTTTTTTCTAAAATAAAAGTTTTGGTTACGATAATGGTCAAAATTTTGTAACGTATCATCTTTGACTAAACTCGGTCCAAGCTTTTATTTGCTCTGACATCTGCAATACATTTGTAAAAAAGCTGGGTTTTTTTCCACTAAGTGTATCAGGTACCTACTTGCTACAGTCAAACGTTCAAAAACATAACGAAAGTGATCAGAAATCGTAATTTTCATTTTGATTTTTACAATGTTTTTGCTGCTGTCAGAGCAAATAAATGTTTGAACCAATTTTAAGAGGTATCTTTTTATGGGAATTTATGTGGTTTTACCATATAAGATGAATAAATCCGCGTGGACCCGGGTATGTCCTAAAACTGAGACTTGAACCACCGGGCGATGGGCAGCAGCGTCTTATTAGTACATGATGAACGTACTGTGACCCCCAAGCCGCCTGCCAAGCATGGGGATTATTGCAACATCCCTCTTTTTCAAATGGAGGCCATGGTTCAGCATTGGACGTGTGAAATCCGCTCCACCCCACTACTACATATCAGTTCATCAGCCAGAAGACGTCCACTGCTGAACATAGGCCTTCTCCTTAACCTCCACACTGAACGACAGCTACTGGATGCGCGCGACTCTCAAAATGTCGTCGGTACATCTAGTGGGAGGCCTACCTACGCTGCGTCTTCCGGTTCGTGGTCTCCACTCAAGAACCTTTCTTCCCCATCAGTCATTAGTTCTTCGAGCGATACTATATATCAGTTATCGGGCCATTACTTAACTAAGTGATCACCAGGGGTACCTACCGTCAGGGGTACGTTTAAAAAAAACACACTTACCTACTTGTGGCTTACCTCCATCTAAGCAGCGCTACAAAAATCGAATTAAGTCCAAATCACGATCTCTTTGGTATTCGAGACGCAGCGTAACTATTTCTTCCATCAGCGCTCGTGCCCAGGACCACAAAATTTCCGTTCGTCACCGTCCATCGGGTGATCTTTGCTTAGAGATCCCTAAACTTTGAGTTTTGTAACGACATAGTTATGCATTTGTATTGTAATATGCTTCTGACATATAAAAATTGGAATGCATGGAGTGAAGTACATCAGTCGTCACCCTCCAGGCACGTTAGGTAAGCGCGTATTTAAATACGTTGTACCTAGATATAATTTCCTAATAGACCTTTCTAATCTAGACTTTTAGTGTTCATTCATACAATCATAATTACCACTGGTATAGTACATTAGCTATTCCTAAATTTTCTTACATGAGATAAATTGTTATTCTCAAACAAAAACTTGTGGATTGTCGTTAACAGAGTAGAGACAGGGTTGTATTAAAAATGTCATTGGTAAAAAAGTTAAATTCCATCATATTGTTGCAAATAATCTCGGGGTTAGTATAAAAATAGGTGCGTTGTTTGGGACTTGTCTTAAAAAATGTTATACCTACTAACAGTAATGTAATACTACTCGGGGTTGGTGAATGGTGCTCTGATAAGATCATATAGATAAGGCGTTACATTAGCAATAAAAAAAGGATAAGTAGGGATGAGATGAGAATGAACGCTACTTGGCCACGTTGCCGTAGATTTCAGAATAGCAGCTATTCATCTTCCTTTTCAGCCTTTCTAAGTTTGTCTCTCTACAGAAGCCTCGTTCAATGTCTTCCATGCTCAGCAATTATCTTCTGATTTGGTCATCTAGTGATGACTTGCATGAATCCGTATGTCGATGTAAACCAAGGACGGTGGTGGCCATTTGTATCTTAAAATCCATAAAGTAAGTTGTATTTATTATTTCACATGATTATCATACTTACATTTACATTTGTTACATCATCATTATCATTGGTCTGTTTAATCTACAAGAGAATATTCAAGTAGTGTCCGATATACATCTGTTCGTGGCTAAATAAGCCGATTCAGGTGGGGTCACATTTTTGCTTACAAGTTGATGCTGCGACTTAGATAAGGAGTTATCAGCACGATAATTTATTTTGCACGTTTGTGACCGAAGGTACAAAGTATCTACTATTGTGGTTAATTTTACATGTACAGAACCCCAAACAGCCTCGCACCATTTTTACCTAAAAAGCGTAAAAAAACCCGCAAGGTGCGCTCAACCGCGGTGAATCTGAACACGCGACACCATGACGACGCGGGACGGGTGCGGCACGACCCGGTAAATCATCTGCGACAAAAAACGGACAGATTCCGGACGTAATTGGTGGTCAGATACCTACCTAAGTAGATGTGAGAGGAAATAATATTATAATGATAATATTAGCGGTATCAACCCAAGAAAAAGTATTTGGCAATTATTGAAAATGGTGCCCAATGAAGTGATGATAATATACGTAAGGTTGAGGTCAGCAGTCAACAGATTCTATATGTCCAGGTAGGTAAATACTCATGTCAGTTTAGGTCCAGTTCACTGCTGGACATGGGCCTCTACTCAACCCAATTTCTTCCAATCACTCCAAATAGCATCCGCGCTATCCAAATAATTTTGGCAGTCTTCAATACTAGGTATAAACTCAAAAAATGCCTTGGTATTTTAAAGGTAGAACCGAACAAAATAATTTTAACGTCTCCATTATCGTGACTGAATAATTGTATCAACATGTCCAAGTAGATAGAAAAATAACTTGCCAACTTTCTTTATGTGCATAAAATCACAAACATTTATTTATTATTAAATTCTAATTACACAAGTAATATAGTCTTTACCTATACTGTAACTCCTGAGCAAAGTTCTCCCATATTTCCTTCCAGACAGTGCAATCACCCATCAGATTTGACCACTGTATCTGGAACGCATTGAGGTCATTGCGCCAGTTTTCTCGGCCTCCTTCGTCCGTTTTTCGTCTGATATTCTAAGCTTACCTATCAAGGTGCATCCAGGCTTTGACTAGACATATTCATAGTCAAAGCATCAAGGCTATATGTGGCCCAACCCCACTTTGATTTGGCAGCTTTGTTGCCAACATCAGTAGTTGGCAGCATATACGAGTAGTGCCATTAACCACGACAGCACGTCGACGAATAAAAATAAATAAAATAACCAATACGTAGTATCAATACACCGTATGCTCCATCGAGCATGTGGCGTCCATATGCCGCTCCATTGATAATACATATTCATAATCAATCCTGTAATTTTACGTTAACACCTTTTGTGGTGTTTTTTACTTCGGCAACCCTTTCGGTAGTGCCTGTCTGACAGAACGTCAATTAGGTCCTTTGTTACTAGAGAAAAATTAGTCAGGTTCATTGTTAATTTAAATAGGTACATTTATTATTATTAGATTTCAATGGAATTGTTCGTCATTGAACTTTAATATGGCAAGAAAGTTGTTTCTATTGATGTTAATTGAATTTTGTTTCAACGGGTTTATGAAATTATGGTAGTTTTCACCAGTGTTTTTTTTTTGTAAAAACCCTAATAATAATGGTTTTAATTTATTGATATATCTATGTTATTACGTAGGTATCTGCTGAGTAGTTATGACTTTACTAATTCATAAGCCCGTTGCAGTAATTTTGTTTTGATCTATAAGGCGATCTTTCATCAGGCGAGTTGGCGGACAAGTGCAAGCCTATAATACAATTAAAAAAAACTCAGACAGTTTTATTTGGCAGAATACATTTTAAAAATTGTATTTAGATCAATTAGTTACACTGTATTCTTTTATTATCGTTTTTGGCATGAAGTAGGTTTATTCAGTGGGTACCACAGAACCACACACGGAAAATACTTAGTACACACAATTAAAAATTATGTTTGGTAACTTTTTTTTATTACGCTTTAAAAATAACTTATGACACTAATTAAAAATGATCTTGTAACTTTCAATATTGTACAGTCTTTCCAGCAATGATAATCAAACCCTCAAACCAACAGGAAATTGTCTTTTAGCAAAAAATAAAATTAAAATCTCATTTTAGTCGCTACCGATTCAATACTCTCTACCATTGTCACCTCTAACAATCCCAACTTCTATCGCTAAAACTTTTATTTGAGATACATTGAAGATTATAGTCAAAGCTGACGATAAAGTTTGGTGGAGATCCGTTGGTTTGCAGCAATGTACGATAAAATTGTTAAAACTGTGGTTTATAACAGATCGGAATGCAATAAAAAGTGGTTGCTTTCTGCTGTAAATCGTGGTATCGTGTGAATAGACCACGCCTCCCGCACATTGCACTCGCTGGTCAGTAATTATTGTATTAATATACAACACCTTTTCGTCCATTTTCTTAACGTTATTTATTAGTAAAGTAATTAAATAAGATTTACAAATCATCAGTAGCGGTCATTTGGTTTAATTACATCACTAACTAATAATTGGCATGAATTTTAATTAAACTGTATTAAATACCTGACACTATAAAGTTAGTAATGCATGAATAAAAAAAATGCGTTAACTTATTATTTTGTAGAATATATTTATAAATAATAACACGTATTGTCTTAAATTTTAGGTCCAACAAGAAGAAAAACCTATCGTTACATCAAAAACAAAACAAAGATTAGTTGTTGAGCAGAATTTTTAAAAACTATTACCACAAATGCTCGTCATGTTTCTATAGTAAGATGTTTTTTACTCATGTTATAGTATACAATTTAATACAAATAAAACACTTGTTTAACTTATGACAGTAACTAGAGTCTAGATAAAACAATGTTGAAACCTTAATTATCTTTTGATGAAGCCGTTATCATTAATTAACTCAACAAACAGAAAACAAATGTTGTCTTTTAAAAGTGGGTGTTAATATAAATGTGACGTTACGTAAATTCCTTTGGACAAGCTTATGGCATTACTGGTGATCGATTTCGTATGAAAATAACTTTAATTACTGAAACGCAATATGGAAAATTCAAACAGTAAGTCAAGTAATCAAAATGCAATTATTAGACTACAGTCAAGAAGTTATTATTTCAAGAAATAAAATTGTTGCATTAGTAAGGTTTTTTCCAAACAATTGGAAAATGCGAGCCACTGGTATAGTCTGGTACTGACCCACGGTCAAATCTTAAAAAAGAAGAAGCACACAATAAAGAATTAGTTAAGTTTGTATAAACTATACTCAAAACTGTTCACACCAACCTGATAATGGTAATTTAAAAGTAAATTAGAGGGAGTAAACACAGAATAAAGTGAAAATTATAAACTTAATTTGTCTCTGATTGAAATATAAAATAATCGACATGATACAACTTTTTAACCGACTTCAAAAAAAGAGGATTGTTCTATGTTCCACTGTTTGTTTTTTAAATGTATGTTCACCGATTTCTCAGCCAACAATTGCACCAAGTCAGGATCTGATGATGAGACCCCAGGTAAAATGAGGGCAAGCCTCAAATTTTACAGGCACTTATTACGTTTTTCATATATTTCTGAAGTCAGTTTTTAATGTGATCCACTTGTAAGGTTAAATAGTACATACATAATTTCTAGTTTATTTTTGGGACGTCATTACTTCGTCATTAGTCTAATCTAAAGTTGCAAATCAGGAAGATGATTTACTGTGAATACAATTGACATTGCATTTGAAGTGAGGTCGCCTACGCTATTAGAACCGGGCGTCTAAACGCTCTGGTTATCGAACCAGATATTGATTTATTAGTTTACTTTGAGATGGAGTAAATTAAAGCCGGGATAGTTAAAGTTAATGAGAGACATTCTGTGAAGTGACAGCGCTGCAATTGAGCAAGTACACTACATAACTGTGAGCATTGGTGTTCGTGTCTCGTGGGCGAAGATCTTCTCAACACCGAATACCTGAGCAACCGTTTAGAAAATCCGCGAGAATTCATCGATTTAAGTTATATTTTCATAGACATGATATTCGATATTCGAATTTAACAAAAAGTAATGTTAAAATGCGCTACACATAATTAGTAGAGGTAGAAAATTATGCAAATTACATTTGTTTTCATACAACTGGCGACTAAAGTGACGAGAATTATCAATTCTTCAGGCGAGCGAATTGATAATTCGCTCGCCTGAAGTAATAAAATTGACATGCTTGTTCATAACAGTTCAGTGCCCATAAAAGCTTTGTCATTAGTCTTCACCTTCTAAAATGTTGAAATTCGCAGGTAAAACGGTCGCATACAACGGGCCAAAAATAACTTTACTGTTCCAGTGACTAATCTTGCAATAGATCTGAGTCGTTAGGCTTTTTAGGAGATGGACCTACTCGTACCTATTCTGTACACTTACCTATTATAGTCACAGCTTAAAAAGCCTAAATATAAATAAAATATTATTCATTACTTTTGACACATTTGCTTTCTAACACTTATAAGTGAGCTCGAAATTTCACTCATCATCATCAGGGAGAAGACATCCACTGCTGAACATAGGCCTCTCCCTTTATCCTCCACTCATCCTACCATCTGCATCCACTGGATGCCCGCGACTTTCACAATGTCGTCGGTCCATCTAGTGGGAGGCCTACCTACGCTGCGTCTTCCGGTTCGTGGTCTCCACTCAAGAACCTTTCTTCCCTATCGATTATCGGTTCTTCGAGCGATGTGGCCTGCCCACTGCCACTTCAACTTGTAAATTTTAATACTTTTATTGGCAAAATATCAATATTAAGCAAAATTAATACCATTTAAATGAACAGTCATGTAGGACTCAATACAAAATCACAAAATAATATATTATGTTCAGATTTTGTTTCATCCATAGACAATCTTATTTAAACAAAGATAATTAACGTACAGAAACAAAAGACCTCCCAATTTATAAATTGATTGAGACAACAACCATCAGGTCGTCTAAATGAGACATTAGCACAATTAATCAAGTGATTCGTATTGTTTAATGTGCCTTCTCTTTTGGCATCATTATTTATAGTATAATGAGAAGGCTTTCTTCTGTAGGTTATTTTGGTGACCAATATCTTTCATCAATTTTAGTGGGATGGATATTTATTAATCCCCAAAAAAACCACCAATAACTTAAATACTTCCTCCAATACAAGTCGGGACATTGTCAAGCTGAACATAATAATATTTTTACGCAGTTTTCTATTTTGTTAACAAGAAATTAAACAGATTAGATAGCCATATCCAAAATCATCTTGAGAATATTATAATAAAGTATGGTTAAGGTGTAAGTGTATAATTATATAAATAAATCTAAACGAATATTTAAAAAGTATGTGAATCCTGCGGTGACACCAGGTACAACTACCCCTGTGGCTCAGTTGGTAGTGAACCTACTTTATGTGCTTGAGAGCGTGGGTTCGATTCCCACCTAGGACAAACATTCATGTGATGAACATTTGTGTTTGTTGTGTACATCTGGGTGTTAATATCTATTTAAGTATCTAAAAATATATATGTATGTATATCAGTCTCTGGCAGCCATATTACAAGCTTTGCTTAGTTTGGGATCAGATGACCGACTGACCGTGTGTGCAATAAATGTCCCAGATATTTATTTATTTTTTAGTGTACCACATTATCTAGGTATGGAATCTGCGTTTTTTGTCGTGCTACGTGACGATATTTAAATATGAAATTTAAAATGGAATTTATCTCCAGTAAGTACATCAGTTTACATTCAGGCGTTTGCGAAATACGATCCATCAACAAAGACAGCGGGTATTTTTTGTACACTAGACTTATAAAGTTTAAGCATTTGTACAACAAGCTCCTGTGAATAATTCGCGCTGATTATTTCACGTATAAATAGTTGTAAAACAAATCCGTTGACAGTGCTTGTATCGTAAACCACAAGTAACAATATTTTACAAGTGGAATCGAATTTATTCCGCCATGTGGACGGGCGTGGTGGCCATAATATTGTTGGATCTCACCTGCCATTTGGTTAAAGAATTATGGTTTAAAGTCATAGACAGAGATTATAGAACAATAGTGTTGTGGATCGTTCTATTCCTTAGCCTAATTTCTTCAGTGGACTGTATAATAGGGTGGATCGTTTTTTTTTTTTTTGGAAATTCTCTTTTGGCGGGGTGCGGAAAAGATGCTCTAAGAGAAGACAATGAAAAGTTAATATGACAGTTTTGTGATATATTAAGTGAAAGTACTGCCCCAAGTATGATTAAGTTTTCAGAAATCGTCTAAATCTTACAGTCCTGTCTGAGCTTAATAAAATAATTTTTATTAATTATGTAACACGTTTTATTTATATATTGAAGACTTAAAATTAGAAATAATAATAAAAATGCAATAAACCAACACAAACAGTTATAACAATTAGAAAAAATGTGCTCAAATATCATGAAATTACTTAGTATTGTAATGTTTTTTTGTGTTAAAGATCGGCATGATACGACTCGATTCGAGTTTGTTTCTGATCCACCCTTCACGTCTTTCTGGCCCACAAACTGCGGAACAAGATTCTGTCACTAGCTTGATGCATCTCTCTGTAGCTTGCGTGTGACATGGCATCAAACGGAATTTAGGTAATATTTCTCTTTCAACTATGTCCAGATTTGTAATGGCTTCGAAAATGGTCTCATTTGTTATTTCTTTAGTCAGCGGTGGCTCCGAGATATTTTCCCAGTCAATCATATTAATGTAGTCTTTCTCGTCAAAATTAAACGGTGGTAATTTAAAAACCCTTATCGGTGTAAAGCCCGAGGAACGTTCTCGAATTTTAATTATTCGTCGAAGTGCTAGCTCTCTTATAGCTTTTCGTTCGTCAGCTAACATAGCAATCAAAATATTTTCGCTATGTCCAAAAAACCCATTACGTTGAATTACTGGGTCTATTACTTTCTTCAAGTGCTCTGGAAGATAACGAGACAGTAATATTGTTTCGTGCAAGTGTTTTGCCCCGTAAACGCATAACGGTTGCGTTTTTATCTTGAACCACATCGGCGCGTAAACTTTAAGTACAAATTCAGTCAATATCTGTAAACTTTCGGATGGGGTACTAGTTGAAATGTACATTCTCAGAATCCGATTGGCTGTTGTTAGCCATCGCGAATGGCAGATTTTACCTGGATTCCGTTTTGCCAAGTTATCATTACAGTGGCCTTCGCTGATCGCACAACAAATTTCCAATAAGTATAATTGGTCTGTGCTGAGATCTTCACGTGTTTTTGTTATATCTGGTAACTTACATTCAATAGCAGAAAATCGTATTATTGGAATATTTTCACAGTTATTTAGTTGCTTTCCAATAGGGCCACTAAAACTTTTAGGTCCTGTAGTGGTCCCGTCAAGCCGTTCAAAAAGATGTCTCAAAGTCAACTCATTGGCATGCAGTTGACATACCAACCACTGAAGGGGACGGCGAAGCTTACCTTCAAGTAGTCTGATAACACCTGCTCTGTTTCCGGTATTTACTGCCGTTCCATCACATCCTATGGCCACAATTAGCTTCAAATTAATTGATTTAGCCTGTAAATATGCAAATAGTTTACTGGATATTGTTTTAGCGTCACCTGATGCCACGGAAATATGGCCAATATATTGTGAGCCAGGTTCTTTTACTAAAGTTATGTGTTCTTCAGTAATAACTTTTCTGCGATTGTCCTCAGTAATTAACGTTCTATCCTTTCGACCGTCAAACGAGACGCTAATACATTTATCAAAGTTTAGAAATTCATTGGTCGTCAAAGTGGTCCTTGTCTTGGTACGAGACCGACGAATTTTATTGCGATCGATGACATTCGATGTGTCGTTTTCAGTTACTAAACCGATATCTTCTAATGTAGCAGAGACGATAGCAGCTCCTGCTCGATCAGAAATACCATAACGATCCAGTGTTCTAGCTACAACTTCAAACCGATTTTCAGACGGCATGACGACAGAGAAAGAAGAAGTGGCCAGCGTTGTGTCTTTTTCTAGGTCTTTGTATGTGTTAGCATTATTTTTTTTGGAGGGCTCAGAACTTTGAGAGGTAGAAGGTTTGGCAGTTTCTTCGTACAACTTTCGCTTTAACTGTCTTGAAATATAGCTTTCTATTTTCCTTGTAGTCTCTCTATCCAAAGAGCTTATCATCATTTTTCTTTCGCCTCGCTGATCTAATAGAAAATCTCTTTCTTTAATAGGTATTCTCCGAGCTTTATCACAACAACAAATGTCAAAGGAACTACATTTGCAAGTAGCAATGTCGAATAAAGCCTTGCTATCCATTTTGAATTTTTCCAATTTGTGTTTATAGCTATTACAATTTTTTCTAGCTTGATAGGGCTTTAAGATCACGCGGTATTTGTCATGGTATGCTTTAACTCTGGCCAAGATTGTGCGATGTTCTATTGTAGGTAAGGACGCTTTTTTCCAGATTAGTTCAACTTCAGTGGCAACAATTTCACTCGTGTTTCTTACCAAATCTTGTAATCCTTTCGCGGATTGAGAACGAAATATGAAATATTTCATCATGTCTTCACACGTCGGTAACAAACTAGTAGGTAGTTCTTTGCCAGTACCAAATATGGGACAGATTTTGTCACTGCTACGCAAACTCATTGTGATTTTGTTACACTCACACTGCTAGTATAAAAACAATAGCACGTGCTTCTTTTACAAAATTGAAACAAATACTGAGTGAACTGTACTAAATACTCAGTGTATTGCTGTAAATTACCCCCCACCACCACCCCCCTCCCCTCCCACGTCCCGCAAACCGCACCCCGGGCGCTCGCTTGAAGCTTACTGGTGAGACAGTATTTTAGGTATTTTTAAACCAAATTTACGCACGAAAAATGTATGATGGGGGATATTTAATGCTATTTATTCATATTCTGATTATTAAACCTTTTCATGTTATCTAAAAAAATCGTTGAATAAGTTTTTTTTATTGAAATAAACCTGATGTGTTTGAATGTACATTTTCGTTGATTTTCAAAAACTTTAATGCCTTTGGGGCAGTACTTCTACTTATTATTTTTAAATAATATTTTATAGTCAAAATCAATAGGTGTCAGAGCACATTTCCCGCATACCCCAAAAACGAAATACCAAAAAAAAAAAAACTCCATACAAGTGCGATCCACCCTAATGCCGAGCGCTTTGCTGCATGGTTACATCAGCTACAGAACGTCGAACGTCTACGACTACGGCGTAACTACGCGTTGGAGGCGTGCGACAACATAGAGTTGCACGTAATGTGCGATGCGAGTGAAGAAGCCTACGCCACTGTCGCCTATTGTAGGGCGATACGACCGGACCGCACGATCGTCGTAGCACAAGTCGCTGGAAAAGCGAAAGTGGCGCCGCGATGGACGCAGAGTATACCGCGCCTCGAATTACAAGCCGCCGTTATTGGGACGCGGCTGGCCGCCGCCATTCTAGAAGAGCATCGGCTGAAAGTGACCCGAACGATTTATTGGACGGACTCATCAACGGTCATCCAGTGGATACGCAACGACCGGCGACGATATACACCGTTTGTTGCTCACCGACTCGGAGAGATCGCGGAGTCAACAGAGAAGGCTCAATGGCGTTGGGTACCTACTTTAGAGAACGCCGCGGACGACGCTACGAGATTTACGAGCGCGGACATCACCTCAGAGGACCAATGGTTTCGTGGCTCAAACTTTCTTCACCAACCGGAGGACCAATGGCCGACCGAATGCTTTCATACTGAAGATAGCGAAGAGGTACTACAGACCATGTTGGCGGAAGCTGAGTACGCCATCAACGCGCGCCCATTAACACACGTGAGCGTGGACGCGCGCGACCCAGAGGCGCTCACCCCCAACCATTTTTTGATGGGGTCGACCGGCGGACTACCAACGACCGGGCCATGCAGCGAAGTGGACCGCCGGACTTGGCGCGCTAGCCAAGCACTTGCAGACAGCTTCTGGAGGCGTTGGGTTCGCGAATATCTGCCCATCTTGACTCCGAGAGGCGAAGCTGCGAACGAGAACAAGAACATCGAGATTGGATATGTCGTCGTGGCGGTGGACCGCACGCTGCCCCGGAACGTCTGGCCGATGGAAATCGTCGGCGTGCGCATCGTTGACATCAAGACGAAGATGGTCTTCCGTCGCCCGTTCCTACAAGCTCGCCGTCCTCGAGAGAGTTCCAGAGGAAGGCTTCGCGAGCTGCGCCGAGGGGAGGATGTTGAGGACGCCGAGCCCCTTTCAGATCAAAGGCGACCGCGGGTTGCGGCGCGGGGCGAGACGGGGGTGTGGCCGAGCCGGCCTGCACCGCCCGCGAGCGGCTACCTAACGGCGGCGTGTGATCCATAGCATTAATACCCTAGTTCTAAGAATAAGCCTTTGTTTCGTTATAGTTTAAATAGGCAAGAATTTTAGAATAAATGGTCATTGTTTCCGCGTACACCAGACTCGACGTTTCTCTATACCTTACCTACCTCAAGAACCTTATACACCGGCATGCTCGTCGGGAATTTGTTCGTCCCATGTTAATTGTTCTCTCCACAGAGCTTGTAGCAGTATCCGTCCCCGGATTGTGTAGTTAGTTGCGAGGCCAATCGGGTCGTATAGCGACATCACGGCGCTTAGTGCTTCTCGCTTGGTCGGCGCGCGGGCTTGAGCGCGTACCTCCTCCGGGACACGGTGCGTTCCGGTATTCAAACCCAGCTCGTCTTTATCGGCGTTCCAGAAGAGCCCGAGTATTTTGTTGCTCGCGGCTCCCCCCAGTCGAGTAGGTGCGTTCGCTCTCAGTTCGCTCGGTACGTCGTTCAGTATTTCGGTCTTGTTTGAGCTCCAACCTCGAAGTGTGAAGCCGGCGATCGCGTGCACGTCACGTAGCTCTTGTATCGTGCGGTGGGCTTCATCTTTGTTGTCGTAGCTGTCTACAAAGTCATCCATGTAGTGGCTTTTCGTGATCGCCACTAGAGCTCGCGGGTGTGTTTGACCGTGCGCGCGTGCATTATAGTCACGCACACTATGCGCTAGGAACGGTGAGCTCGCCGCGCCGAAGATCATGCTTGTCATTTTATAGATTCGAGGCGGGCTCGTTCGGTCTGTTCCTCTCCATAGAAATTGCTGCGCGGGTTGGTCCTCCGATCGCAGCTTTATCCGCAGAAACATTTCCTGTATGTCGGCGGTCACGGCGATGGGTTTCTCCCGAAAGCGGAAAACGACCCCTGGCAGGGACAGCAACAGGTCAGGGCCCTCCAGGAGCCGGTCGTTGAGACAGACGTAAATTCTTCGGTGTGTTGCGTCAAACACCAATCGCCGCTTCCCGGGTTTGTTTGTGTTCTCCACAGTGAAGTGCGGCAGGTACCAGTTGACGGCGCTCTGTCCTTCGGTGCCATCGCATACTGCCGCGTAACCTTTTGTCAATAGGTTTTCGATCTGGGCCGAGTACTCTTTGGCGAAGTCTGGGCTGGCGTCCATTTTTCTCACGATTCTTTTCAAGCGATTCATAGCGGCACCGTAACTCGCGGGCATGGTGACGTCATCACGGCGCCACGGTAGCCCCACCTCGTAAGCACCGTCGACCTTTTTTACAGTTTTGGTTAATGATCTTATCGCTCGTTCGTCTGCTTCGCTCACTCGGGGCTTGAGCGATATGCCCAATGACTCGATCTTCAAATCATTCTCAACTAGTTCATGAAGTCGTTGATCGTGCGTCTCGCTCTCACGTATACACTGGTCGGGTGCGTATACGTGCAGGACGCTCTCGTTCTGGTATATGAAGCTGCGTGGCGCGGTTCCGTGTACCACCCATCCCAGCTGCGTGCGTGATGCGGCCGGTTCGTTAGGCGCGCCGACGCGTAGCTCTCTTGACACGATGAGTTCCCAGTAGTCGGCACCCACCAAGATAAGTGGGCGTGCTCGGTCGTAGCACACCTCGTTCCCCAAGTCTCGCAGGTGTCGGTGTTTGAGAAGTGATTGCGGTGCCGTCTGTTCTCGAAGTCGTAAATTTCGTACGGTCCGTGCTTTGACAGTGTATAGCGCTGTCTCACTCTCTCCTTTTAGGCGGATCGTCACGAGCTTGCTGTCTTGCTCTCGCCGAGTCATATTGATACCGCTCATCTTTAGAGGCTGGTTTGGTCCGTCGGCGCCGATGCTCGTAGCTAACTCTTGGTCGATTAGAGTTATCGTAGCGCCTTCATCCAGCAATGCGAATGAGCGGACTTCACCCTTAGGGCCAGAGACTACGACGGGACACA
The DNA here is from genome assembly GCA_949125355.1 of Agriopis leucophaearia. Classification (NCBI taxonomy): domain Eukaryota; kingdom Metazoa; phylum Arthropoda; class Insecta; order Lepidoptera; family Geometridae; genus Agriopis; species Agriopis leucophaearia. Next base: position 18,177,821 of record OX421268.1, on the reverse strand, counting down.
CCTTCAGTAGTACTTCTCGCGGGCCGGTAACCTTTGAGGCGGCTACCGATAGTACCACGCCGTCGTGTGTGGGCTTTTCTAGTTCGGCGGACCGCGCGGCCGGTTCAATAGAAGCCGGCGCGGACTTTTCGTCTTGGTGTAACGTCGAGTGATGCGGGCGGCAGCACTTGTTCACGCCGCACACCTTTTCTCTGCAGTGAACTCGCCGATGCTTTTTCGTCACGCACTTGAAGCAGAGACCATTTTCTTTGACAAGGTCCCATCTACGATCGATACTCAGTGCGCGATATTCCGGGCATTGGGGTAGCCCGTGCTGGTTACTGCATTTCGGACAGCGATCTTGTTGCTCGTGGTCATTTTCCTGTTCGATGTTATACACGGCAGGCTTCTTTTTAGCAATCGCGCCGACGTTTGTTTTCACTTCGTTCCTACTGGCCGCCGAGCAGGTAGGTTGCGGCTCGTAGGCGTAGCGAAGTGCGATCTTCGCTTCCCGCATTAGAAACTGTGACAACATCACTATGTCTGGTTCTTTAGATTCTTCGTGTGCATGTGCGTACTCGTACCATTTGTTCCGTAGCGTTGGTGTGAGTTTTGACATAACTTCTCGTGTAAGCTGCATGTCGTATAGGCAGCCCCGACGATCCATGCTTTGAAGCGCAGATACGGCATTTTGGACTTTAACGGCGAGTTTGTTAAGATCTCTCGCCGCTAAGCCCAACTTCGGGATTCTCTTGATGTCTTCGGTGATTTTGTCAACGATGGTTTCGGGCGACCCGAAACTCTGTTCTAGCGTTTCCATAATGCGGTCGGGTGTTGTGTCCGTCATGAGATGAGCGGACACTGCTTCCAGCGCGTCTCCCGTCAGCGCTGTTTGTAGGCGAAGCACGTTCTCGACGAGCGGGATCTTGAACAATATCGTTGATTCTTTCATCGCGGCCTTGAAGCGCAGCCACTCGGTCGGACTGCCGCTGAACTTTGGTAGGTCGCAGTTGTAGCGCCGCTGTGGTCTAGACATCCTATCTAGTGCTTCCGCGATCTGCGGTCCATAGCTGCGCGTGCGGCCCGGTCTAGGCGATCGGTCATGACGATCGGATCTCGTTCTTTGTTCAATGGGGTGCGACGGTTCGTGTCGCTCCCCCCGTGATGTAGCCACGCGCAGCCACTTGTTGACGCGCTGGCGCTGGTCTTCTGGGTTCGTAGTTGGTTCATCTCGAAGGCTTCTCTCAGCTTCAGCTTCGGCAATCTGAAAGGCAAGCCTCTTTTTGATGAGGTCCGCTTCAATATCGAGCTCCTTGCGTTTGATAGCGGCGAGCTTCTCGGCAGCCTCCAGTTCAGCCAGTCGTACTTGCAGCGTAGAGTTCGTTGTACGCCGCGATCGGTGCGAGTGGTTGGAGGGTTGCGGTGAAACAGCTCGTTCCCGCGTGTTCGTTACGGCAGCGGCAGGTGCTCCACCCGGTCCGGTCGATGGGCTGGCAGCGGGACCTTCTTCCTCCGCCGGCATCCAGGGTGACGCCGGCGACAGTCTGGTCTGCCCACGCAGCCTTTCTTGTTCGATGCGGTGGAGCTCTTCCGCGCTCATTCGTTCAGCCTCTGATCTTGTGATGACCATTGTCGCGACAGTCTGGTTCCGATGTTCCTCTTGTGGTTCTTGCTGATCCGGCTTCCGAAGGAACAGAAATGTTGTGGATCGTTCTATTCCTTAGCCTAATTTCTTCAGTGGACTGTATAAGGTTCTTGAGGTAGGTATAGAGAAACGTCGAGTCTGGTGTACGCGGAAACAATGACCATTTATTCTTTTTTTTTTTTTTTTTTTTTCTAATGTGACTTATTGCTGTTGGCCTTGCGGCCTCTACAGCTTGACCGGACTAGTTGGTGAACGCAGAGGGCGTTGGGCCAACATGGTTTAGATTTTGGGCGACAAGCGCAAGGGCACCTCGGAGGTACGAGCCTCGGCTTGGACCGTCGCCGGGAGTGGGAGATTAGACTTGCCCTGGCACCCCAGAAGGGGTGTGCCCTGTGGCCCTAGTAGGTTGTTGAACTGAATGATTATTTGGAGAGAATCTAACCGATCTTCTAACAGATCCTGGGGGTCTCCGATCCCGCCGGCGGGATCGTTGTGTGTGTGTGTGCCTGTGGTAACCGGCGCCTATACCAAAAACTGAATATTTCCTGTTGCCAGGAGCAGTCGGATCGGACGAGCCCAACGCCGCCGAGGTGACGACGGCGATGGGGTCGTCCGGGTCGCCTAAGATATTTCTGGGGCGTCTACGGAGGGGTGGAGTGTTTGTCGTGTCTGTCGAGTAGTTCGAGGCCTGGACTACGAGAGGGTTGGGATGGTGGGGCGCCGCTTCAAAGTAGCGGCGGGAAGTGTGCTTCATATATTGAAGAATGGACGGGAGTTCGAGATCGCAGTGCAAATCGGCGTTTCGCATGTACCAGCTAGCGCCGACCGCTCTGCGTATGAAACGGTTTTGGATGACCTGAAGCTTGTCCAGGTCAACGCGGGATGCGTGGGCGAACGCCACGGAGGCATAAGTCATGACGGGACGGATGCAAGTTTTGTAAATTGTCAGCTTATTCCTAAGTGACAATTTACTACGCTCGCCAAGGATGGGGCTGAGACGGCCTAGGAAGAAAGCCGCTCGGTTGCGGACTATCTGGATATGTTTTGAGAAAGTGAGGTGACGATCGAGGGTCACGCCGAGATATTTGGTGGAGTGTGTCCAAGGGATGGGCTTCCCGTGAAGCGTGATGGGTTTAGCGGGGGGATTTTTGGATGGGTGGAAGTACATTGCTGCACTTTTGTCAGGATTGACCGTGATGGCCCACTTCTTGAACCAGTCACCTAGGTGAGTGAGGGCTCGTTGAAGGTGGGCCCGCTGGATGATCTTGTTCCACCCTCTGGTGTAGAGGGCGGTGTCGTCAGCGAAGAGAGCTATGTTCACGTTGGGAGATCGGGGAATATCGCTTGTGAAAATCGTGAAGAGAACAGGTGCCATGACGGAGCCTTGAGGGACACCGCCACCAATGGAGTGAGGTGAGGAGCGAACTCCCTCGACGCGATAGCGAAAGCTTCGAGCCGTGAGGTAGTCTTGTATGATGAGTACAAGACGGTCTGGCATTCCGAATTGATATAGCTTGTATATCAACCCGTTATGCCAGACTTTGTCGAACGCTTTTGCGACGTCGAGGAAGACCGCAACTGTGCCCTGATAGATGGCCTTGTGGGTGAAGCCGTGGGATGGTTTCTTATTGAAACCTTCAAGAATGTACTCCGTGATGCGGTGCACTTGTTGGACGCAGGAGTGTTTGGCTCTAAAGCCAAACTGCTCGTCGGGGAGGAGGGACCATTTATTCTAAAATTCTTGCCTATTTAAACTATAACGAAACAAAGGCTTATTCTTAGAACTAGGGTATTAATGCTATGGATCACACGCCGCCGTTAGGTAGCCGCTCGCGGGCGGTGCAGGCCGGCTCGGCCACACCCCCGTCTCGCCCCGCGCCGCAACCCGCGGTCGCCTTTGATCTGAAAGGGGCTCGGCGTCCTCAACAAATAGGTAACGAAAATTGGTAGCTTAAAAGTTTATTTTATTTTTAGGTTTCCATACCTAAAGGGTAAACGGCACCCTATTACTAAGTCTACCCTATTTTATTATCTACACTAATATTATAAAGAGGAAAGATTTGTACCTATTTTTGTATGTTTGTAATGAATAGGCTCCGAAACTACTAAACCGATTTGAAAAATTCTTTCACTGTTGGGAAGCTACACTATCCCCGGGTGACATAGGCTATATTATATTTTGTAGCGAGGCCGAAGGCCGAGCTTACACTCGTGCGAAGCCGGGGCGGACGGCTAGTATATTATATCTGTCGTTAACGGCTGAATTCTTCAAACCGTTCGAAAGTTAAAATTTTCACAGAATATAATGTTCATATGTTATGTTCATCATCATCATCATCAGCCAGAAGACGTCCACTGCTGAACATAGGCCTCCCCCTTTAACCTCCACACTGAACGACATCCTGCCATCTGCATCCACTGGATGCCCGCGACTCTCAAAATGTCGTCGGTCCATCTAGTGGAAGGCCTACTACCTACGCTGCGTCTTCCGGTTCGTGGTCTCCACTCAAGAACATTTCTGCCCTATCAGTTGTCGGTTGGTCACATATCTAATGTTACGGCCGATTAACTAAGAAATAATAAAATCAAAAAGTAAAAACTAACCATACAACAAAAATGATTTTTTTTACGTTTTCCTTTGTCCTATGATTTGCAAAGAAATATTGCAAACGAACGTGGAATAAATTAATATTCTTTATAAATCAGTCTGATTATAAAGATCATATTCCACAGCTGGTATCTTCTAAAGCTCACCACTAAGTATACCTTTCTTTGGCTTTTCTCGGATTTGGATTATGTATTATTTTATGTTTATAAAAAGAGCGGCAAACAAGCATGCGGTCCGCCTGATGGTAAGCAGAAACCGCCACTTATGGTCACCTGCAACACTAGCTATATTGTTTTTGAAGTGAAAACTTCAAAAGGCGCGTTGAGCACTTTTTGGGTGAACAAAAATCATGGAACTCGCGTCATCGTACCGTGTATTTTAAAACAGCGCCATCTCTTGTAAAATAGGTGAATTACTACTTAAGTTTTCACTTCTGACGTGCAGTCCTATGACTGATGTGTTTTTTGAGGTTCTCAATTTGACTGTTTTTTTTTCAATGTTTGTTACCCCAGAACTTTTGACTGGGTGAATCGATTTTAATGATTATATTTTTATTTGAAAGCTGGTGCTTTCTTTTTGGTCCCTCTTCAATTTGGTGGAGTTCTCATGAAGTCGGTTTTTTAATAATGATAATTATTTGTTAATTCAGGAACCTAGCAAATTACACGGTATCTCTCACAGCTTGGCCCATACAATACCACTAGCCCGCAGGCTGACAACACCTGAGCTGATCTATAGCCACAACGGTACTGCGGGCCAAATTGTTGCTTGCAATAGTGCTGTAGTTTAAATAATACATGCAAACGCATTTTGCTACTTACTATTAAATTGGTATGTGGTATGTTATGTATGGTGTAACAGTCTAGCCTAACAAGCAGTTAAGTTTTATTCAAAGTAGCTTTATAATTGCAATGATTGTAGTGGGCTATTACAGCAAAAAAGAAACGGAAAATAATCAGACACCATTAAACATAACCTCCTGAAAAAATTACCAGAAATTTACAACAAGCTTTTCTTATGTACCTACAGTAACTGTATGTGTATTCTGGGATTCATGATACCTACTTCTTATAGACTTTTATGAAGAATTATAACCTCCTTTTGGCCGTTTTTTTCTGTAGAGGTAGCTAACTGAATTAATATCTTAGATCCATTAAAACGTTCTTCAAAAGCTATCATAATATTTAAAACCTATAATTTTCTTTTCATCCGTATCTTAAAATACAGCAGCCATTAGTCAAGCCACTCCTTTTGCAAATGTTCTCCTTAAAATTTAAATTCAAATTAAACCATACCTACATTTCTTACAATATGAATGAGTTCTGTAATGAGCTCATCAATGGATGTTCTACTATGCTGCTTTAAATTACCAACATTTGTCTCTCCTGTAATGCCACTGGCAAAAAAATGGCATCAATCATTTCTACAGCTACTTCTTCAGTCACCACTGAAGCCTACTAAAACTACCACTACTGTTCTTAATGTAGTTCTATGAATCATTTGTATAGTTGTTCGTTGAGTCGTCACTACCTGCTCCTAATTCGATATTTATATCTTTCCGCTTGTCTTCTGTAGATTTGCGAGCAATCACCTCACAGTTTGACCATTGCTTTGTATTACCACATGTTCTTAAACTGTGGTCCGCGATTTAGATTTAGTTATTTTATTGTTATAATTATGCATGTATGTATTATATCATACAAATTTATCTTTTAGTAAAATATAGGTAATATGTTGTTGGTTAGATACAGTATGCACCACATGATCCACTAATACTCATGTCATAAAAACTATACCATTGTGGTTACTGTATTCACATCACATAACATATACTTTTTATGGTTTAGTAAAAAAAAAAACTACTTTAAAAACATGCTTTGTGAAGAAAATTTTACGTAAAGGTTATGGACCATTGAGCTATAAATACTTTTTATAATTTTTTGTCATACCGCACCTTTATTGGAACGTTGTAATAGGTGCACATATCAGAACTGTATTAACAATAAAAAAGTGTTATTTGCATTATTTAATATTATGTGTACCTACCGTTAGTGTTTCTGTATGATATAAATAAGAACTGGGGCGTGGGACTGAAAACACAAATTTAGTAAGCTATTACACGTGGAATGAGTTGCACTGGTCATGAAATATGTTAAGTGGACCAATTTTTTGCACTCGCTGATCCATCGCTAAAGTAAAATAGTGGCAAATGGTCCAACCCGTTATGACGAAAAGGTTTAGAACCATTGATTTATACCACCATCTGTTCAAGTAGTTACATAAAAAAGGTAATAAATAGTCGCCGAAATCAGCTCCTAGCTATTACGGTAAACCAGCAGTTCGGTCCGAGATACCGATTTTTTTATTATTCACAATGAATAGTTATTACGCGTAGATGAAAGCCGATTGCCGGTTGCGCACGCGCCGCGCCGCCAGAACGTTACAATTATTTAGGAATGCAATGTAGATGCTATCTCGACGTAAAAGTTTGGTGTTTTTCAATTTATAAGTCTGTTATTTTTAATGAACGTTGTGGAAATTAAAATTTTGGTGCGTTGTTTGATTTACCTACACATGAGGCAACCAGGTGACTGTCTACTTAAAACATGCTAACATATTCCCATTTCTACAACCTTATTTATAAATTGAGTGACGTCAAGCTGTCAAATTTCACCCTCATATCACCACCTCGGAGATCTTAGCGGCAACCCTGACGCCAAAAGTTTTCATCTGCCCGTCATATTGTCACCCGTCTATTAGATAGGCAGATGTTTTTACATATGATTCATTTAAATAAGCTATTAGCACATGCTTAGCGTAAAGATAAATCCCAAATTAAAACTATACAGTTAAAAAAAAACTTTGTCATCGCGTCTGGTGAATGCAACTCATGGCCAAAATGCCGACTCTACATTGCTCAAATGACGAGCATTGCCTTACAACGTGGTAATGGAGCCAGCATTTTGAGAACAACTCCCACTTGTAGCTGTTTAATAGATTAGTTTTTAAGTAGTTATGATTTAATTTGTTTTGTTCTGTAAATATCGTCAGTTGCAGGTTCAATTGGGGTAACTGACAAAACACGAATTTTCAGGAAAAGCATTTTACAATACAATAACTCTTTTTTTTTAAACCACAAAAACAAGGATAACATTATACATTACATTAATTATCTAGGCTTTTAACAGGCGGCCTTATCGCTTAAAGCGATCTCTTCCAGGCAACCGTGGCATTTAAAGTTTTTTGTCGTGATAAATTTCTTAAAAATCTTTTTTGTGTGTTGACTTTTCTGGGTCTGTTTTGATAGAATAGCTTAAAGGTCACCATATTTTCAGGCTAAATATAAAATCTCTCTATTTTAGGACATAAATATCAGTTACACTATTTTTTCTCAAACTTATGACAGTTACATGAGATTGACCTCAAGACTTCTTAAAATATTAAAACACTCTAACTTTACATTTATCAGGACTAGAAATACACAAATTTGAGTTGTGCAAATGGGTAACACAACCAGTAACAACATGTCGAAGGAAAACTGAAAAATTCACACCTAAAATATGTGGTGTAACCGACGTTTTTTTAACGCTAGTTTTTTTTTTATTTACCTTTCGAAAGAGCAGTAAAAACTAAGCAAAACTGTATTCTCAAATTATTTTGCGTGTTTTGTCAATTACCATAAATGAACCTGCAACTGACGCTTATATTTTTTAGTAATTGTATACAAAATTGGTAAAGCAACATATTTGTTTTAAGAGGTTTTTTACAAAATTTCGAATTGATTCAAAGGGAAGAGCTATTTTTACTATGCATGCTTACACTAAATTAGATAGTTTTACGTATTATCAGTTTTAATACAAAGTGCCACCTATATTAATGGCTCCAGGCGAAGCTAGTTATAGATGACCTAATCAAATATTTTATAAATTAATCATCAGCCAGAAGACTTCCACTGCTAAACATAGGCTTCCCCCTTTAACCTCCACACTGAACGACAACCTGCCATCTGAATCCACTGGATGCCCGCGATTCTCACGATGTCGTCGGACCATCTAGTGGGAGGCCTACCTACACTGCGTCTTCCGGTTCGGTTCGGTATAACTTAATAATTAGATTATATTAAAAAACAGATCTTGCGGGATTACTATTAAACTATGCACATAAATGGTCTTGTTGAATCCGAAACAAGACATTTTGTACGAATTGAAACCATGTCAAATTGGATAGTACAATTTTGTAGCCTACCAAGAATTTTAATTGAGCCAATACCGTTCTATGAATTTGTTGAATTTTAATTGGTAACTGATCTAAATTATTGCTCACGTCTTTATTGCTCACTAACGTCATAAATATAGGGAAAATAAAGTCTTTATTCTGTGGTGAAATTTCTATGGACCTTAGCCTAATTTGAGCTATCAAAGCGTTGTTTCGTGAGTTTTAATAAATTGCTGCCTCTAGCCATACTAAGTGACCGGATATTGTGCTTTACTTAAATTTTACCACAAATTTGACATCTAAATCTTTATCGTTAAAGTTTAGAATCGTGTGGTCATTCTGTTGATTTGCATTCACAAATTCATTGAACAAAATTAAGGTAGTTTCCGATAACTAAGAGCAATAACAATATCGCCCGGAGGTAAGTAATGTCTCGTTCATTATTAGGTGCTTCCTCCAAATTTTATTACTGGTTCTGTACGTCATTTATACATAAATAATTGCTGCTTAGCTGCGCTTGTGTCTCTATTCTTTAGAATTATGTTTGATACCACATCTGGTTATAGTAATTTACAGATTTTTTATCATTGGAATCAAATTTGATTTCTTTTGTCTTATTTCAGGTTCCATTCGATCAAGTTCAAATCAATTGTCCACGAACTGAGTCCCATCCATCGTTAATATAACAAACATTTCATTTTCATTCCATAATCAACAGAAGCCGTATCGAACACTAATAACCACATCGGCTCTACATCTCCCTTCGATTTAAACTCTACTGCGTAAATATAAAGATAAATCTTGATTGATCAGTTTCAGAGGATGGTGTTCGACAGACTGGCTGGGTTATAATTTGATGTGGCCAGCAAATTGCATATGATGATGAAGAGGATCTCGGTGGCTGTCACGTAACATCATAATGAAACCCTCCCAATAATTATACCCAGATAATATCCTGGACAGGGTCAGATTAAGGAGACAAGAGCGGGACACATGCTGGTGGTATCGGGGTAGAACCGGAAGTCATGTGGGATTATGGTAAATATTGTTTTTTTTTTTGGTGTTTTTTTAATATATAGAATAGATCGACGTTTGGTCACCACTCGCCTGATGGTAAGCGACGATGTGGCCGAGGATGGAACACGTTGACGCAAGCCTATTATTAAATAATATAGTATAGTTTAGTTTTTTTTTTTTTTAAATAAACAAAATACTAGCTAAAACTAACACTAAATAAACAGTTAGACTGTCCATAGACCGTTGAAGATCTAAAGACAGTTCTAAAGTATAGTTTAGTTGTATTTGTCTTATGTATGTAATTCTGGTGTGAACAATAAACAGTTATCTATCTATCCAAAAAATAAGCCGATGCAAAGCGAGACGGAGTCGCACGTCATAAGGAGCTTTTTGACAGTGCAAGTCCGACACAGGAATGAAATTAAACAGCTCTACAGATCATTTACCAAAAAAAACGATAGAAAATGCAAAGGGAACCCACATTTCTTCGAAGGCAAAGTGGGTATAGCTTGTTAGTGACCTTGGGATCGTCACAAATTCTAGTGGCTCGCCTCTGTAGAGAGGGAGTATAGAGGCTGCAGCTCGTAGTCTGGTACGCGATTTCCAGAGGTAGGAGCAATACTCCTACCTCTGGAAATCTATGCGCGGCTGCTCTTAGTATCGCTGAGTTTCGCTTTGGCCTCTAGAGCTCCGAAACTAGACCTCACTAGAAATGTTAACGCCGAGGACTTCCATGCAAGTTCGTAATTTTTTCTATCTGATTCAACTTCTTTTTATCTTACTTTTTACTAATTTTTGAATGCGAAAGTGTTTGCTTGTTCCTCATTTACGATTCATGTTTAAAAAAAACCATTACTCGTATCATGGACTTCATTTTACTTTTTCTTAGAGCAGTTTTACAACGAGTACTTCCCCTTCTTGACACCTCAATCACTCCCTGCCAATCTAGAACCAGTTTCTCACCTTCCATTCACATAAGGCTTGATAACGTACTCCGATATTCAATAGATGGTATCGATATATCTATATCTGACTATCTGCGCTCTTTGGCTTCACCTGTTTTAGTAACCACTAACTCTATCGACGTAGGTACTAATGTAATATTATATGACTTTATAACCGTATATACTAAAGTTATATGATTATTTACGGGATATTTACCGTGGTAAGGTTGTGGAAGGAGCTCCCGATATTTCGGCGCAGTTACATGCACCATGTTCACGGGAAGACTGAAGAATAATCATATAATAAAATAAATAATCATATAACTTTAGTGAACAACCGTGATAGTTTAAAACGTATATACTACTACGTACTTTCATTTTTCTAGGTTACAATTAAAATAAAATAATTTAATACTGAACTAAAACTACTAATAAATAAATATACGTTGAACTAAAAAAAACTAATATAAAAATAAGAACAGTTGGAAGGCTTTTCTGTAAGAAAACGCTTTATACGATAAGCCTCCGCAGTGTACTGAATATTTGTATGTCATAAATTTTTTGTTTATTAAATTTTTGTTTGGCTTTTTTGATTACCAAAGAGACCGAAACAATCGGATGAAATTAATTCTGTACGATTCTAAGACTTTTAACCATTACGATAGCGACCATTAGTAGATCTGTTTTGACTCAAAATAAAGACAATCATACAAACACAATCTCTCATTTAATATCTATCGAAGTATACATCTAGTTGTGATTAGCAATCTCAGCGGATGTTTAAATTGTAACATAGCATATGAGTTGCCGTTTTTTTCTGACGGTACTTTGGTAATGAAGTTTTTTATCTATGACATATTGTTAAGTCTAAGAGAGCAATGTATAAAAAATTGTGATCTCAATCTCTCTGATTCACCAGGAATCCTATGAGTATTGAAATTCCAAAGAAAAGGTTATACACATTATCAGCCATTAATGTCCACTGCTGAACAAAGGCTCTCAGAGGGGTGTTGCCATAATCCCCACGCTTGGCAAGCGGCTTGGGGATCGCAGTACGTTCACCGTGTACTAATAGGATGCTGCTGCCCATCCTCCGGTGGTTCTGGTCGCAGTTTTAGGACATACCCGGGTCTAAAAGGTTATTAGTTATGTAGTCTGTAGCTTTTTGTTTTTTCTATTTTCTCATTTATCATATTTTTTTGGAACACAATTTATCCTAATTAAAGCCTACTGAAATTTAAAGAACATGATAATTATCAATATAAAAACAGACTTTATAAAAATGTCAGAACTGGACCAAATTAAAATGGGACCACAAGGGAAGCACTAGCTTTCAAATAAATAACCGGCCAAGTGCAAGTCAGACTCGCGCATGAAGGGTTCCGTACCATTATCTATAAAAACAGCAAAAAAATCACGTTTGTTGTATGGGAGCACCCCTGAAATATTTATTTTATTTTAATTTCATTATTTATTTTTAAATTGAATATAAAACTAAATATTCACAGAGTATAGGTATTATTAGGTATATTATACTAAATTTTCTGTGAATATTTCAAGCGTCTACCTGTTGCCGTTATCAATATCGAGCAAAAACGAGCAAAAAATCACGTTTGTTGTATGGTAGCCCCCTTAAATATTTAATTTATTCTGTTTTTTAGTATTTGTTGTTATTGCGGCAACAGAAATACATCATCTTTGAAAATTTCAACTGTCTATCTATCACGGTTCATGAGATACAGCCTGGTGACAGACGGACGGACAGACGGACGGACAGACGGACGGACAGCGGAGCCTTAGTAATAGGGTCCTGTTTTACCCTTTGGGTACGGAACCCTAAAAAAGAATCATCAGAATCGGTTCCCCAGTCGAAAGTTCTGAGGTACCAAAAAAAAACTGTCGAATTAAGAACCTCCTCCTTTTTGGAAGTAGGTTAAAAATATCTAAAATTGTTTATCTGACTTTTTGTTACTATAACTAATAAACATTTTAAAAACTCCCGGTAAAAGTGCGGATATTCTGCAAACGGCTGAAAAGATTTTGAATAATCATAGCTAAGAATATTTTAGATCAAGTCGCCTTTCATACAAGAAAAACTAAATCAAAATCGGTTCAGCCGTTTGAGAGCTACGATGTCATAGACAGAAATCACCTATGGGAGAGCGGGCACAACCTCGGGGCGGCTTCTGAAAAAGTTCTTTGACATGCAACAAATTTTCAAATTTTCAATAGTCGTAGAAAAAAGGTTGTTTGTTATGGATATACAGATGCTGCTCTTAAGAGGTGACTGGTTTATTAAAATATCCAGATCTTCCTGAGTTTTCCCCTATTCTGCTCATCTAATCTTCACGACTTTAGGTATGCTATCTCTCAAACTGGTGTTTACAAATGGCACAGATTTTTTTAGCATATCCATTTACCCAATCACACGGGACCTTTCTAACACGAATCCTACTCTCGATCGATCCATTATGTATTGTCTTCTTCATAACAATATTGCACACTATACTTTTTAATACACAAACATTTTGAACCGCCGATAAATTTAAATGTTTCATCGTACAAACTCATGCATACAAATTGGTAAATTTTATAAAGTATACTGACCACACTCGGGTGCATTATGGTAATGGCGTAATAATGTGATGGTAAGGTTTCTGAGTATAGTTCACTTATACTCTGTAGTTATTTTAGATAATTGTATCTTAACTTCATAAAAAAACATGCCGTCTAAGAAAGGGAACAAAAGCGCAAAAGACTAAAGAAACTCAAAAGCTGAAAGCTTTGAGTTACGTAGTTTTTATATGTACGTAATGGATGTAATTTATTGTTTTTTTCTCGTCCTGACGTGTGTCCACATGGTGGTAGAATTACCTTCCTTTGTTTTTCTTCTTACGCGCGCGTAAACAGAAAAACAAATGACGCTACTTCCACCACCATGTGGACACACCCTCCCGTTACCGGCCCGTATCACCCTTTGTTTCGTGACTGGCGAGTGTCAACTGTCAAGTCAACTGGTGCGTCGCACTGGCCAGTTATAAACAAGCTTCACAAGTGCTCGTATCATTTGCAACCATCCTTGGGCATAACAACTGGCGGTTAGCTGTTGTGGACTACGCTCGAAAAAGAAAATCTATTTTAGTTTAACAGATGGTGAGATTAATTTGAGAAATATTCCTATTTTTGATTTAAGTAAAAAAACAGCATTTCATAAAATAAAATAAAAACATTTTCATTGCTGAAATTTGGCAAGTAGATTATGTGGTAGAGAGATACGTTAAAAAGGATTTTCCAATACCTAGAGGCCGATCTAGAAAGTCAAAATAGGATTGAAAATTTATAATTAAAGTATGAGCATACGAAGTCGCTTACAACAGCTAGTACAAAATATAAATAAATCAAATCAAATTATTTATTTGTAATTATAAGTAGAATTCAAATTATAAGTTATATTTTTGAGACATGGTCAAAGGTTCTAACAATAGGTGAAATTGCCTTTAGACACTTTATATTTTGAATTTTCCTATAACTAACTGATTATCTTAACTAAAGTAAACCGATCCTAATCGCCGTTAAAATTATACTTATTAAGATGGATACCTCTTTGATTCGGTCCCCCAATTAGGTCATAAAAGTTGTCTTATCACGGAGCTATTAACCGACAAACACAAGGGGGGTTTATGGGTTTAACTACACGAAATCATTGGCGGCCATTTTGAACAATCTGCCTTCGATTTACAGCCAATTAGCTCAATAAATACAGGGGCTTGCCTGTAACGGAGCCCGACACTGGTGGGGCCATTAACACGGCGGGAGGACGTCAGCGTCATCTGTCAAAGTTGGCGTTGTCAACGCTCAAGAAAAAAACTAATGTACCGAAGAAGTAAATATAATAATATAATATAATATAATATAATATTTATTTCAAGTAAATTAACTCATAGTTCACAATTTAAATTATTAGCCACATTACAAAAAATTACAATTAAAATACTAACACTACTTTTAATTCATTAAAATATCAAAATAATAATCATTATAAATAAAAACTAATCAATTTTAAAATATATTTACATAAAATGTCAAACATGTACTTAATTTAGTAATTAAAATGGCACCCTATAAGATCTATGTGTAACGTGCAATCCGCAGCAGTGAGCAATGTAAGGGCAGTCAAGCCTGCCCGCGAGCGCGGCCAGCATGCTGTTAGTACTCCCCCGCACCCGCCGCACCAGCGAGCCGCATCTCTTTCGCATTGTTGCGTAGAAGCAGTCAACGTGCGCTTCCGCAAACATTGTAGATGTGCTGCAACAGCGGGGGAGTCCCACCAGCATCCTAAACGCGTTGTTGAACTGGACACGGAGGGCGTCGTACGATTTTTGCGTATAGCTAGTCCACAGGCTGCACGTGTAGAATGTAGTGCAGTAAGCCCTGAAGAGCGTTATTTTAACGTCAGTAGAACATCGTGCAAACCTGCGGATCACCATATTGGCTCTAACCGCTAACGCCCTCCTCTCCCGTTCAATATCAGTGTCGTCCTTCAGGGTAGGTGTGACCAAATGGCCCAAATCATTTATTGCACATTATGCTAAGTATTAAGTAAGTAGTTGACACTTATATTAACACAACTACCCAATTTGGGTATGGTATTGTAGGTATGGAGCGGCCCGATCTGTCAAATCATCTGTTAATAGTCTATCTGCTTCGGAAGCCTTCTATTTCCCTCGCGCACTTCAACATTTTAGATTATATAAAATGATTGAATGTTTTATGTCAAAAATCACGAGTGAATCGATTTTTTCTAAGCAAGCGTTATCCTACGTACGCCGCGTCATCGCATAACATCAGGTGATTTGGCGGTCAAAAGTAAGCCTACTATTTAAAAAAGAACTAGTTTAAATAGTTACAAACCATGTCGCATGAAGCATAAACTTTAAAAATTGAGCGGTAATAAGATGCAGTAACCAACCTATCAGCATAACAACATTAACAACCAACGTAAATATAGCAACAATAGTGGTATTGTTGATGGTTTGTTTGTAGAAACCTTTTTACAATGCTCCATGTTGTATCTGGGCGATAAAACCTTCAAAGAATACAAGTATGAATACAATTGCAGTTCAGAATTGTATAAAATTTGTTGTAGTTTGTATAGTTTTTAGTCTTGAACAGATATTCTAATATCTACACTAATATTATAAAGAGGAAAGATTTGTACCTATTTTTGTATGTTTGTATGTTTGTAATGAATAGGCTCCGAAACTACTGAACCGATTTGAAAAATTCTTTCACTGTTGGGAAGCTACACTATCCCCGGGACGCTGCTTAACGAATGTCTAACTTCATGGCCCGAACTTTATGAATAGGCAGTAAAACTAATCAAATGTGAGCCGAATTGACGAATAAGTTCAGTTTATGGGAATCTCGAGCGGACACAAAACAACGGTCTCTAATTGATCATAAAAATTAATTATTGAAATGACATTAGGCTGGAAACACTGCCCAGTTTTGTTACTGATTAAAACGCCCTAGAGCCGTCGGTAAACTTCAGTGTATGTCATGAATTGACACGTTTTAGTAGCTTCATACTGAAATTCGGTGCATTAATATTATAGGCACGAGGATGAGTAATGCTACGTACTAATTATGACGTATACTAAATTAATATGTTATGTATTTAAGGAAATTTATGTGATTAAAAAATATATACATATATCAAAAACAATTGCGATGAAAATAATTGTATCGGAATTAGTAATTTAAGTGAACACTAACTGCCGTACTATTTTGTGAACAGTAGCTTACGGCAAGTCAAATCATAAAATGTAAAAGCTTTCTATTTAATGGTGTTTTTAAATGTGATTTTTTTAATTACTACTCTATTAAGGTAGCAGTTGACAGATAACGCGAATTTTTGATATCAGTGACTTATCCGGTAATGGTAAATATTTGGATTGGTTAGTCAATAATTACCTTAATAAATTTAAAAAGTTTTTTGTCATTGGGTAATTCGTAATTTTAACAAATTAAATAAAATTCACTAAAAGCCATTACATACTTATTTAGTTTGTTTTTATTTAAGTTTAAATGCTTTCTGTGATAACAGTGAAGCTAACGCGCACACACATCACATCACATCATCAGCCAATTAACGTCCACTGTTGGACAAGGCCTCCCTCATAGAGAGGGGTGTTGCCATAATCCCCACGCTTGGCAGGCGGCTTGGGGATCGCAGTACGTTCACCGTGTACTATTAGAACGCTGCTGCCCATCCTCCGGTGGTTCTGGTCGCAGTTTTAGGACATACCCGGGTCCAACGCACACAACAAGCTAAAATTACTAATTATTGTATTCATCATCATCAGCCATAAGACATCCACTGCTAAACATAGGCCTCTCCCTTTAACCTCCACACTGAACGACAACCTACCACCTGCATCCCGCCCGCGATGGATGCCCGCGACTCTCACGATGTCGTCGGTCCATCTAGTGGAAGGCCTACCTACGCTGCGTCTTCCGGTTCGTGGTCTCCACTCAAGAACCTTTCTTCCCCATCGGTTATCAGTTCTTCGAGCGATGAATTATTGTATTACAAATTATTAATTGTACAGAACAAATAAAATTATGCGACAATACCATAAATTAAAATTATTGTAAATTAAAACTAATAATAAAAAATAAATAGTGCCATAATGCGGATTGACTTCCAGGCCAATGAAAGCGCAAAAATATAAGTATTTTGTTTTATGCCAAACAGCTTAGCGTTCGCCTAGATATACAAGAAAGCAAGTTATAAAAAAACTTTGCTGTCATAAATTGCGGTACTGGAGGTCATAATTTCCAAAGTGAGTGCTTGCTCTGAATTATAGTCATATATTAAACTTAACATGCAATACTCAGTTTATCTAGTATTTTAATCACATTTTAATTCCACAATAACGGTAACCCTCATGCAGGTCCGATTAACTAAAACGTCCAGAACTCTACACCAATTAAAAAAACAAAACAAAGCATTTCCCATCTTTGTGTCGCGAAATAATTACCTGTTTCGGTCCCGAACGATTTTCTTTTCCATTTAACACAAATGTGGCATTCCATTTCTTTTTGTGATTATGAATAATATATGTACGGGAGAGTGTCGGACGCATTGGTGTTTGTTTGTGGTGCGATGGTGGTGCGTTAGAAAAAGCGATTTAGTTTCACCACACGTTTAAATTGTTTCTTTCCAATTTGCAAAATGACCGCGCGGATTGAATGAAGAACGGACCCTTAAAAAACTATGAGTTCAATAAAAAATTATATCATATTATGTATGTTTATGATGATAGAGACGATTAAAAACAAATTAGTTCCACCTAACTCGATAGATGGCAACACATCCGTATATGTTAAACAACTAACCGATATCTACAACTTATTATCCGAACCACGGTAGATTAATCTAAATATACTTACCATTGAAATATCTAAGTATATAAACTAGATTAAGGATTGCTATTGTTATATATTAGTGCTAATCATATAATGTATAGAAATAAGGTAATTAAGATAAAGTCTCCGTTGATGTCGGTGGAAAAAAGGTACAATATCATGTTTATTATTGTCATTATCAGTCAGAAGGCGTCCACTGTTGAACATAGGCCTCCCCCTTTGACCTCCACACTGAACGACAGCCTGCCAACTACACCCACTGAATGCCCGCGACTCCTACGATGTCGTCAGTCCATCTAGTAGGAGGCCTACCTACGCTGCGTCTTTCAGTTCGTGATCTCTACTTAAAAACCGTTCTTCCCCGTCGGTTATCGGTTCTTCGAGCGATATGTCACTTTAGACAAAACAAAATACAAAGAAACTTATAAGAATGTATTTCTTTCAACCCGCTCCTCAGTCAACTTCAGACCTACTTTCCGAGTATGAGTAATGAAAATAATATTTCGCACTGTGTCGGTACTGTGTCGGAACTGCGCCACAAGCGCTGCTTCTCGCTTCACTCACTACACAAACGACAGGTTAATTCTAAACTGGTACGTGCTCAAAAGTATTAACTGAAATGTAGCGTGATGTGTACGAACTGAATAGACCAGATGCTGATGAATGCAGACGACAATTATTATAAAAAACACCAAAGAAGTGTAACACAAAGTATTTGTGATGATGTGGGTATGTGGTTCTGCATAATAAACATTTATGTATAAACGTATTTTTAATAGTTTTCTTTGTAATGGTAGAAAAAAGAATTCCGCGTTTATAGAAAATAAAACACCTTGTATGCTAAAAAGAAAAATTAATCTAATCAGAATAGGAAGTACCATGAAACTACAAAGAAATAAATACCTTTCAAAATACATCAAGGATCAAATAATACACGGTACGCTTATTAAACTTGCTTAGTACAGTCATATGTGGATACCGCAAACTTAAAATTTCCATAGCTTTTATTAGTATCTCAAATGCTGATTATCTTGAAACACTCACTAATCGTTTTCCAAGTCTCGAATTTACAAAATATTAAAATAATTACATAGTTAGGTATACATTTTATGTTACTTAGTAATAAACATATTTTTAAGACATTTAGGTAGATTTTTTAGAAGAAACTTCAAAAATATAGATTTACTTAGTAATAAACATATTTTTAAGACATTTAGGTAGATTTTTTAGAAGAAACTTCAAAAATATAGATAGATAAATAGAAGAAAACTCAACAGTAAATAGTTAACAGCTAGATAAATATAATTTGATTAGCTTTTTCGTGATGATCAGCGCTCGCGCACAACGAAGACCAAGTTAACATGTTGTATTTTATTAATAAGGACTAAAAATATATATTATATAAGGACTTATATCTTAGTTCATAGTCCTACATACTTAGTCGTTTATATTTTCTTCCTTATTAGCTACATCCAAACCAATAATTTCTTCTTTAGCATCTAAATTCCTTTATTCAGTTGTATGGTATGAATGCCTCATTGAATGGATCCCTAAAAACCGGAGACCTGCAATGAAACCAGCTGTGATTACCATAATTTCATCGCTCCACGTGTCTGGCGTCGCTGGCGCATAAAAACTGGCAATAATCACAGTACAATGTGGTACACTCGAATGAACAAGTTCTAGAATAAGAATTACACAACTTAATTTTTTTATGATATTACGGTGATCGCTTACCATCAGGCAGCTCGTTAGCTTGTTTGCCCCGGGTATGGTAGGTATACATTTTATTTATTTTCTTAACAAATCCAGTTGGTAGTTTCTAGATAGATTATTTCTAATTAAATGGCGCATTCTAATTTAAAACAGTTTTAGTTTAGTTTTTAAAATATGTATCCTTATTTCTCTTTTTTTAATAAATTGGATATTTTTAGTTTTAATTACTTAAGTCCTAGAACTACCAAGAAATAATGCATAAACACACTTATATAAATTTAGCTGGTGAGGTAAAATAAATAATTAATAAATTATATTCCAAATATTATATTTGTGATTATAATTAAGTTCGTATTATTATGTAACCTTTAGGAAAAGTATTACATTTTTAATAATATAAAACAGTGAAACTTACAAAGACATACCAATGCAGTCATGCTTGTAAATACTTTTCTCGTCCACTGCACCGCAGTACAGTAGTTAAGAAAAGCTCCACCAGTGTGGCGAGTGCTGGCTACCGTCCACCGTACGGAATAATAGCTTTTTTACATTAACGTCTTCAAATCGGCTGTCATATTTCGGACATAAGCACTCCGCCGGCGGGTTTACTCGAATTTTTGATTTAATGACGGTGTTGTACGGCTGAAGCGAAAATGCGGAAATACGACAGGTTTTGTGTCATCCTGAACATAATAAATACATACAATGAACGTCATACTGAACGGCAGATGGCTTTTAAATATATATGACACTTATAAGAATATGCTAGCTTCTTAAAAACGTTAATTAATATCGTCTTTAGAAGATATTTTAGTCAATTGATAGGTTATATCATTTTTCTACCGTGAATTTAGTGTAGATGATTGTATAACTGTTCACAGACACATAATTATTCCATTAAATACATTAGAGTTTACTTGATATTTACTGTACCAAATTTTACCAATACTCGACAATTCGTTAATAAAAGTTATAGCATATGTATTGCATGCCACGAAGGATCATAGTTTTGTTACCCCGAATTATGAAATTACTTTACCAAGTTTACTTACTCAAAGTTCGGAAAATTACACATAACGAACCCAAATCCCTGATTGAACTTACACGAAATGTTTTGCAAAAAAAATCAGTGAGCTATCATCAATATGCTGACAAGTATATACTTTGATTTTTTAACCCCCTATAAAAATCTGATAATAATCTTCAAATGGCTGAAAAGATTATCATACATACCTAAGAACACTACCAATCAAGTCACCTTTCAAACAAAAAAAAAACATCAAAATCGGTGCAGCCGTTTGGGAGCCATGACGCCACAGATAGACACATAAATACACACGTTAAACTTATATCACCCCTCTTTTTACGTCGAAGTTTAAAAATAAGCCCAGACAATACAATTTCTACAGAGGTAAGCAACCTCACGTAAACAAATATTTACGCAACCAATATTCCTCACCATCCAATGTTATTAAAGTCTCAATAAAAAATCCTAGGATGAAGCATATAATGGGATGTTGGTCGCTGGAGGCATCGGGCGATCGGCTACTGATACGAAGCGTGCCTGGGGCGCACCATTAGCGCTGCCATACCGGCTCCCGACAGTACCACTGCTGTCACCACACGACCTACTCAACCGCAAGACACAAGCGACCGTACACTGACGAACAGTTACACTATTTGTTTTGGCAACGGGGGAGAAAATATTCTAAAGAGACCCACCTGCATTGGGATGCAACCGTTTGTGTTCAAATCATCAGCCAGAAGACGTCCACTGCTGAACATAGGCCTCCCTCTTTTACCTCCACATTGAACGACATCACTGACACTGGATGCCCGCGACTCTTACGATGTCGTTGGTCCATCTAATGGGAGGCCTACTTACGCTGCGTCTTCTGGTTCGTGGTCTCCACTCAAGAACCTTTCTTCCCGATCGGTCATCAGTACTTCGAGCGATGTGGCCTGCCCATTGCCACTTCAACTTGCAAATTTTAATAGCTATGTCGAAACCATACACATGCTTACCCAAGCGTGTTTCGTGAAACTGTCAAATCAACACCGAACTGTAACTATAACATGAGTTTCTTCCAAAAGCGAGTTAATAGAGTTTTATAAGGTTGTCAACGTATCTGTGATGCCTCTGGTGTTACAGGTATCCATAGGTGGAGGTGATGGCTTACAATCTGGGGGCCCGTTAGCTTGTTTGCCATTTATGGCATTTAAAATAACTGATTTTGTCCCAGCATCTCCTGAGCATGCTGGTATCCCTACAGGTACATTATGATTGCACCAAGAATCGACACAAAAAGCAGCTCCCTTGATTACCTCACAACTCATGTGGCGGATGATATTGTTAATTTCATTCGACATGTCCATGATTTGTGCTTCTTATAATGGCGCACGAGTTTTAATTTATGAATGAATTATTTTTTGTTGTAGGTGTTTG
This sequence comes from Agriopis leucophaearia, assembly GCA_949125355.1. Classification (NCBI taxonomy): domain Eukaryota; kingdom Metazoa; phylum Arthropoda; class Insecta; order Lepidoptera; family Geometridae; genus Agriopis; species Agriopis leucophaearia. The sequence goes on along the minus strand of OX421268.1, from coordinate 18,155,820 downwards.
AATAAGTCACATTAAGAAGAGTCATTTTTAACCGACTCAAAAAAGGAGAGGGTTTCTCAATTTGATTGTATTTTTTTTTTTCTTGTTTTTTACTTCAGTACTCCGTCATAATATGGACCGACTATCCGAATTGGAAAATTTTAAAGGATTGGTCTCATAGAAATTTCTTCAAAATCAAATTATTAATTTGGCTTTTAAATAAAAATAAATGGATAATTCAGGTAATTGGATGACAATAGTAATTAAGTCATCCAAGTAACCAAAATAGCGTATTTTACAAATCTTTTAAGTCGACCATTTTCATTGATTATTATTGTGCTTTTTTTTCTTTGGATGAAAATTTCTATTGACAAACAAGTTTAGTGAAGAACCTCAGACTGCTGAAAATGCTGTTCTTCATCCAACCAATGTAAGAAACATTGCCTTTCAGTGCGGCAATACTGCTAGCATGCTGGATAGGCTGCAACAGTCGTTAAGTAATACAATTATTTGTGAAGGAAGTTAAGTATTTTAATTAGACTAAATGCACTTTAATCTATCTATTTAATATATATAAAAATAAACCCCTATTTCTCCTAGTCACGCTATAACTTGAGAACGGCTTTACTGATTTAATTCATCTTTTTTTTTGTTTTCTAATACTTCGTAGAAGGTTCTTACATATAAAAGCGGCTGGACCGATTTGAAGGAAATTTTGTGTCCCCTTGTGTCATAGTAGTGAGACCGAAGGCCAAGCTTACATATGTGCGAAGCCGGAGCCGATTGCTAGGATCTGTTAAAAATAAAATTATGGTTTAAATTAGACGCACATGCTCATATTAAGAGTAGCAGTTGTAATGAGAAAGTTAGATGAAGGGCTAGAGAAAGTGTTTCATTTTATCTTTGCTCTGATTATTATGAGCATTAATTTGACGAGCATGATACAAATACAGTGTTATTATTATTAAAGACATAAGCAGTATCAAAGTAATGGATACATCTTTGAAAATTCAAACTTGTTTTAGGAGGAAAAGCACCGATGTTGTAAAACTAAACAGATATTAAAGAGCTTCACCATAGATTTAAAAACATACGGATGTTGGGTTGGGAACATAATTCACGAAAAAAAGTATCCTGACTTTTTTAGAATAAAAGTGACATACATTTTAAAGTACCGATAAAATAGTATAAATCATGTTTTCACAATGTCTTATTTAGTTTGCAACAATAAGCTATCAGACCGGTGTTTGATTTGTCAAAAAGTACAGGCTTAGTGAAAAATATAATTGAATTAATATAGTTACTGAAGAAACTATGTAAACAGGCTATTAAGTTCTATATGATATGGAATATAAAACGAGATATGAGCGTTTGAGGTTTTTGTTTGGTTTGCTTTGAACTTTTGTAGCAGTGAGTGTCAGTATGAAATTTGTATTGCGTACTTACCAGTGATGTCATACGAAAGTATGGTGCGCTCTCTGTCTAGCAAGACATTAATATGCATATATATTAATTAATTTTGAACATATTTCAATTTTGTTGTCGGTGTTCGGCTCTGTTTATGGTCAGCTTATTAATAAGATAATAAAAAAATTGGCCAGTAGCCTATTGCAGTTTAATATCACAGATTACTACATAACTCATATACAGTTATACATACATACTACATAGTTAACTACGAGTATATAGTTATTTTTGGAACAGGCGTTTTTGCGTGTCGATTCAATATCCACAATTTAAAATATGTTTGGGCTCTACCATCATTACTTTAAACTATCACGGTTGTTCACTACAGTAATATGATTATTTACGGGATATTTACCGGGTAAGGTTGTAGAAAGAGCCACCGATATTTCGGCGCAGTTACACGCATGCTATATCGGGAGCTCCTTCCACAACCTTACCACGGTAAATATCCCGTAAATAATCATATAACTCTACCATCATGTTCGTCTGTACCTAATAATGAAGGGAAATATACTCAGAGTCCGTTTACTGGAAGCTCAAAGTACATACATCGCACTTACACTGGAAACGATATCTACAAATTATCGTTCCTTACTTAAACACACGGTAAGTACGTCTGCTGGATGCGCCCTAGATTAAAGAGAGACAGAAGGAACCAACGAGCTGGTCACACTATGTTACTAGTTCAAAATTACCCTCTTGTAGTGGTAGGACTCTTTTGCAGGGGTCCGCCTGGGGAACTATTAGGTACACCTTTGCCAGTTATTCAAGCGCCAAGCAGTAGTGTGCAAACACTACTGTGTTCCGGCAATGTTTCCAGTAAAATTACAGGGCACACAGAGATTTGACATCTTATATCTCGGGGTGACGAGCGCAGTGCATTGCCATCCAGGGTTTTCAACTGTTGAAGTTCAAAATTCTGAGTGGCGTTAAGCTGTTATGGGCAAGCGTGAAGAGCTATCAGGTGAGCAACTTCGCTCGTCTCGTCACTCAGTATCATAAAAAAAAAAACTCATGTAGTTTTTTATGCCATAAGAGGCAAACTAGCTGTCGGGCTGCTTGATGGTAAGAGATCTCCGTCGCCTATGGATACCTAAAACACCAGTGGCATCACAGATACGAGTACGTTGCCGACCCTTAAAGACTCTATTAACAGCTCTTTTTAAGAACCCCATATTATAGTAATTCGGAAATGCCACAGGAGCGCTCATTCACAAATTGCAGGTAATTATGTACTTACACTATGTCCATTCGTTTATTTGCTCTGACATCTGCAAAAATATTATAAAAAAACTGAATAAAAACCACAAATTTTGATCACTTTCGCTAGATTTTTTAACAAGACTGTGTCGTACCCGATATACATCAATGAAATATTAAAAGACAATGTTATTGTTCAGCTTTTTAATATGTTATTGCAGATATCAGAGTACATAGACGAATGAAAATGGTGTAGCGATCTGTCGGTGCTTTTCAGGTATTTCTTTAGTACACTAAATTTTCAGACAATATGCTGTCTACAGACTTTGCCAACGAACGCGAATGAACATTATTGGACGCGAATGAACACTATTGGACGGGAATGAACACTATTGGACGGGAATGAACACTATTGGACGCGAATGAACTACGGATTGTCTCGCTTTTGCTGAATGTCGGTACGTTGTGTAGAGAACTATTTATTTGACATAACTTATTATTTTAAATAATACAATGAAATATCCATTATATAATTTTTTAAGTAGGTTTAAGTTTTCTCCAATGGTGTGTCTGTATTTTTGGTGTTGTTTTATTGCATGCATTTATAAATATTTATTTCTATTATTAATATAAAATAATGTGTACAAATATAAGCGCATTAACCGGAGGCTGTTAACTGGCTATAGGGCAGGGCATCCAAGATTTTGCGGCTAGCCAATTACTAATCTGTAATTACCTATGTCTACGATTGTTATTTTAACTGGTGTGTAATAAATAATTAAAAAAACCTCTGATGCAGAAAGAGGGGTGTTATAAGTTTAATGTAATGCATATGTGTATGCGTAGCTCCTAAACGACTAAGCCAATTTTGATAAAGTTTTTTTTTTGAAAGAATTATGTTCAGCCTTTTGAAGATTATAAGCTCTATCGAGGGTTTAAAAAATCAATTTTGAAGTACCTACTAGTGGCAATTCATTTGCATACTCTTTGCCCACTCTTCTAGAGCACAAAGATGAACCGATCTCTAGAAGCGATAGTCGATCAGCGATCACCGCTCGTCGCTAATAACTACGCTCTGACGGGTTAAGAAGCCATTTCCTGCCCCACCATCTAATTTACAGATCACTTTAAAGTATGCCTTAATTCGGTACTTGCTTGATGGAATAGTTTTCTTCTGATGCGTTCGGATGTGTTGGTGTGATTAAAATACTCGTTATGTAGTCGTAGGAACAGAATATTAATATAATTTTATGTACAGGGGCCGTACGACTACCTAATTAACGCGGGCTTGAAACAGCGCAGTGCGGAAAATACGCGAACGAAAACCTTAGTGCGCCCAGATACAGTTTGCGGTCGCGCAATTTTCGCAATCACCTAAACTGAATCGTTTTTAACCGGTAGCCGTAGAGCCTCATGTTCATTCATTGAGGTGGCTACTGAGTGCCTAGTTTTTACACCACCTTGCCCTACCAATACTACAAGGCTTATACTTTTTAGAGTTCCATACCCAAAAAGGATGTAAACGGGACCCTATTACTAAGCCTGCGCTATTTGGCCGTCCTACCTTTTACTGGTTGTATTTTTAGAACCGTAATATATTTGTTTGATTACTTCAGAATACCTGGCCAAGAACGTGTCGAGACACGGATATAAGGGTTCAGTAAACGAATCCATTAAATTGTGATCGCGTTCATAGTTCAGAATTTTTGGTAATAGAAAAATTCGAACGAATAAAGCTCGGTGGACTTCAAATTTCAGAGATATATCATCCCGACAACATATACTTTTAATGATTTATACAATAAGGAAGCCACTAGAGAAACATTATTTGCTGAGAAAAAATAATTAACAACAATGCCTTTAATAATTTTCATTCTTATTTTACAAAGTTAAGTATTTCTAAAAACTCAGACTATATAAGAAACTTAAAAAAATCTCATAAATGAATAAATATAGCAAAACTACTTGATATTATAGCACTAACAATCTAATTCGCTTTACTAACCATTAAACTTCACTCTGATAGTGAAACCTGCATCTTAAAAGAGCATCGTAAAGCTTAGTAGCTTAGTTCTTTACTTGGATCTGCAACTTTGTTTTGTGAGAACTTAATTATATTTTTATGAGCAGCTCTTTTAATTTTAATGGTAATTGCGTAATGAGTTAATGGTTTTGTTACTTTGAAATGCAAAAGGTGTAACAGCCACTTTGAAAATACATTCCTATACCACTGCAACGCGAACTATATGCTAGAGTAAGTAACTAGTGAAAAATATTGGTATGCGTGCCTTAGTACAGATGATTTCAGGGTAGGTAAACCCATATTAACGATGCGTGGTCTCCACTCTAAAACACGTCTTTCCCGACGGTTATTGAAATAAGGAACAAGTGTAAATTAATGGTCTTTTAGTTGAAGCTATTATATACATAGTTATTTTAAGTTTTTGTTAAATTTCTGTTTTTTAAGTTGTGCATAATAAATTATTTGTTATGTTTTTACACCCTCGATTAAACAGCTTCGCAGCCGCGAGACGCAGCTAGCAAGGCTCTACCGACGCTACGCCGCACGGTAGCCGGCTCTATTCGATTATTGTCTCGATTATAGTAATCGAATAGGACCGAACTGGGTTATTTTCTACGTTACATCAGTATCGATTTCATTAAATCGCCACGGATTTATTAAACCACCGGATGGGTTTTTGTTGGGCACCATTTTTATTATGACTTACAAACTAGAAAGGTAATTACTACTTGCAGGATAAAGAGTAGTAGGCTAAGTAGTTGTCTCATTTATTTGATGGTGCATACATATTTACCTACTAGACCGAGTAAGACTTATATACGTAAAATACTCTACATAACTAGATCGAACTGTGACTAGCAAAATCCTCATTGCAAAGTCACAGTTTTTAAATGTATAATCGTATTCAACTTAAATATTAATATAAAAACGCAGACCCAATATAAAAAAAAGTTATTTTTCTCTTTTTTATATTGCAAGTCACAATAACATGAATTGTTTTGAAGTTACAACAAATAACAACAAAAGTTACATGAAATATTTTTTGTTAACGCGTTTTATTTAAAAAAGTGTTTGAACTACTTACTGAACTATTCGTAAGGAGGGCAGAAAACTCCTCGACTATTTTTACATTTACATCCAAACTTAAAAATTGAATTTGCGTGACTAATATACGCCAATATTTTTATGAATATTGGATCAACGGCACGCAAGCTATCATCGAAAAAATATACAAACATGGGATTAATCAAAACCCGAGTTGTTCTCGTGGACTCTGAGTACTTCGCTTCACTCAATCAATCCATACATGGTAGTCTATGCTTGAGTTTATACAAAAAGATATCCCAGTTTATACCGTATAAATCAATTTGAATTTGAATAAACACTTTAAAAAAAACCTTGCTTAAGCATACACTCAGTACTCAATTTTGGGTGACCAAAAATCATGGAACTCGCGTCATGGTCACGCTGTCACAGAATACATAATACACAGAACGGTGTATTTTAAAACAACATATAAGTATATTTTAAGTTGAGCTTCTGCACACAACTACTCGTTGGCCAGCGTAGGTGGTTACAATATTTTACGAAGTATGCTCCACTCTATAACGACGGTGGATTGATTGATTGTGTATTTCATCGGACCTAGTTGTGTGTCTGTTATGAGCTGTCTCTATTAACTTTTACTTGTTTTATTTCGGCAGCTATTTAATTATTGTTTGTATCGGAAATAATTACATACTAAAGATATCCAAACATAAAAAGTTTAATAAAATGTGATGTCATCAGTTTTCACAGAATGTGGCAAGAATACCACGCAACTAAAATTATATCATCTACATATTTAAATTCAGATATTCTTTAAAGCAACTAAATAATACCACAGTAAATAAAAAGTAATTAGATTTAATTTGAACTAAATTATTATTCTTAATCACATCACACTTAATATTATAAATGCGAAAGTAACTCTATCTGTTTGCTATATAAACACGGCTAAACGGCTTAACTGATTTCAATAAAACTTTGCGAGGCAATAATATGTATCATGAGGATTGAGGACGGACATAGGCTATTTTTTTCTGAAGAAATCATAGACGAAGTTGCGGGTACAGCTAGTCATTAATAATTTAAATTACAGTCTGCTTCACGGAAATCCCCTGATGTTTCACTCCTACAATAATTACTTTGAAATTTAAATGAGACTTTTGAGATATCATCATCAGTCGTTTTGCGCAGGTTATCACTCCACCTGGCCACAGAGTGGTACACTGCGTTTACCTAAACGTGGTTTCCACTTTACAACTTCTCTACCTCATTGGTACTGCATTCTCTACCAGATTGGATTTGGATTGGTTGATTGGTTTGTGGTTGGTTGGTGATATCTTCTAAAACACGCGTGAACAGTTTCAGGGACATCCCCTTGTCTCACTCCTGTACGCATTGGAATATACTTAGACTGCTGGTTCTGTACTTGAACATTCATGATCGCAGCGTAGGAAATACACTTTGATGCACCGATATTCCACTTCGCAACGGCCTCAAAGACTAACCAGGTTTCGACTGAGTCAAAAGTTTTCTCATAATCCACAAAAACAAAACACAGAGGCTGGTTTTATACTCTTCGGTCCTCAGTATAATCTCCTTCATTGTGTTCTATGACGCCAAATGCTGAGCGAAACCCGGCCTGCTTTGGAGGTTATGGCCTATTATAAGCAATTATGAATTACCGATATTGCTATCAGGTTTTGGATGATCCGCCACACGCAATAGGACCCCAATATTTACGCTGTCAACTACACACTAAAGAAAAAAAAAAAACTATTAAAATATTATGCAACTGTTTGCAATCTTAGTTATAGAAAACATGGAGAACTAGTAGTCTTTTTAAAAAAAAATTTTTTTCGCAATTATTATAAAGACTTAATAATTAAAATCAGTTTAGAATTGGTGCAGTTATTGCGTAAAAGCAGTCGATATATGAAAATCTATTTTATAAAAGAGGTTTTTATCAGCAGTTGATAAAGAGATAGTTTCAACGCACAACAAAATGTAAAGCACCTAGGCAGAGTTGTTTGGCCCTCCGCTAGAAGTGTTCCATGTGTTTGGCTATCTTCAGTAAAACCGACCCTTATTCCAAAACCAAAACCTTTCAACGCATACAATGAATGAGTCAGTGAAAGTTGAAAATAAAACAGTAACAAATACGAATTAAGTAGGAAATAAGACAATAACACAATCATTAGGTCCCTCTGACCTTGCGGTCTGCAGGACCGTTAGGAGGATGTTTTGTACAAAAACTCAGGGCGCAGCTATTTCTCTGATCTGAGACCGCAAAGAAGCCGAGTGATATAAGGTTATAGGAGGCCCTTCTCATTGCGCAAGAATTTTTTGTTGGATTTCGATAGGGTTGATCCATTCGGTGTTTTCTTTTCACTTCTTTAGGCTGCTTAATGCTATAAAATTGCAAGTTATTACCAAGGGTGATTACTACAAAATCATAGCATGACATGAACTTTTTTATTCATAAACCAATAAAATAAAATTTGTTTGTATCAAGTCTACGAGTATAACGGTATATATACAAGAGATTGGATCTTGACTGGACTAACTATAGATGGGATCATTGTGTGTACTTTTTTATGACACCTGACATCTATAATTGTCTTTTGTATCGAGGGGTATTTCTTTTTAAATATATTTGCGTGCCTCAACGAGGATAAACATATTTCTACATTAGTATGATTTTGAATCAGCCCATTTTTCTACATGACAGTGTATTGGCAAAATAATTGAATCTGAATCTATGACATTTTAAAGCTGATGTGCATGCACAACAACTTTACATAATATGTTGACTCATCATTTCGTCATTTTTTATTTATTGTAAAACAGGCTTGCGCTTGGCCGCCAACTCGCCTGATGTTAAGCGATGATGCGGCCTACGATGGATCACGCTTGCCTAGAAGAAACCGATTTCACTATTTCTACGGGTTATATTAAACAGGACAAGATAATATGAGTTATAGGATAGGATGTAGGGACCAAAAATTTTTGATTGACACTTATTAGAATGATGATGATAATAATTACAATGCTATTAGGATCATTAGGGAAATTAAAACTAAAAAAATCCGCAGTGAAGTCGTTTGGCTAACTTCAATGCGTTTTTTTTTTTAGATTTAATGTATTTATTGAGAAACGGCTAAATTCACTGCGGCAAAAATGATCCCTGTAGCACTATATAGTAGGTACACTAAAGTCGAACATGAAAATCATAATGAAGGGCGACAACCAAACTTCTTTGCGTATTTCAATGTGTTTGTTTAAGTAAAATCCTGTTCACACGTACCTCCTAGATATTAGAGGAGACAAAAAATGGCCAATTACTTTGAGGTCGGGACCTTAAAGTCCAACGTTCTTCAAAGTGGGTTCATCAAATAATGAACACATCAAATACCATGTTTGATAAAAGAAATATTAAAAGTAAACAAGACAGTGTGCAGTCTCCGTAGGCTCTCCCTCGCCAGGGCGGTATGGCGAAGGCAGTTTTGACTATAAATAAGTGTTGTATTGTATTCAATACCCGCTACTGTGCGGCGGCGTTCTACAAAAGAATTCGGAATCTTTATTGTGGGCCTGCGTCTGAGACGGTCTGGGGCTCGCTTACTTTCTTTCTTGTTTTGCTTAGAACGGGATAAAACTAATATAAAACCTAGCTTTGAACTGTCTTGAGTTTAAAACTGCTCAAAGAGAAGGTCATTTCATTGAAAAGTAAAAACACCATCAGCTGAATTAAGTATCTCTGGCTAGCGTTAATTGAGACGTACACTTATACTACTTATACATACTTTATTATTCCTAAATACTTTCCGAAAACTTTAACGTGTAAACACACACATACACATGTATATAGATGTCGGTGTTTAAACACTTTTAATGGATAGTTGATTGAATCAGGCGTTACTTTGCGGAAGTCCATTTTCAAAACTGTTTTAATGATGAATTTCTAGTGTAATTCCGCTTCTACGTCGCTTCAAGTACAATAAGGAATTTGTGATAAATATTTGTTGATAATGTTAATTTTATTGAGTTTAATTTTGCCTAACCTGATATAAAATATTAATTACATAAATTGAAAATTAACGTAACCTGAAACAAAAATTAATTAATTCTGAATTATTTTTAATTATAAAATTATTAAAGTAATCTTATTTACTATTTTACTATATTTATTACTTTAATAATTTTATAATTAAAAATAAAAATAATTCAGAATTAATTAATTTTTGTTTCAGGTTACGTTAATTTTCAATTTATGTAATTAATATTTTATATCAGGTTAGGCAAAATTAAACTCAATAAAATTAACATTATCAACAAATATTTATCACAAATTCCTTATTGTACTTGAAGCGACGTAGAAGCGGAATTACACTAGAAATTCATCATTAAAACACTTTTAATGGAGTTTACCGCGTGTAATATTTATTATTACTATTTATTATTTTAATTACTGACGTTTCGAACACGTTGCAGTCTAATCGCGAAAACCTAAGAATATTAAGAATATGCTTATTAATTTATTTATTTTTAATTTCTGATCTAGCCCGGACTTTTAAGAGGCATTGGTGGGAACAAAAACAACACGATCAGGCCCTGATAAATATAAAATACAATTATTATTGTGGAATATGGATAAAAGGGAATATGAAGCTATTGTATGGTAGGTACCTACAGGATTGAAAAAATCTGGGCTATTGCGGTAAGTTATTGATGGCGTTCAGCTGGGCTGTGGGATGCAGTACGGCACCCGCCAGTATCAAAATATTGTGTCTTTGCGTAGCCATTTTTTAGGTCTGTGGGGTTGGGTGACTTGCCCACTAAATGCCCTAATAAAGGCTGCCCATATATTTTTTTCTATTTAAAATAGGCTTTCGCTTGACCGCCAACTCGCCGGTTGTTAAACGACGATGCAGTCTACGATAGAGCACGCTTGCCAAGAAAAAGAATCGATTCACTCGCGACTTGAAGACACCCAGATTGTTTATCAACAAATTATTAGTTTATGCAAGCTTGATAAAATAATGTTGACAAGTAATTATGTTTTAAACTATCACGGTTGTTCACTACAGTTATATGATTATTTACGGGATATTTACCGTGGTAAGGTTGTGGAAGGAGCTCCCGATATTTCGGCGCAGTTACATGCACCATGTTCACGGGAAGACTTACATGGTGAACATGGTGCATGTAACTGCGCCGAAATATCGGGAGCTCCTTCCACAACCTTACCACGGTAAATATCCCGTAAATAATCATATATAACTGAAGTAATTATGTACCTAAGATACTTGTAAGTATGTACGATTTTCTCACCACCATCGTTTCGTAACAACGTCTAATTCCTTATCGATCATGAACCTCACAAGTAACTCCATCTAATACCCACTCGAAACTAGCTACCTCTAGTTTGTAGTTAATAGTTCGTGATACAATTATTATTATAATGAGCAGCTTCTGGAGCAGACGTAGAGCTCTGTCTCGTATCGTAATTGAATCTAGGGTCTGGTTTGTTACTCTATGGTGAGGATAAAAAAGTAATAGGTTATTTTGAGTGTTTTATAGATTGGCATTATGCTTTGTTGGGAGTGCAAATGAGTTTGTGATCACTACACAGACTGTAACCTAGACAGCCAAGTTCACAAGGAAGTAAAAAAAATCACAATCATAAGATGTGTCGTAACTTTACAAAAATATAATTATAAAAATTATATACAACTAGCTGCGCCCGCGGTTATACTCGAGTTATACCTCCTTGATGCATCTCTTTAGTAGTGGCAGCAACCCTTTTCGACATATTTTTTTAAAATAATTTCCATGATGTTTTAGGTCAATATATAGCAAAGCAGCTTAACAAAGCTTTACCTAGTCTTTATAGACTTCAATTATTGCCGTTACATTCAAAATGTATGAGAAAATGAATTTTCTTCATATTTTTTTCCATTTTCCGATACTTATTTCAATAATTATTCTGCTATTCGGGGCGGAGAGACATAAAAAAATCAAAGATCATGAAAATCGGTCGAGCCGTTTTAGAGTTATAAATTGTGTAACTAACCCGACTTATTTTATATATACTTATAACTACTAGCGACCCGCCCCGGCTTCGGACGGGTGTAAGCTCGACCTTCGGCCTCGCTACTATGACCCGCTCCAGGAACACATATTTTCATCCAAATCGGTCCAGCCGTTTTTAAAGTAGCCTATGTGCTATTCCAAACTATAATCTATCTTTGTGCTACATTTCATTCACATCTGTTCAGTCGTTCCGGCGTGATTGAGTAACAAACATCCATCCAAATTCAAATCGCGAAAGTTTAAAAATTACTATCCATCCATACTCACATTTATAATATTATTATATTAGTGTGATTATATTATATTATAGTGGGATAGATAAGATTATACATCATAGTTTTAAAATTTGAAGCATCTCGATCCTAAAGTTCGGTGATTTACCCTTCCTTGGAGGTACCTACCACTTTAGTATTTTTTACCCCGAGGACTAATATCCCGAAGTATTTATCTCGTCATCTCCCTGGCGACACGGAGACGGTTCCTCAGGCGATAGCATTAGTCTAATGACCACACCATTTCAAACGATTATGAAGGAATAGAAGGATAACTGCTAATAAATGAATGACTCTCATTCGAAATTATTATTGACCAAGCGAAGCGAAGCCTTAGATTTTTTTGTAGGCTTGCATTTGACTGCCATCTCGCCTGATGTTAAGCGATGATGCGGTCTATGATGGGGCACGCTTGCCTAAAAGAAACCGATTCGCTCGTGATGAATACACCCAGATTGTAACTATCGGGGAACACCCATTCAAGCAGCTCATTCCACAGATTACCAGTTCGCACAATAAAAGTGAAATCAAAGCGCTTCGTACGGGTTCTTGGAACATCAGCCATAACGCTGTGTCGATTTTTTGTGCCCGCTCTAGCAGTCCGGTAGAAAAATGGGCAGGAGGGAATTAGATGATGCAGATCCGATGCCCACAGTTCGAAATGTATCCGATAAAAAACCTACGCGAATAAACGCGAACAACCCCAAAAATATTTTTATTTTAATATGGCTTTAAGATAAAGCTCAATGTAAGAATTTATCTCATAAGAATGCTTTTGAAACTGTGGGGCTGTGGTTCCAGTAAAATTACAGATCCTTATTGCGATTAGTGTGGTAGTCTTATAGAAGAGTTGACCATCTGTCTTACTAATCTGTGCCATTACATCCGAGCCATACAGGTACACTCGTTTATTAGGGATAATAAACTTAACGAGTTTTTTTCAAGACTTTATTGGCCAAATTGGAAGCGTAAAAACTGCTTTGTCCAATTGGTCGATCTAGAGTTGCGGGTGTCGATGGAGGCAGTTTGGCTGCAATTTTGTAACTTGTGCACCTGCTTCATTATAGCAACGAGAGATATTTTATATAGGTGTGGCTTTGACTCATAGATAATATTTATTTTTTAATTTTATTCTAGATTATTCTAGTTAAGCTGCATGTTGAAATTGCAAGACACAATGATATGCAGTTCAAGCGGTGACACACCCAATATTTTTTTACATTAAATTTAGGTATTATGTGATATAAAATAAATTTTGTTTAACTTTTTTTTGTTGCAATCCAGAGCATACCTACGAAGAGAAGACACAGAAAAGAAAAGTGGCATAGTGCATTTATTCTAGAGCCTAAAAACGATATTTTAATTTTTGAGAGATTCAGAGTGTGAATAGGTATCTTCTAAGTCTGCGTGCTTCATCTTCGACCACATCGTCGCTTACAAACAGGCGAGTTGGAGATCAAACGCGGATTTATTCGTGTAAAAAAATAATACTACGATGCCCTTTTAACTAAACAAAATACAAGCTAACACAAACATTATAAAAACAGACTGTCCATAAACAGTTGAAGGTCTAAAGACAATACAAATGCTCGAGCCCACTATCAGTTGGCAGTGTACCCAGCATTCTAGCGGCAGTACCACGCAAAATGGCAATGCTTAGGCATTGAGTCAGAAACACGCCAGCATTAGAAAACATTGATATTGCCAAATCAACAGGCGCTCGTAATAAAAAAAAAAATCGTATCATTGGAGCTGGTAAAAAACATTAGTCAAAGTCGATGAGTTTTTTGTGCCATCACCAAAGCATCTCGGAAGCTTCCTCTAAATAAGAAGAATCACTTTCCCAAAATGGCGGAGTCGATGTACAAACACAAATAAAATAATAATCAAAACCTTCGATCAAATTGTTTGTAAATAAAAACGATCCGAATTGCGTACCTTCCACATGAAGTTCCACAAAAAAAAAACATTAAAAAATAGGAGACACCCAACCCACCAACACCACCAATCTACAACCGTTAAAAACACCTTCAATTTCAACCTCAAAATAATCCTACATTTACTTTTTTTTAACCACGTGCCTATTCAACTCTTTGTGATCGAACCTTCGCGGTCGATTAAAAATCAATAATGCACACAAAAAGATCGACTTTTCGATCACTAGATCACAGTGGTGTATTGATCATCGATCTTTTGTAGAGTGGAATCGATTTCGATGCGAATAGTGACGAATGAATAAACGAAATAGATTTATTTGTTTGTGACGGGTTCAAGTGGTTGCCTACTGGTAGGCTTGATTAGAATCGGTAAAAAAATTAAAATCGAAAACAGTTTCTATTTTAGATTTGAATGAAAAAGAGATAATTATTAAAATAATTGTCACTCCCATTATTAAAACGATTCAAACTATACCTTACATATTGAAATCTGTAAAGCCGTTTAGGCTGATAGGGCGCCAAAGAAACCTCTTAGGCACATACACTTGAAAAACATAACCCTCCTTCTTGCACAGAGGGGTAAAAAACAATTAAGTATACTTGTATCTAGGTATTTGGCTAAACTCTAGGACCCCAAACTAATTACCTACCTATAAATCATTAGTAGGTAGATACCTACCTAAGTACAGATGGCTACGATATAGAAGAACTAAAATGTTTATCTCTCTTGCTACCACTTCTTTACAAAACCGACATGACTTGAACAAAGCATGAGTTATACTCGGTGCTTTATCGTTTATCTGCTGCTATCGGGATTCTTGGTTATGATGTCACGTGCGAGTGACTAATGCTTCGGCGCACGCGCATTGCCACAGATTAAAATTAACAAGCCGCAGGTGTCATAGGGAATAGAGCACCTTTCAATTCGATATTTTTAAGTACCTAGTAGGTAATACCTACCTACAATTTAATGCTGGGAAAAAAATATGGGAGGATAATATTTTGATATTATAAGTAGCGACACTTCAATTCAGCCCTGTCTTTGGTCATACTACCCTCGTGATCTCGTTTCTAATATAGCATAAAATAATGATTATCTATTGACTATATTTACCATGGTAAGTTTGTGGACGGAACTCCCGAACCCCGGTACTGGGCTTACCACGGTAAATATCCCTTCAATAATCATATAAATGTAGCGAACAACCATTACAGTTTAAAACAGTTTAATAAAACTAAAATGATTCATAGTTTGTAACAATTAAAATAAATTTAGTAACTGCGGCATCTCTACAATAACTCTTGAACTAAAATGGCACAAACATAGCTTACTTCACTCTGAGTATACAGAAGGTTCAGTCACCCCAAGACAGAATGAAAACTTGATTACCAACAAAGCCTCCTTACAAGTTCCATATCGTTTTCATAGATGGCGTAATTCCAGAAAGGTATTTATTTGTAGTGGTTGAAAAAATATGCGTGTCTCACACTCTGACACACTCTTGGTCATTATTTTATTTAATGAGTAGTTTAATCTCAAAGACAGTCCCATTATTTTGTAGTAAATATTCCTGTAAACCTCTATGGGTGGAAAAATAGAGATATTATTTAGGGATGAATCCCGTATGAATTTGGTTGAAGTTGGTTGTAATTTTTGGTAAAAATGTACCTAATTATTGATTATTATTAACTACTTTAGTAGCTTATAATCTAACCCATACAATCTTACCGAGATAAGGCACTCAAACAAACTGCATTACGCTCCCAGAGGCCTTACGCCCAACTCTAAACGCGGGCCTGAATAGGTGCAGTTAGCAAAATCATGATTTTGCTAACTGCACCTATTCGGGCCCGCGTTTAGAGTTGGGCGTAAGGCCTCTGGGAGCGTAATGCAGTTTGTTCTGGTCATTTTAACCCGCGACGCAAAGAGGGTGTTATGAGATTAAATTGTGTATCTTTGTCTGTGTATCTGTGTGTCTGTCTATGACATCGTACCTTCTTAACTGGCGGTTATTCAAGTTAGACGCTTTTAAACGATGCAGCTTAAATAAGTTGGTTAATTTTAGGTACCTATCAGGTACCTACTAAAACTTGGCTAGCAAAAGTGAAGCTAGGGGTAAGGCCCCTGGTATCCATAGGCGACGGGGATTGCTTACCATCAGGCGGCCCGTCTGATTGTTTGCCACCTACGGCATAAAAAAAATAAAAAAACTACATGACAAAGCTGAAATTTGGCAGGTAGATTTGTTATAGGGTGTAAAGGTTCGCTCTGTATTCTGAGGTTCGCTAAGAAATAATTTTGCGAAAGAACCGAGTCGGGGGAAAGGGGATGAAAGTTTATAAATGACTAGTACAGCGTATAATATGTGTGTATTATGTATTCTATAGTGTAAGTCTATATATATATACTGCGTGTAATACGTACACACAGATATGTGTACGTATTTGCGGGCAATTGCTATTCTATCTAGGTCTATTCAACACCTATATAAATAAAAAGGTTCTAAAAATACGGACGGATGGACAGACAGACAGACGGTAAGACAGACAGACAGACGGACGGACGGACAGAACGAATTTATAAGGGTTCATTCTCGGGCTACGGAACCCTAAAAAGGTAATGTCTACATGTATCTATGTCCCTATCAACTCCGAAACGAACCGATTTTGATGAAGTTTGGTAACGATCGGATCAACAGTTTTTTTTGTGTTCTAATATTTTACCCACAAAAACAATTTTTAAGTAGTATATCATTCAAAAGAAAAAGAAATTGTCATCTAAGTCAAAAGAGGTCGTTGTAGCTACCAAGGAGGTTGCCTTCAAGGAGGTAGATATATAATAGGCATGTGGCCTAATGTTTAATTTATTACAAATAAGTGGCTTAGTGATCAATATAACTAAATACATTACACATACTGAAAAAATAAATTGAATTGGCTGATTAATCTCTGAGATATGAGCGTTTAAAGTTTTAGGTGGGGATAGAGAGGGGATGCTCCATCCCTTTCTCGCAGTGTGTGTGTTAGTGGTGTTAGTAGCATTTGTATGCCGTGCCTGAGGCGTGACGTCATAGCTCAGCACAGTGCGCTCTCTGTCTAGCATGAAATTAAAATACTTATTAAGTTATTTATTTTTGAACTAATTTAAATTTTGTTTTCGTTGATAGGCTCTATTGATGATCAGCTTTTTTATGAGGTAATAAAAAATATTAGTCATCATGCTTATTGGGGTAAAACCACGGGGCGCAGCTAGTTTCTTATAATAACTGTACCGCACACCAAACCGTACCGTCATGTCATGACTTGGCTGTATATATGTATATATACGCGCTTTCAACCTGCCGGAAATTACGTGTACATTTTAATTACAACGTGCATGGGTAATCGCCGACATTTATTAGGTACCTATTTACCCATATTTTAACAACGATGAATTGTCATAAGCACAAAGATAATTTTGCTTCGCAAGTTAGTATGACGTTTGCCTACATACCTAAGTACCAAGATTAAATGTTCGATACTATGGACCCCTTTCGGCTTAGTACAGCCTTTTTGCGTAGCCCAGTATAATATTATTTTATTTCGTAAAATGTGTTCCTTCAAAATAGCGGGTGAAAACACGGGGTGCTACTAGTAATAAATATATGTAGTTTTAGACAAAAGTGATGGCATCTTAACCCCTTTAACACAATACTCAATTCAGTTCACGTGTCACAATTCCAGCACTTTACACACCAATAAAAACAAAATGCTTGCCATCCATCAAATACGGTATTTCGCACAAGAGCCAGCGAAAAGTGTGTCAATAGTAGTAAAATAAACATCGGTATCAAGTTCAATAGCACTATAACCAAGTTGCTAGACGCTATGCAATCGTTTACCGATCGGAGGCTGTATTTGTAGAAAATATTCATGCAATTTTAACTCTTATTCGTAAATTATATAGACGCGAATTGCATGCCGGAATGACGGATGGCTCATCTCAAAGCTAGTTCCGAGTGGTGAACAGCGGCCCCGTTACTCCGACCCACATCTTCGCTCAACGCACTTGCTGTACCACAGTACCCGCCACAGTATCGCCGCGAGCGAACGTCCAAATATAGAAAAATGTTTTTCGAAAGTTTCCTCATAAACTTGACCATAATTTTATTGCTTATTATCGCGCTTATATTCGACTACGTCACGAAATTTTTCAGCTACTGGTACGTCCGACATATACCGTACAAAACGTCGATTCCTTTCTTCGGAAGCGACTACCACCGAGTGCTGGCAGTGAGATCCAACACCGAAGATGTCAATAAACTGTATTCCCAATACCCAAGGGACAAATTCATGGGACGCGTCAAAAGCAGAATACCAGATCTCATTGTTAGAGACCCAGACGTCATAAAGAGGATGCTGTGTACGGATTTCGCGAATTTCCATAGCAGAGGACTCAGTCTCGACAAATCTCAGGATGTTTGTTTACGAAACAATTTGTTTTACGCCGACGGTGAAAAGCGGACCTTGCTGCGTGAAGGATTGGAGTCAATTTTAAACAGCTTGGACTGTGAATTCGAGAATGGTTTACAAGAATGTTTGTCGGGAACAAATGGAGATGCAAACGTACAACGGTTATTGTCTAAGGTATTGGACTTCGTTTTCAAAGATTTGCTTCTAGGCAATAACGTTGATGGTTCGCTTATAAAAGAGCTGAGGTCGACGGTGCAGCGGCGTACCACGATCGAGAGACTTAAAAGCTACTTGAAGAATATCTTCCCGTCGTTGTACACTTTATTCGGAATAGTTACTTTACCGGGACAACCTAGCGCTCAAACAATACAGACCTTGAACTCTTCGAAACTAATGAACAAGGTTAGAAACATTGGGCATGCAATTCAAATAGGCCTAAACGATAAGAACATGCACATGAAGAACGATGATACCAATTTCGCGTTTTCAACTTTAGCGCTCTTCATAACTGAAGGTTACATACCTTGCTTATACATACTGACCGCCCTGCTATTCGAATTGGCCAGAAATACGCAAATGCAAGGCAAAGCGAGAAATTCAGTGTCAAAGGACAACGGAGAAGATTATTTGGACGTTGCTATCAAAGAGATCTTGAGGTTATATCCTCCATACTCAATCTTGACACGGCAATGCATGAAGACATATCAGTTCCAGGACAACGACCTGCTTCTTGATAAAAGGATTACAGTAAATATTCCAGTAGAAGCTATTCATAGAGATGAGGAACACTACAAAGAAGCCAATGTCTTCAATCCTGATAGATTCTTGGAAGACGACGGAGCAACAAAACATTGTTATGCCTATTTGCCGTTTGGAGCCGGACCTAGAAAATGTATTGGTAAGTTAATTAATTAGTAGTTTTTTGCATAAAGTTATATTCACACTAATCACATTGAGTGCAACATAATCTTAGGAATGTTTGCTTCTATTCAACTATGCTGAAAAGCTGATTGGAAAAGTGCAGTGTGGCTTTCACATTTCATTTATCTCAGAAAAAAATATGGCTCCTAGTTGGAATGCATCCTGTAATCATCATAAGAGCAACCTAACCTACCTAAGCAGTTAATTATTGTGATCATTTTCCTTGTTTCTTTGTAATTCTAATAACATACTTTTAACAATTATTTTAATCACCTATTAAAGAAGTCAAGTGCAGCGTACCATTAAGTTTTGTGACTTAATTAATTATGAATGAGAATATAAAATTGTTCATAATATTATAATTTATTTATGTATTAATTGAATTTGTATTCAATGCAGCTAGTATATTTAAATGATTTTTTTTAAATTAAAAAGACAAATAAAAGAAAATGTAGAAAGTCTGACATTCCTAAATGAATGCTCTAAAAAAAAAGTCGCTGAAAGAATACATCTGACAGCTACAACAACATCAAACCGTATTGATAGCATTTTTTTTTCATAGTTAACTGACTGCAGTTAACTATGAAAAAAAATTGCTATCAATGCTATGTTGTAGCTACATACTGATGTAGCTAGAATTTTAGAATCAAAAAGCTAGTAAAAGTAATCAACAACGTCAGCAACGAATCCTTAGTTTAGACTAAGCTACTTAGTCTTAAGCATCAGCGTAAAATTACTAGTATATTTTTTTTTATCAGATACATTTCGGAGAGTGTGCATCGGATCTGCATAATCTAATTCCCTCCTGCCCATTTTTCTATCGGATTGCTAGAGCGGGCACGAAAAATCGACACCGCTTTATGGTTGATATTCCAAAAACCCGTTCAAAGCGCTTTGAGTACACTTTTACTGTGTGAACTGCTAGTCTTTGGAATGCGGTGCCTGAATGGTTTACAAGAGTAGTACCCCGGTAGTTATAATCTCGATAGTCTTCAAATCACGATTGAATCAGTTCCTTATAGGCAAGCATGCTTCAGCGGTGGTGGAAAAACGCAAACCTAATCTTAAAAAAAAAACTATTTTAGTTCAGTGTTTTTACAATATTTTGGCAACTTTCAGGCTTATTCTTTCAGCGGCTGAACGTTATGTTAGGTGTTACCTTACCACCTTGAATTAACCTTATTCTTCTTTTGATGATGATTTATATTGATTCTGATAATGTTCTGCTAATAAAAATTATTGGCAAAACCTACCTAAATATGTTTCATCGACTAACTTTCAGTCTGTGACCAAAATACTAACGTGTATCTGGCTCAACGCATTTGCCATTCAACGTTGTAATGCCGACAGGATGCTGGGTACGCTGCCAACTGATAGTGGGCTTTAGCATTTGGAATATCTTTAGACCTTTAACGGTATACGGGCAGTATGTTTTTGTAGTGTTAGTGTTAGTTCGTATTTTATTTAGTTAATAAAGGCACTTTACAAGTTAAAAAAGAATCTTTCTTCAATCTTGTTAACATAACTACATCTAAGTATGTGAGACGCTACCAACTTAACCACTTGACCCCACAACTCGAGGAAACCGCAACACAAATGCGCTCACAAAAAGTGCGTTCTAATCCAGACCACAGAATACATATTAGTTCCTATCATCATTATATGTTGCCACTGCTTCATAAAAACCGCAACTATGTACATTTTCACCTAGCAGTGGGTACGCTGTCCCGTTTGAAGTAACTGCGTGTTTATACCTAATAACTGACCCACAAGAGGAGAAAGCTTGTGAATAATGTACATGCGTCTGAGTCTCACCATGAATGTGGGTACTGGATTAACAACAAATTAAAGTACTTAACACATATCAAAATATCAATACATTGGTATACGTATTCGGATAATTAATTAATGACACAGCAGCTCCAAAATGTCTTCTACAATCTATCTATATATACGAGTATAAAAGGAGATGTGTGTATGATTGTAGATATGTTCCCTATGGACACCGAAACGGCTAAACCGATTTTGATGAAATTTTAAGTCAATCTTTAGATTAGTTCAGCGAGTGATCCTGTGAAGTTTGGTAGCGATCGGGTTGTTTTTTTTTAAATCTAAGATGTTTTTACCTGCGTCTCACTTGTTTTAATATTTTCCCTATTCAAAAAGCAAAAACAAGAATTTTATTGAAGTCTACACATTGACATATTAAATCATAGAAAAAAAAATACATCTAAGTCAAAGGAGGTTATTGTGGCTACCAAGGAAGTTGCTTCTAAGAGGTTGCATTTTAAGATAGCTGATATACGAGTAACTTGGGCTACTTTATCCCGGATATACAGTGGGTGGAACCGCGGGGCCCATTTAGTTAAACTATGTTTGCAGATCAAAATCTAATTAATACGAGTAGTAGGTTTAATTAAATAAAATAAAATAGCTTTTTATTTCCTAAACCTGTAAAATCATTAGCATGCATTATATATTAAAGAACCAGAGTCACCGACATAGCTATTAAAATCTGCAAGTTGAAGTGGCAATGGGCAGGCCACATCGCTCGAAGAACTGATCCGATGAGGAAGAAAGGATCTAGAGTGGAGACAACGAACCGGAAGACGCAGCATAGGTAGGCCTCCCACTAGATGGACCGACGACATTGTGAGAGTCGTCGGCATCCAGTGGATGCAGATAGCAGGATGTCGTTCAGTGTGGAGGTTAAAAGTTAACTTTTTTGATTTGTCTGCGTACTTTGAAATTTGTAGCATTTTTGCCTGGAGATTTAGAATAAAAAGGTGTTAGTTTTTTGTATGCAATAAAATTGTATATTGCTTAATGAAACAGCTTGGCACCTTTATTTAACTTTAATATTGGAGGACGCTGACCTAATACCAGCGCTTGCGCCGGTTGTTTACAACGTGCATCGTACTGAGTTGCAGCCGGTTTGAGACTAAAAAATATGATAAACTCTAGTTCAGTTTTATTTTAACTTTAATGTTTTACTTACCATTGTAGGTATATTGTAATTTAAGGATATGCTTGCGTTGATTAAATCAAGCGTCACTTTACGAAAGTTCATCTTCAAAACTGTTACTTTGGCGAATCTCTAACATTATCTCTAATATAGAGTACTGTACCCGTGACTTCGTCCGTCCTCATGATACATACCATTGCCTTGCAAAATTTTATTAAGTTCGACGACGCCGTTTAGCCGTGGTTATGTAGCAAACAGACAGACAGACAGAGTTACTTTCGTATTTATAATACTTATTAGTGTGATTTCCGATACCAAATTCTATCCCAAATTCCTTGTACCTATAATATATAAATAAATATCAGGAACATTTATTGCACACAATGCGACGTTGAAGCGGAAATACACTAAGGATTCGCCAAAGAAAGAGTTTTAAAAATAAATTGTGTCTATATTGCCTATCAAACCGAGACTAAAACTATAGTTCATTTCAGAAATGATAGAGGTTATCTTCATACAAATCATTCAGCCGACACAGAGTTGAATGTAAACAAAAATACTCACCCACACATTTTCGAATTATTACATTAAAGTTTATTTATTTATTTACAAGACTTGATAATTATGTTGATAAATAAAACAAATACTGGTTACAAATTAAAATTCACAAAGGTAGAACTATCTACCTTTGTACTGATAGCAATTATTGTTTTTACTTATCTCTATATACATAAAAGTCTTGAGTCAGAGTGTTTGTGGTCGCACTCCTCCGATACAGCTTGACCGATTTTTTTGTTTTTTTAATGTATATTTGGTAGGTATGAGAATACAGTTATATGATTATTTACGGGATATTTACCGTGGTAATGTTGTGGAAGGAGCTCTCTTCGGCGCAGTTACATGCACCATGTTCAGTCTTCCTGTGAACATGGCGCATGTACGAGTAACTGCACCGAAATATCGGGAGCTCCTTCCACAACCTTTCTGGGCTTGGGGGCGTGGGTTCGATTCCCATTTAGGACAAACATTTGTATGATGAACATTTGTGTTTGTTCTATGTCTGGGTGTTAATATCTATTTAAGAATATATTTAAAAATACATATGTATGTATATCAGTCTCTGGCAACCATATTACAAGCTTTGCTTAGTTTGGGGTCAGATGACCATATGTGCAATAATGTCCGAGATATTCAATTTATTTATTTTAACCTTACCACGGTAAATATCCCGTCAATAATCATATAACTGTAGTGAACAACCGTGATAGTTTAAAATGAGAATGAAATATACTTTACGAGTTATTCTCATACCCTGATGAGAATAGCTCGTAAAGTATATTTCATCATCACCAAAAAATATCTTCACCACGCAGGTGAAACCGCGGGGCGTAGCTAGTATAATAATATTTTTATCGAATTAAATAGTTTTTACCTATAATCATAATTTTAACGAATTATACTTAGGTCAATTGACGAATTCATCGATCAAAATAAATTAATTACAAATTTAACGTCACCCACTTTCTCTCTCATGCACAAAAGATAAAATATCTTGCGAAAGTTTGTAGTGTCTTGCTTACAATCAATGACCCTCGACACCAAACTCGATATTGTTGTATTGAGACACGCTTGGATACTACATTTTTGATTTAAAATAAAGTTTAGTATTTAACCGACTTCTTAAAAAGAGGAAGGTTCAAAAATCGATTCGTTTTTTTATCTATATTTAAAATATCTATATATACTCATAATAAAACTGTAACAAGTACAATTCAATAAACTGGAAAAAAAAATATGGCACTTTAATCGACACTGAAGCCAAAACTGTTTTTTTCTCTCTTTCTTTTCTGTCTGTCCGTCTGTCTGTATCTTGGCGCGCATCAAGCCGAAACTACTGAATGAATTCAAATGAAACTTAGGAAAGGGTGGGATAGGTGTAGAGTTAATTAGGTATGGGAGAGAAGTGAACGAGTGCGGGAGTAGATCGGAAAGGGCGGGACTGAAGTAGAGTGGATTACGGAATGGATGCGAGACTGTATATAGCGGAAAGGGCAGGATAGGAGTAGAGTGAATTACAGTATGGGAATAGAGTGGATGGGTGCGGGACAAGATTGGAAAGGGCGGAACTGAAGTAGAGTGGATTACGGAATCGATGTCGAGATGGATCGGAAAAGGTGGGCCGGGCCTGTTGTAGAAAAGATAACGATATTAATGCAGGACTAGCGCGGTAAGGAAGGGACGGAAGAAGAGTGGATCACCGGACGGCTGGAGCGAAAGGAGCGGAACGGGAGAATAGTGAATTATAGGTCGAATACAGAACCGAGCGGATAGGGTGGTACAGGACTAGAGTGGATTACAGAACTGATGCGGGACTGAAAGTGAAAGGGTGGAAGGGATTAAATTGGATGTCTATATTACGCGCGCGAAACTGCGGGCAATAGTTAGTTAAATAATATGATGATGTATACGTGATCACGTGAATAGTGCTGAAGCAATGTCAAAATTTGTTTTTATTCCTGAATGTCGATTGTATCAAATCACAATAACAAACAAGGCATGGAAAAGTCGTGTGGCAAGTGCGAACGCATCAGGTTTGATGATTATAGTCAAACTCGTCCTGCAAACGACCTTGCCGCCTTTTTTTGTATGTGAACTATAAGTTAGTTTGTTGGCGTCTGTGCAAGTTTCTGAGTGTGCGTGAAAAATGAGTAATTCTGCCCTACTTATAGATTATGCGTCAAGCGGTTTAGCGGTGTAGTGATAAAAGTGGGTAAGACATGGAGACATTTGAACACGAACTATAATTATTGTACTGAGACATATCGCCCTTGCTTGCCTGATCTGAGGGTCACACCGTCTGTGTACAAAACCATAGGAAAATTCACGTGGATTACTCTTAGTTAGTATGTGTTAGGATAGATTGAACTCCAGGAGTCAATCGATGCGATGATACAACAATATTTGTAGCACGCTTTCTTTATTAGCTACATTGATTAGCTACATCATTATTTAGGCTGATATAATGTGCTGGGACACAGACCTTCTCTCAGAGACTGCAGAAAGTTACAAATTTAAGTTATAACCTAGAAAAAAATAACACATCAGTCATAGGACTGCACGACAGAAGTGAAAACTTAAGTAGTAATTCACCTATTCTACAAGAGATGGCGCTGTTTTAAAATACACGGTACAGCGTGAGGATGGCGCGAGTTCCATGATTTTTGTTCACCCAAAAGAAGCTCAACGCGTCTAAAGAAGTTTTCACTTAAAAAAATACTGCACATCAAAAACAAGAGGATACTCTAAAGTATGACACAACTGCAAAATAAGTAAATCTGTACAGTGCATGTACCTGTACCGCAACATCACCAAACGGATCCAACGGAAGACCAGCGCTGGTTAGCAGCCGGCATTATGCTGAGTTGGGTCCGATTTGTCACTTTTTAACCTTTGTCTTTAAAGTGATTTTTAAAACAACATCATCATCAGCCAGAAGACGTCCACTGCTGAATATAAGCCTTCCCCTTTAACCTCCACACTGAACGACATCCTGCCATCTGCATCTACTGGATGCCCGCGACTCTAACAATGTTGTCGGTCCATCTAGTGGAAGGCTTACCTATATATTATAGTTATTTTAGGTTATTTAAGTATTAGAATGTGTTATAATTAGAATGTAAGTATCATATTTTTCACTATTTCACGCCCCGCCTTCTACCTTCTAAATGAATCCTCTCCATCCTAAGGTTGCCTGGAAGAGATCGCTCTTAGCGATAAGGCCGCCGATTGTTACACTAGTTTGTTTTGTTTAAAGCTATTTTATCGTGTAATATGTTATTTGTGGCGTGAACAATAAAGAGTTTATCTATCTATCTATACACTGCGTCTTCCCGTCTACTCAACAATCTTTCTTCCCCATCGGTCATCTGTTCTTCGAGCAATGTGGTTTGCCCATTGTCACTTCAACTTGCAAATTTTAATAGCTTTAATGTTCGGTGACTGGTTCTTTGACAAATATCCACGTTTCGGATTCTATCGCGCAAAGAAACTCCGAGCATAGCTCTCTCAATTGCCCGTTGTGTGACTCTGAGTTTTTCCAAAAGGCCAACAGTTATGGACCACGTCTCAGTACCATATGTCATCACTGGCAACACACACTGGTCAAAGACCCTTGTCTTTAGTAACGTAGCTTTAAAACGTAGTCTGTCACATATAAAACTTATTTTCTAATTATTTATTTATTCCACCATGCTGGCCCAAAGCAAGTTGCCGAATGTCATATGTCTGAACTTTTGAGGTTTTTGGACATACCGATTTTTTTCCTCACAATGTTTTCCTTCACTTATGGAGTAATGGCATTGATCCTGCAAATAAATTTAACTAGTAAATAATTGCAGGACCGAGGATTAACATGACACGTGTTTTTAATTTATTATTATTTTTAGCATGCATTATTTATGGAAGGAATAAAAAATAAAATTTATCAGGCATTGCCTCATATGAGAATGAAGCATTGTTACATGGAAGGTGACTTAAAATGTAAATATTTATTTAATATCTTGAAACTGCATGTGAACATATGCAAATCGTTAACAATCGTTTTCAAATAAAATTATCATGCACGAGATGACCATAACTACAGTATAACTTATCTAGAGTACGACACCGGACACGGTTCTTATGTTTCTTCAGATTGGTTATTAATTCTCTTCACGCGATAGCTTGCACAGACCTCGCAGTTTTTCACTTCACGTTATTTTGACAGTTCAAAACGAGCGCGTCACGCACTTCATTGCGTCAGGAACTCTACAGCATAGAAGTACTGCTAATCACACTAATCCACACGCATAATATTATAAATGCGAAGGTAACTCTGTCCGTCGGTCTGTTTGCTACATAATCACGGCTAAACGGCGTAACCGATCTCGATAAAACTTTGCGAGGTAATAGTATGTATAATGAAGACGGACATAGGCTATTTTTTTCTGAAGAAATCGCGGATGAAGTCGCGGTTACAGCTAGTATTCATATTATAATTATGTGAAAGTTTGGATGGATGGATGGATGAATGTTTGTTACTCAATCACGCAGAAACGGCTGGATGGATTTGGATGAAATTTGGAATGTACATTTCTTATGTCCTGGAATGGCACATAGGCTACTTTTAATCATCATCATCATCACCAATTTTCATCACCACGCGGGTGAAACCGCGGGGCGCAGCTACTTTAGAATAAACGAATTAAACATGTGAGATTCTACTACTATTGCCAAAATTGTTGTTATCTGAACGAAACATATATATTTTTCAGAGGACGGCGAATTGCAGGGTTGTACACTTTTTTATTATACTAGGGATTGGGACGTAACCTATGAAAGGCTCCAAAGGCTACCATATTATTTGACAGACGCCCTTTTACGCTTTGTAAATCACGTGACATATTCTATGCTCTTTATTGTTGTGTCATTCCACGCAGATAACGTATAATGATGTTGGCGTTGATGGCACGGTGTTACTACGTATAATGATGTTGGCGTTGATGGCACGGTGTTACTACGTTTTTCTCATTTAAACTATTATCGAAAATAAGACAACTACATACCTAGTTCAATTTTCAACAGCAGTGTCGCACTGTAAACAAATTATTTAACACTAAAATATAGTCTAAACATCAAGAGAGATAAATTGAAATATAGCGTCACAAAACTACTAATTATCTTTTAAACTTTAAAATGTGGCTGTTTGTCGAAATTATAACTAAAAATACGTTGCTTTGGTACGATACCAAGCGTAATTTTTATTTTCAGCAAAAAATATGTCTATTTAATACTTCTCAACTCAATAGTACACAGTATATTTGTCTTGTTAGCACCACTGGTACCATTGGAAAAGTTTATTCACCCCATCTTTACTATACAAGTCAATGGTTTCAATGAATTTTTTGCCACATAAATTAACGAGATGCACTTTTTTCTTTTCAGGTGAGCAGTTAGCACTGAAAATAGTGAAAACTATTGCCAAGGAAGTTCTGAAGAGCTATGATGTAGAACCTTGTACGAAGACACCGACTCGGATTAGTATTTCAGACCACAACTTTGGTAGAGTCATTGACAAAGATGTTTGGTTACGATTTCAACCTAGAGTATAGATTTCAATAGTAAATAATTATCAGGGTACAGTTATACATAGATGATTATAAATGGATATTTACCTACAGCGACATGTGACATGTGTGGATGGAGCTTCCGATATTTGTGCAGTTACATGCACCATGTGAACATTGAACAATGCTGGTGGTTGGTTGAACAATTCAAAGTTAGATGCGGACAACACGATCTATATACCTTCTTTATTTTTTTATTGATTCTTTTTAGTCTTTCTTTTTCTTTCTTTTTTTATATCTGGGTAATAATTATAATATAACTGAAGCCAACAGTCGTGGTAGTTAAAACAGTGTATTATTCATCAGGGTAACTGTAACTAAATAATTATTTTTGGGTAAACATATCACGTTTAGTTTGCTTTTTGGAAGTTGTAGATGGCGCTTTTCAAAAGAGTCACCGACATAGCTATTAAAATTTGCAAGTTGAAGTGGAAATGTGCAGTCCCCATCGCTCGAAGAACTGAGAATCGATGGGGAAAAATAATCTTGGAGACCACGAACCGGAAGACGCAGCGTAGGTAGGCCTCCCACTAGATGGACCGACGACATCGTGAGAGTCGAGGGCATCCAGTGGATGCAGATGGCAGGTGTTGTTCAGTGTGGCAGTTAAAAGAGGAGGCCTATGTTCAGTAGTGGACGTCTTCTGGCTGATGATGATGACTTTAAATTTAATGTTGTATGTGTAATAAGGTAGAGTATGTGAAATATTTGGAAAAAGTACAAAATAACGGATAACAATGTATACGTTTGAATTTATTAAAATAACTCAGTGCTTATTATGATAACTATTAGTTTGTTTAAAAAGTGTTTAGGGAATAGGTATTTTTATTTTTGTTGAAGTTATAAATATGGTACCTTTTCAATCAAAATCTTTCAAAATAGCTCTCTTTAACATTATTAAGTTTTTTGTAAACGTTTAACGGTTTCTAGACGTAGATAGTATTCGAATCATATTATTATAGTATTTTAATAACAATTTAATATACTTACCCTTTAAAATTTTAGATATTGTTTTTTTTTTATTGACCTAGCTATGTGGTATCATATTCTAATGGCTAATGGGACTAGTCGGCGTGTCGGCGTGTCGGCGTGCATAGTTTGTTCGACGATTACTTGCGCATCGTTGATTCGATCTTCATGAAACTGTGTAGACAAGTAGTTCGTTTCAATAATATTTTTATGCTCTAATATGGGAAGAATCGATCGAGGGGTTCCAAAGATTTATGGGTCGCGAGGTCACTGCTCGGGGCGAACTACTAGAACAGAATAGACCTACGTTGGGCCTCTAACTCTCCTGATGGAAAGCGATGTTGTGGCTAAGATGGAGCACGTATTCTACGTAGAAGGTCTATATTCCCTCTTGCCTTGAAGACACCCAGGCAAACCGGCTATATCAAGCCAGTGGCATGTCGACTACGTAGACATGGTGTTTATGTGTTCTCCGACTTGTCCTGTTGTAGAAGGGGGAAGGAGGGATGAGGTCGTGTAGCGCAAGCGCACACTAACCGAAATTAAGCCTGTAAAAAAATACGCCAATGCACTAACTATTACTTATATGTAGTACTAGTTTTTTATATTACGTAATTATTGCTCAAGACGATGAATTAGTTTAAAAAGTAATTTAGGTACCTACTTAATATTGTATCATTATTATTATTCTAATTAGTAATTAATTAAATAGTAAATAAAATACTTTTAAACATGCAATATTATTAAATACCAACCTATTTGTTTTGCCATTGGTGGTTAAATGCGTTTGATGGAACAACGGAAGAGGAATCAGCGCCGAGGCACACATAATGTGAGTATTTCAATTCTTACTATTTTATTAGTTCCATAGGCCGGGTAGATGTTTGATTGATGAAGTGTTCTAGACTTAGGTTGTTACTTGTCTTCGACTTTGTGTACATTTAATGGCATCTCCGACACAGCATCCTATAGTAAACGCATTATCATCTGAGTCGTCGGGTCATAAATCATTATCTATCTATTCCACTCTCACTTATGGAGTATTATCTGTCTATCATGCTCGCACTTATTGGTCTTATGGTATGACGTTTATAACTCGACGACTCATATGATAATGCGTTTACTATGTGTACTGATAATATGAGAGTATTTTTATTTCTTTATCTTTAACGCCAAACAAACATAACGGCTATTCCAAAACAAGTTTTAGTTAAATAACGAGGGAACTTATTTTTAAAATCAAGTGCTTCCCCAAAATAATGCAAATTTCCTAATGCATTACTTACTTACCGCAATATGGTAAAAATTAAATATGCATAAAAACAATTTGATAGAACTGTGTTAAAAAAACCGGAAAATCGGATGGACGGAAGAGCACTCGTAAAAGCTGAACGGGAAATATTTTTGCCTGCCCATCGGTTGATAATGGACAAGGGTGACAATGATTTAGGTGTCTGGCTGGAATGTGTCCGGATTACGAGTCCGAATGAACTAGCTGGGGGAGTTGATAATGATGAGTGATTTATGGATTTGGAATTCAAATGGAATTATTTAATTTGAATTTAGAATGGTTGAATGATTTCGAGTTTAATGAAGATCAGTAAAAAAATCCCTAATATTGCTACATTCTTATAACAATTTTGAAATGATAAATTTGCTAATTTTATATAAATCTACTATCAAAATTTAAGTAAATATTTTAATGAAAATGAATATTAATATATATACAGACCAATTATTTAACATACGCAAAAGATCACGAGTAAATTAATTGAATTTTACTAAAACTCTCTAGAAAATGAAACAAAATGACGGACACTTACTCCCCCTTGTGTAAGAAAAGTTAAATAAGACGTAGTAATCCGTACTGTCCGGAGTGATCCTTTAATTTATGGTCACTGAACGAAGCATGTCCTGATTTATAGCGTGTATTGTGTTGTCACTTGTACCGGCGGAAGAGATGTGATTTGATGTAAGCAAAGATATTTCGGTATTTTTGGGAAGTACGTTTAGAGTGGCTATTTTCTGCGTCTTGGATCTAAGTTGCGCATGTAGAAAAAGACGCACTTATTATACTTGCGTACCACTTTTGCACACGCGGCTCTTGTTTTAAAATAAACAAATTACTTCGAGTTCATGTTCAAGTGCGTGTCGAAACACGCAAATGGTAGGGTTCTGTAGCCAAAGCCATATAATAATCGTACTCACATTCATAGTTTAAAAATTGGTGGTTTTTTAAGAACATGTCAAGTATAAGTAGGTATATGTTATGAAAACTTAGATGAAAAAAAAGAAAACTACTTGACAAACTTTCTTATAAAAGAAAATTTTACAAAATTGCCTTTTTCTTTATTTAGCTACTACTCTAATCATGCTTTTCCTTTTTAGGGTTCCATAGCGCTACAAGAATCCACTATTTTTTATCATTATGCGTGTCGACACGCTCTTGGCCAGTTATTTAATTCATGAAAGGATTGTGTGTGTCCGATGTGTATCTATAGTAACGTGAACGCTTACATAAAATTCTTTGTTTACTCTATTTTGAAGACATTGTTTAGCTTGTTATTTTTAGGGTTCCGTACCCAAAGGGTAAAACGGGACCCTATTACTAAGGCTCCGCTGTCCGTCCGTCTGTCACCAGGCTGTATCTCATGAACCGTGACAGTTAGACAGTTGAAAGTTTCACAGATGATGTATTTCCGTTGCCGCTATAATATAGCCACAGCATACTGTGATCATCTAAACAACAAATACTAAAAAATATAATAAAATATATTTTATTTTTTCGTTTTTGCTCGATATTGATAACGGCATCAGGTATATACACTTGAAATATTCACATAATATTTAGTTAAATATTGACTTTAAAAATAAATAATTAAATTAAAATAAAATTAATATTTAAGAGGGGTTCCCATACAAAAGTCCTATTTTATTGCCGTTTTTATAGATAACAGTACGGAACCCTTCGTGCGCGAGTCCGACTCGCACTTGGCCGGTTATTTATTTCGTTTACCCTCCTAATTACTGTTGTATTAGTAAAGGTTATTAATACAATTTAAGGTGTTGTCAAAGGCTCATTCAATCAAGAGAGTCTGTAAAATAAGAGTTACCTCACCAAATTATTTACATTTATTTCCTTCTCCAGAGGAATGGTAGGTACGAAATGAGCAATTGACGTGGAGATCGTCGGTACAAGTAACAGACTGAGCGAATTGATTGCAGATAAAAACATTTTAAAGAGTTAAACAATATAATCAAAACACTAATTAGTTTCCATCGCGCCATGACGTCACTCTTAAAAGCTATTTCTAAAGTGAACTATGGTATATTTTATAGTTTTGATACATATTGTTACGCCATAACACAGGTTAATTCCTAGCTTGGGTAACAAGGCTCTTCATCATGGAGTATTGTTTTTGTAAAAAACTTTTGTAAAATGATGACCGACAACGTTTGTAGACACCAAATATATATTTTTCATATTTTTAGAGTATGCTCAAAAAATTTAGTCGAAGTAAATGAAAAATAAAATTTAATCTAGTTTCATTTGTGTTCCTCAATCATACGATGTATTTTTAAAATATAGATTGGTACTTAGTACTATATACTAGCATATGATCTTTTAAGACTTAGTACTACACACTTAGTACACTCGAGATAATGTAAATATTCTGCAGACACCACTTACATCATTGTTCATCCAGATGTTCTGGACGAATTAAGAATTAAACATACATACAAACATGTAACTTGAAAACATAGATAGATAAGTCCTTATTGTTCGTAGAAGAAATGACATATATAAAACAAAAACAACTTTAAACTAGTGAAATAAATGGCGGCTTTATTGCTATAAGAGATTTCTTCCAGGCAACTTTAGTGTTGAGAAGACATGCAGAAGAGGTAAAGAACGGGGTATGCTATAATAATAGAATACGTAGTATATAAGGCATAGATATACATTATATTATAATAATACACGAATATTTAGACAATATGTTATATGTAAGCGCATCGAAATTTTTAGAATGGCAAGAAACAAATGAGAAAAAAACTGACAGTGACAGATGGCAGCAGACGGCTAACAGTTGACGTTTCGGCACTCTGTTGGATTTAATTTTTAGAATATAATTTTCTTGAGTGTGAATTACATTTTCCTTGTTGGAACTCTGTTACAAAAAACAATCTGTTTCACTCTAATGTGTAGAGTAATCGGGTCTTTCTCTTTCGTAATTATTATTTACAATAAACTAAACAATGCCCGTATTGTTTTTATGAATTCTCTACCGCTAATAATGACGAGATAAAGAGTATAGAGATAAAGAGTATTTTAAATCGTTATATATATCTTTTATTGGCTTCTCAATTCCAACATTATTATGGAACTGCTATTTTTACGTGATTTCAGGGTTAGTTCTAAAGTAAAAGTTGTTCATAATGTACAATCACCTCCTTTAGGTTTAATAACACAGTTCCGTAAAACGCTACACATTAAAAAAAAATATGTTTATTGATTTAGCCTTTGAAAACCAAGGTTACACCACATTTTTTTAAATAATTGTCAGTTTGAAAGTTCATCCACATATCATAGATCTGTGGAAATCGCAAACTGCTTTTGTACCTCACACTTGCAACTTGTGGAATGAGCTCCTGCGGCATTTCCGAATAACAGGTAGAGTTTTTATGGGTTGCCAACGTATCTGCCCCTGGTGTTGCAGGTATCCATAGGCGACGGTGATCGCCTACCATTAGGCGGTCCGTTAGCTTGTTTGCCACTTATGGAATAAAAATACACAGATAATCGAACAATTACAACTATTTGTGTATAACGCCATCAAACTGCAAAATAATGACCACTTTCTTTGGTCAAAAAATGTAAATAAGCCTTATACTTATACCACTCTCCAATTACCTCTAAGCAAACAGGCGGCTCGTAAAAAGGCGTCGATCATAAAAATATTTGATTAGGCTCGTCTCCACACGGTGCCAATCCACCATCCTGAAACATTTATTACGCCAGGGAGGTTGATTACATAAAACAGCAACTCTTGAGTTGATTGCAATCGTTAGAACAACTCAGATGCACTACCTAAATAACTGATCTTGTTTTAAGTACCATTGGAAGATGCAGTTATAATGATCATTTACAGGATATTTACCGTGGTAAGGTTGTGGAAGGAGCTCCCGATATTTCGACGCAGTTACATGCACCATGTTCACGGAAAGACTGAATGCGAATAACCGTAGCAAAAGACTAAGAAAGAGGGTAGATCGTTTTGTGTGCACCTAATTCGTGGTAATCATTTAGTATTTTTTAACAATGTTATTACAGCTGTCACCGCATATTAATGCTTGGACCGAGTTTAACAACGTAATTACAGCTGTCACCGCATATTAATGCTTGGACCGAGTTTAACAACGTAATTACAGCTGTCACCGCATATTAATGCTTGGACCGAGTTTAACAACGTAATTACAGCTGTCACCGCATATTAATGCTTGGACCGAGTTTAACAACGTATTTTTTTTGGTTGTATATTTTAGCAACATTCCCCCATAGAATGTTAGGACTCGAACCCAACCTGGCGGAATTCCATGGAACAAAACACGTGTAACTTGCAAAGCCAATAGAGTTAAGCGTCCGGAACAACATTACGGCTAACTGTTGTCACTACTTTCGCGATATTGTTCCTATTTCTATTCCTGGTATTGGCTACAGTTTGTTCCACGCTTTCTGTTGTTTTTGTTCCACACAGCTACACAATAATTTCTAATGAACTACGGATATTCAAAGTTTAAAATTCTGAAAGATCATGACTACAACCTTGATTCAATAAAACAAGGTCTGATATTCCGAGAGTCACACATGCCATTGTCCAGACAATGACCTAGGAACGTGTCGCTTTTGTGCAACTTATTTGCAACAAACACAGAAATTGGGATACAAATCTATAAATAATCTATGAATTAAAATGCAAAAAGCACTTTAATGGTTTTTTTGTCCGCTAAAGCTAAGAATCCACACATATTATAAATGCGAAAGTAACTGTCGAACTGTCTGTTTGCTACATAATCACGGCTAAACGGCTTAACCGATCGCGATAAAAATTTTCAAAGTAATAATATTATAGTATCATGAGGACGGACATAAGCTATTTTTTCTGAAGAAATCGCGGACGAAGTCGCGGGTACAGCTAGTTTTAAACATCGACAACGTAGGCATGATTACGATGAAAAAAAAAACGTATTCAAATCAAAATCATTTATTTATGAAAACTACATTTATGGTGTTACTGGCTCTAACTGCCAAACTGGGTGTTAGAAACCCGTGTCTTGGTAGTTAGTTCTTTCCATTTGTAAAATATTAAGGATGTGTACAATATATGTTCAAAATTACATTAGTTTTGTATTAAGTAATTATTATTTAATTTATTGATCATATAATGTCTTTATATATGCTTAATAATACATGTATAATGCTCACATAATATTCGTGTATAATAAATATCAAATTACAAATATATCATCATCAAAGTAAGATAATTAAAATAGTTTTCATGTCGTTGTTGCCCACTAGTTTGTTGTTTGCCCCTGTTTTTAGATAAAAAAAAAAAAAAAAAATATATAGATAGAGTGATAATTATGCTAGGCTGGTACTATCTATAACAAAAACTAAATTATCTAATTTGCGCTGAGTCACTCTAATCTCGTAAAAAGTAAGTCACCCACGCCATCTATCACTCTGGATTTGAAATTAGCCAGACGCGTCTCTCTGATCCGGTGCGACAGGTGACCCTCGTCTAACGAGACTGATTACGGCGCCAGGATGCTACATTAAATACGGGAATTTTAAATTTATCTGTTTGATTTTAATTACGACTAGATCCAGTCTGACGTAGCTTGCGCAGTCGCGCAGGCCAAGGATTGGAACAACCTGCTGGTTTCCTTGTTTCTGAGAGATATAATTTGGGTCTTTCCAAGGCCAGATTCCCAAGCATACCCAGCTTTCTGGGCTTGCTTCCTATTTGGTCCCATTTCAATTTGGTCCAGTTCTGAAGAAGTCTATGTTTTTATATTGATAATTATTGTCCACCCAAAAAGTGCTCAACGCGCCGAAAGAAGTTTTCACTTCAAAAATATAGGCATTTATAAACTATCAGAGTTGAACTTACTCAACTAAATTATGTTTCGTTTCACAAAAAAGAATAATGTTCGTGAACTATTCAATAATTAGCTTAACTCTACCAGAAGAGGATACTAGTCAAACCGCAATATATTATCAGTTTGCAAAGTGGATACGGCAAAGATCAAAGGCTTAGATAAACTACGGTAAACAAAGCCCATAGATAACGTTGCAATACCTTTAAATACCTATTAGAATTGTTTAAACCCCAGTCGATTTTGGGTCCGGTTTCAGTGCAAGCGATTTTTTTTATTTCACCAATCTTCAAATGGTTTATTGTGTCCACAGATCAGAGAAACAATGACGTGGAGGGTGCAAACGCATCACTGATGTCTTTGGTCGAACTTGCCCAGCAGATGATCTTGCTACCATTTTTTTTGCATGTGAACTATGAGTTAGTTCATTGGTGTCACTGAAAGTTTCTTAGTGTCCGTGAAAAACGAGTCATATACTTACAGTTTTTACGTGAAGCAGTTTAACGGTATAGGGAAATTGGTGAAAAATTGAGACTTTTAACGATAATTAGACTAAATTATCAATATTAAAAACCGACTTCATAAAAATTTCAGAACTGGACCGAATTGAGATGGGACCACACGGAAAACACCAGCTTTCAAATCGGTTCACCCAGACGAAAGTTCTGAGGTAACACATATTAAAAAAAAATAGTCGAATTAAGAACTTTCTACTTTATGGAAGTCGATTATAAAGGCATCTCCCTTGTTGTGGGTCTCTGAATTAATTATTTGCAAAAGCAAAATTCACTGACTGAGTCACAACTTAATTAAGGGGGGTAAAAGGGGAGTGAAAGTTTACATGAAAGTCTACGCGAACAAAGTCGGTATACGAAGACGGTATTTTGTGTTGCCTGTGCTGGTAGATACTTTTATTTCGTTGATTATAATTATAAACTCGATTTAATAATGTTTATAAATTTAATACATCTATAAAAATATCACAATTTTAGTGGATAAAATAAATAAGAAAATAATAGTACAAAAATAAATATTAATATGTTTATTGGTTCAAATCTCTTCTGATACGAATATTGGATCTGCTAAAACGTCATCATCATCATACAAGATATAATTATTTATTACCAAAAGTCTAAACAGTAAATAATTACAATAAAAAGTTTAGTTAGCACACCTGCCGGGTTGCTTGTTTCCTGAGAGATATAATTTGGGCCTTTTCAAGACATGACTGAATGGGTATCTTCTAAGTCCGCTTCATCATTGACCATACTTTCGCTTCCCAACAGACAAGTTGGTGGTCAAACGCGGACTTATTCGCGATAAAAAACAAACATAAATAAATATTTTTTCAGTGCATAGATCAAAACGTTTACTGCGTTTAAATGCTCTCCGCTATATCTCGGAGCACAACTCAAAAGCAATATCCCAAAGTTAGTTGGAAGTTCGACCATTGGGTCCGTAACTGCTAATGTCTGACCGTTACCGTTGCTCACTGTACCTACGATCGGTAACGTTATGCTTGTACGGAATCTTAATTGGAGAATGTGCTAGTCTCGCTTATGTACTATAAGATACGCCCCGGTTTCAACCACCATCCAATTAGCTAAGGTGTTGTCGCGTTCGAATTCCAAACAGCAGAGCGTGGGTTCCAATTCCAACAATGGACTTGAGCTGCTGGTGAAGGAATACACCTTGAGGAAACCGCGAATTTCATAATGTTCGGCTAATCAAATACCACCCTCATGTTAAATATCTTTCATCAAGCACATAACGGTAACCAGCAGCTTTAATTGAGAGCCAGTTCCAATTCCAAGATAGGCCTGTTTACCATCTTAAAAAAAATAATTAATGATTGGATGATCATGATACTTAGACCTACAACAAATGATTTGTGCACGAGATAAGATATAATATTTGTAAAGTCTCCATTTCTTTACTGGGGCATAATTTGCATTTGATGTTGACTTACTTTGCTCGATTTTGACAGTAACTATGACTTTTATGATCTTATAAAGCCAATGTAAGGTATGCAATAAAACTATATCATACTTCACATCACATCACATCATCAGCCAATTAACGTCCACTGTTGGACAAGGCCTCCCTCATAGAGAGGAGTGTTGCAAGGCTTGGCAGGCGGCTTGGGGATCGCAGTACGTTCACCGTGTACTAATAGGACGCTGCTGCCCATCCTCCGGTGGTTCTGGTCGCAGTTTTAGGACATACCCGGGTCTCGTAAATAAATAAGGCTATATTAGGTAAAAAATATTTATCATACTTGATACTGGCTAAATAGATCCCAAGACGAACTGGTCTGTAACGAAAGCTAAAGAGAAATAATATTGTCGTAAAAATAAGTTTAAAACACGCTGTGACTTAAAAATGGTATCGTCGTGCACGCACACAATAAGGACATCTACAACGTGCTATTTGGCTCACGTTGCGTGTTTCCCGCTAGATGGCTCTGTCAGTGTGATTCGGATTCATCATCAAAAAAATCCACTATCCACCTGGCTTCATCATCAAATCATTCGATGATACCAAATTATTGTATTATCATCCTGATTAAATATATTTAAATCGATGCGACAATTAAAAGTATAATTGCAAGATTAGATTACATTACAAGCGAAGCTTATATAAACCGTGTAAAAATAAACTTGCTCATTATAATTCCGGGCGTCTCACAGTATGCGTATAATGACGGATATTATGGACCCTATCGGTGTAGTACACCATTTTCGCGTAACCTTAGAGCGCATTCGATGCAACTTCAACGCATAGCACCCAGTACACGAGATAACAGTGAAAATAAATCTCTCACATTCCAATGTCTTTCATTATTATGTTCAACGGGAAACGTCTATGTCTAGTGGT
Organism: Agriopis leucophaearia; assembly: GCA_949125355.1. NCBI lineage: Eukaryota > Metazoa > Arthropoda > Insecta > Lepidoptera > Geometridae > Agriopis > Agriopis leucophaearia. The sequence continues at coordinate 18,116,293 of OX421268.1, read as the reverse complement.
ACAATGTATAAACTTACCTATTAAATCCGCTGGTGCCACGGTATGAACTTGGTCAAGCCATGCGATACTAGAAAAGTCCATCGGTCCCGGTTTTCTGTTATCTTATGCAAGCTATCGACTTGGAACTCTGTGTGACTTGTTCCGACTCTCATAATATGGTAAATTTAATTAAATACGGAGCATTTTTATCCTAATCGTATCAAATCGATAGTACTTAATTGGATTGTAAAACTCAATGGTTAACGGTCAACAGTTACTAACTGTAAACAATCATAATTCTTAACCTATGCTACATACTATCATTGTATTAATCAACTGTCAGTGTTTGTTTTTCAGTGTAGAACACACAGTTTTTTCATTTTTTTATTTATCATAATTACAACCATAGTTTAAAAAGTATACTATTTATTTACATTGCATTGTGTTATACGCTAACTGACTAATATAACCAAATAAAATAAATAAAAAATAAGACACGTGATATAAAAAAATACAAAGAAATAATATTATTTCGTAATAATATATTTTCTTCCTTATTTTAAAATAGAACCCACAAGTCGACTTCTTCAGCTGCAAAAAGGTATTATTTCTCTTGAGTCTGTATCTTGCACCATCCAAGGTCTAATTCCACGTGAAACGGTCGCGTAGTGACGCCAAGTGACCATTCAACCGTGTTCATTCGAGTATACATACTTACTTTGCTCCATCCTATAGCTATCACCACTTCAGATACGATTTTGAGCCCCATTTCAAAGGGCGTAGAGCAAATGCCTGTTATTTAGGTATTTTAAGCTTTATAATTTGATCTGGTTATTACAACATAAAAAATTGATAGTTGTTTAGATGAATACAATAATTGAGCCTTTTATTATCTCTATATATATATATATATATAATTCTATGTGTTTATATTTCCTATGGACTCCAAAACGGCTGGACCGATTTTAACAGGAATTTCACTATATATGTCTGTTGTTATAAAGAGTAACTTAGGCTTTTTTTATCCCGGAAATGTGTAAGGTTCTTGATCAATGCGGGTGAAACCATGGTGGAATAAATTATTTAGCCTATATTTAGGAGTACTTATGGCTACGTTTTTTAAGTACAGCGGGCAAGGCAGCGACCCTATAGCACCATTAGAAAGAGCAGTGAGAGCAATGATCAAAAAGTTGATTGAATCAAGCGTTACTTTGTTGAAGTTCATCTTCAAAACTGTTTCTTAGACGAATCTCTCATGTATTTCCGCTTCAATGTCGTATCAAGTACAATAAGATTCAGATTTAGTTTAGTTTAGATTTTTAGATTAAATCAATTAAATACCAGCTGTTCTGTATATTTCTTTGACAAAACTTAAAAACTGAACTAATTGAAGATCGTCTATCTATAAGCAACGAAGGTCTATAGATAGCTCTAATTTTAAGCAGAGTGCCCAAAATGCTGGCCGCCTTGTCTCGCTGGATGGCGAGGCTAACTTTCTGACCAAAATACAGGCCAGCATTTTGGTCACGCAAACAAACTTTCAGTCTCCCCGACAAATCCTTAAAAATTACGAAAGCACTTGATCCCCACGGTCCAAGTTTTTCTACCCAAACGGCACAAATAAGTAACCTCTGTCAAGGTTGAAATATTTGCGCCGCTTGAGGCATTCAGCCACGAGAGCCGCACCACCCGCCGGTTTTGACGTCTCTGGAAGGTGAGATGGTGCCAGTGTATCAACGCATGTAGCGTCCCACAGTAAAACCCGTCCCATCTTCCAATGAGAGTCATTCCGCCGGGTCTCTTACCGTCATCACGAAGTAGGCCGTTCGGTTCCAAAACCGCTGCGACACTGGCGCTCCCAAACGCCCAACGGATGACATTCAAATTGCTGTAGCGCGCTATGCGGCCGACACTTCTACTCTTTTAAATAATTCTTTCATAGCGGTTAAATTGACTGATAAAGTTTGGCAAATTGAAATATAAAGGACATTTTCTAGGATTATGTTCAATGTTTTAATTAAGGTCTGTTATTTTTTCGTTTCTTACTAACACACGCTTACGAATTTTGAAGGGGTGAATTGGGGAACTGTAATGCCCATTCAAGATATGTTTCATAAATAAAAATAAAAATAATTGATCCCTAATTACTTATCGTAGGATGTCGAGGTGGAAATACACTAGAGATTTGCATAAGTATTTTTTTGCAATTTGTTTGTTTGAAATCGTTCTCCAATGATAACAATGGCTTCAAACAAATTTAAGCATGTTCTATGGGGTTCGTTGATTTTCTATATAGGCATTATCATTTGATATGAAGATACAAGTTCACACAGAAAAGGGACAGTGGGCCGATATAGTCACAGGATTGTAGCCACGGAATGGAAAACTATTACCAGGCAAACCACCAGCTCGCTGGATGGAAGCAGTGGACGAGACTGATACAGTAATGGACAAACTGTGTGCTGAAGACTTTGACGCAGCGGTGGATAGAGAATGGTTGATGATATTAGATCATATGTGGTGTAAATAATACAATAATACAAAACCGAGGTTTAAATAGCGTACCTGGGGAGACCTTTATCCAACAGTGGACTGAAATGAGATGATGATGACGATAAAAATTTAAATAATACTGATCAAATTAACAAATGACTTATTTATTCAAAACATTTTGTAACAGCGCTTAAGAAATAATTTATAAAAAACTAACAAAAACCCGTAACAAAAATAAACAACAATAATATCACAGCTCAGCTTTGGCATATCAGTGCTTTCCATGGTGGAAGCCCCACTCTTTGTGGTCCTTGTGACCTCCTTTCTTGCCATGGTCGTGATGATCGTGATGGTGTTCTTCGTGACCATGATGACCCTTGTGACCTTTGTGGTCCTCATCATGATGATGCTTGTCGTGATGACCTTTCTTGCCGTGGTGATGTTCGTGATGACCGTGTTCGTGATGACCTCCCTTCTTGTGATGACCTCCTTTATCTTCGTGATGACCGTGATGGTCCCCGTGCTTGTGATGCTTGCCTTCCTTATGATGGTCGTCGTAGAAGTGATGGTCTTTGTGGAAATGATCCTTGTGGTACTTCTTGTGGTAGCCTTCGGTCTCTTCTCCCTTATCGTGGTGCTTGTGATGACCGTGCTTGCCACCTTTGTGGTGATGACCATGCTCGTGATGATGGCCGTGGTGTTCGTCTCCATCCCAATGCTTCTTGTGTCCACCACCATGTTCCTCGTGATGTCCTTCGTGATGATGTTTTCCATGGTCACCGTGCTCTCCCTTGTGATGATGATGGTGTCCTTTGTGCCCTTTATGTCCTTTCTCTCCATGCTCATGATGGTGATGAGCGTGATGCTCCTTGCCACCTCCGGATTCGTGATGAGACGCTTTCCCGCTTGCGGCTGCTACTAAATCCTTTTCATCTTCACCCAACTCCCGAGCGTAGACCGCCACAAGGCAAAGCAACCCGATTGCTAGCACCACCCTCATGTTGCTGGCTGGTTGTTCTGTGCTGTTGTCTTGCTGATATCGGTATTTATACTCCGAACAGCTGATAAGGTTTCTAAATAGTTTAGGAAACTTATCGCAACGGCAAGGACAAGTTCGCGCGTCGGTCCGTGACCGGTGGACCGTTACGGTGCTCGAGACATTTTATATTGGATTTTATTGTTGTTTTAATTAGTGTGAATATAAATTGTCAAAATTGCGTAGATTTATTTCAAATCTTATATGAACTGTTGACACATTTTTACTAAGAAAAATACACATTAGTTCATCATTGTTCTAGTCTACATATGTATATCTAAAACTAACTGAGCCTAGTGGTTTCCACCCGCGTTAACATTTTCTCAGGACACATTTTTGATTATTAATGGAATATTTAGCGTGATGGAGATCCTCATCATCAATTACATGAACCATATCTACAAACTTATCACGGTAATTATTCCATTGATAATCATATAACTGTAGTGAACAACCGTGATAGTTTAAAAAAAAATTTTCGTCAGGAACTGCATGTTTTCCGGGATAATAAGTACAATATTTAAATTTCCGGTCCTTTATTTGCGTCAAGTCACGTCGATCCGATCCGGATTGCTATGCGCTCTTGCTGCTTTAAAGAGGAACAAACAAACGAAGAATAAAACACTTTCTCATTTATGATATGAAAGTTTAATATCTTCAACAATATCGTTTTTAGGGTTCCGTGCCCAAAGGGTAAAACGGACCTTATTACTAAGGCTCCGCTGTTCGTCTGTCTGTCTGTCCGTCCGTCCGTCCATGTGTCACCAGGCTGTATAACTGTGATAGTTAGAGAGTTGAAATTTTCACAGAATATTTAATTATATATTCACTATAAAAATAAATAATTAAATTAAAATAAAACAAATATTAAAGTGGGACTCCCTTACAACAAATGATTTTTAGCTCGTTTTTGCTCGATATTGATAACGGCAACAGGTAGACGCTTGAAATATTCACAGAATATTGAGTTAGAATATTCACTTTAAAAATAAATAATTGCATTAAAATACAATTAATATTTAAGGGGGGCTCCCATACAACAAACGTGATTATTATGCCGTTTTTATAGATAATGGTACGGAACCCTTCGTGCGCGAGTCCAACTCGCACTTGGCTGGTTATTTTTTTCTGAAGGCACAGAAAAGATAAGCTCTTCTTTACTGCGGTCCCCAAATATTACTCACCCACTACATCATTCAGGCTCGCATCATTTATTAAACCATCCAATCCAATAACATTTTCCTCCCGCCGACAATATCCAAACGAGAACATAATGCTTCAAAAATATTTCCACTATCCCAGATACTGACAAAAGTTAACATCTATAGTGAATGAACTATACTACACTATACATATTCATATTGAGCCTGGTTTCCGGGGGCAGCCATAAAAATATTTTTGCGTCCGGACCAATGTTGGACGACGAGACAACGCTATAGAAATCAGTAGGTAGTTTTAGCCTGGAAAAAATGCAAGAAACATGAAAAACAGACACGTTTTGACGTGTATTAGCGAACGATCAATTCAATAGTGTTTAATTGAGACATTGCTGCCTCGAGTAGTTTGTTCTTGGGAAACTGTACTTTTTAATGTCCATGGTACCTATCATCAACATCATCAGCCAGAAGACGTCCACTGCTGAACATACCCCCCCCCCCCCTTAACCTCCACACTGAACGACATGCTGCCATCTGCATCCACTGAATGCCCGCGACTCTCACAATGTCATCAGTCCATCTAGTGGAAGGCCTACCTACGCTGCGTCATCTGGTTCCTAGATAGACCAACGACATCGTGAAAGCCACGGGCATCTTCATCTTTATCAGAAAGGTTCTTGAGTGGAGACCACGAACTGGAAGATGCAGCGTAGGTAGGCATCCCACTAGATGAACCGACGACATTGTGAGAGTCACGGGCATCCAGTGGATGCAGATGACAGGATGTCGTTCAGTGTGGAAGTTAAAGGGGGCTATGTTCAGCAGTGGTCGTCTTCTGGCTGATGGTAGTGGGTTCCAGCACGATGCTAGTTGTTGCGTTTGTGTGATAGTATGATGCCAAAACGGTGCAGTATGCCACGCGTTTTGTTATGCAACTTAAATATAATTATATCTCATGATCTAGGATTCTGGGAAGAGATCTACTGGCACACTGCATGAAAAGAACAATCTGCATCGTGCTGTCGAAATTTAATCAAAACAACAATAAGGATTGCCCGGAGTCGATCCCACGTCACGGGAATATTTTTGAATCTCGGATATTTTCGGTGTAAATTTGGAGTTAGGTCGGTTTGTTTTGGAAAGAGTTTCGTTTGTTACTTTTATTTTGGTATTTTTGAACTTATATTTAGGAAGTTGGTTGTATTGGTAAGAAATGTTATTGAAATTTTTTACTCAAGGTATCAAAAATCTAAATAGTTTAATAACAGAAAAAAAAACTTTTCTGTGATTTAATAATCATAGAGTCACATTTTACATTTCATGACGGTAATAATTACTCAAAATAGCAAGTATTTCTATGAAATTCTTGGTAAAAAGTTGCCAATCGACACGATCTCCTAATTTTTTATGCTATACTCAGTTCAAGTTTTTGAACTCTGACAGCGGTAAATTATAAAAAAGATAATGAAATTTTGAAAGATTTTTGACCGTAGGTAATTGTTGTTACTAGACGATATATTATAGTAAAATATATTTTAAAAAAAACATGATTCAGCTAATTAAAATATTATTAAAGCTGTCACAATATGAAAAAAACGAATACTACAAAAGTAAAAGTGTATGTTTGTTTGTTCCTCTTTTGTGCAAAAACAGAAGAATGGATCGACGTATTTTTTCCATAAATATAGTTGAAGGGCCAGAACATTATATTATATACTAGCCGTCCGCCCCGGCTTCGCACGAGTGTAAGCTCGGCCTTCGGCCTCGCTACAAAATATAATATAGCCTATGTCACCCGGGGATAGTGTAGCTTCCCAACAGTGAAAGAATTTTTCAAATCGGTTCAGTAGTTTCGGAGCCCATTCATTACAAACATACAAAAATAGGTACAAATCTTTCCTCTTTATAATATTAGTGTAGATTATTATCCCAGAATAATGGAATAGCTCCAGAGGATAAACTTTCTACTCGAGAGAAACCGCCAAACGCAGCTAGTAGTTGGTTTACAGTAAAAACTCACCCACTTTCTGGGTTACCTTTCATCACAAAAAGTCAAGTTGATCAAAACAAACTCGGACTAAGGACTTCAGTAGAGCCAGCTGTCCCTTCTAAGCAAAAATAGAAAACGAACAAAGAAAATATTTCCAAGTTTCCTTTGTTCTGTCTTCCTAAACAGCTCATGAACAAAATACATCGTTGTAAAAAAAAACCACAGAGATTGTTTTTTCATTATAAAAACCATAACATTTTAATAGATATACCATCTTATTATTACTATGCTATCGTAAAATATATCAAACTAGCTGCGCCCTGCGGTTTCACTCGCATGGTGATGAAAATCAGTCATGATGATAATGATGAAAAGTAGCCTATGTATTAATCCAGGACATAAGCAATGTATATTCCAAATTTCATCCAAATCCATCCAGCCGTTTCTGCGTGATTGAGTAACAAACATCCATTCATCCATACATCCATTCAAACTTTCACATATATGATATTAGTGTGATTAGTGTGATTCACGTTATATTTCTGACGTCACTTCCTCTTCAGTATAAATAACTACTACCTCCATAGGATCGCAACACATTCGTTCGGCTACAAATTTTTACGTCGCCCCATTGTTGAAACCCCAAATTGATCTCAAGGGTCAGTCCTTTTTCCTTACAAATGTGTAACACCTCAATATATCAAGCTATTTATATTCCAAGTGTGGTCACCAATTTATATGCCCTAGTGTGGTGACCAATAAGAGCGGTTAAGGGTGGTCGTACATAAGCGCATGAATGACTCAAATTTTTTTAACGGGTAGTTTGTTTTTACACAACTGCCGAAAAGTAGTGTTATGTTTTTATGGTTCATGTATGTTTTTATATTATTATGTGGGTATGTTAAGTAAGTTTATTATCACACTTCACACTATTATTATAAATGCGTAAGTTAATCTGTCTGTCTGCCTGTTTGCTACATAATCACGGCTAAACGCTACAACACAGACTATTTGTTTCTGAAGAAATCGCTGACGAAGTCGCGTGTAAAGCTAGTTTACCTGATATAACTCTTGAACGCTTGTATCAATTATGACATATATGATATCGTTAGAATTTTTGAATTATCCAGGTCTCATTTACAAAATATATTTTATATAATACGGTTATAATTCAGCAGTCTACATCGACGGTAGACATCTAAATAATTGTAAATGTGTACAGTAGGTTAACTTAGTATATAAGATGAATTATCATATAACAAGGGTCATTACTTCGAGCCTGGGTTTGACTCAACCACCAACAAGGAACGCTGCCGAGAAGACATGCTCCAAGATGGGTACGGAGTAAGTACGGTGCGTCTACAAAAATGCCAAATCAACAGGCATTGGAAGAAAATTATCCGTATTATTTAGCCAAAGTCAATTAATTTTCAGGATAACATTGAAAGCTTTTTCTACATTATGAAAAAATAATCACGGTAATCGGTTGACAAATAGCAACTGAATTGAGAACTTTCCCCTAACATCGGTAAAATTATGATAATAACACATTTAACCATCTGTCAAATGGTTATGGGCTTTACGTACTCTCTTACGCACGCACTGACGTACGTATCTCTTGAGCCAAGTTGCGCTGGCCCTAAACGGGCCCCTTCCACTACTTACAGGGAATCAATCCACTTGTCATCGGGTAACGATGGAAAATGGGCAGAATGGGAGAAAAGCCATTGTGCCTTTCGAAAAGTGTGTAGGAAATACCGATATCTGGTTGGGGAATTTGTGATTGGGAAATAATCTTCTCATAAAGTCTGTGCACGTAAGATATTAAAAACTTTATTGTGTACAAAGTTATACCCAATCATGATACACCTATAAGTATTATAGATTTTTGCTTACTCGATTCATAAGCCAGAAATTGACTGTAATTTTTGTTAGATCAAAAGTCTGTTATCGAATATTGATTTTCATTTTACTCTCCAGGCAGGCAGCTTTTTAAAAACTTTTGTACTATGACTTTTTTTTTACATAAAAGGTACTTTCCCCATTTTTTTTGTAAACTGTAGATTTTTTTGCTGTCTTTTGTATTTCGTAGGTGCAAGAGTAGGTTTTTAAGCTTTGGCCCGACGTTCTTACTTATTTGAAATCGTGTAAAGTTATCTAATTATAATATATTGTTTTTGTAGGAAAGAAAAATGACAGAATTATGTCTATCGCATTTTATGTCTTGGAACTAAATTTGCTAGGTATGATGTACGGAAGCTGTCTGTGTAAGGTTGTTAGCTAGTGAACAATAACCTGTATAAGTTTTGAAATCCACATTGCAAGCCGTTTTGAAACTCGAATTTATACTATGGCCTCAGAAGAAGGTATTTTGTTTTACAAAATTAGTCACCTCGCTTTTGTCGTTCATAAATGCATTATAATTTTAGAGTTGGTCCTTTTGATATGCCACACCAAATTATGTAGTCATGTCACTTCATATTAAGTTTTTTATTGAAAAATATCTTTTTTAAACCAAGCTTTTATGAAATTAGTGATCGGAACGTTGTGCTGATCAAAATGAGCCAGAATACTACCAGTCTACTATTATCCATCGAGAAGTTCCGTTGTCCACCGTCACCATCATCAAATCAGCTCGCTGTCACCATAATATTGTATTGTCATTGGAACTTGACAAGTATACCAAATTTAAGCTCAATCAAACACCGGGAAGTGGGTACTGCAAGACTTGATTACAGACAGAGAGGTGAAACTAAATAAAAGCTTGTATAATTGATGACAAAACCCTTTTAAAGGAGTAGATAAGTACATTCACGAAGAAGCGCCTGAAACTTTTGAAAGATTTGTTTCTTATTAAGCTATAATCCTCGCTCTAGAAAAGTCTAGTGCGTCCGCTCAATAATATCCAAAGTAACACGTAACTTATATCCTCCCCCCCTCCTTCCCACTTCAAGTTAGGGAGTAGGACGTGTTACATTCGGATTCCTTCACGAATCCTACGAATGATTTATCAGGAATGAGAGATGCTGAAGTGTATTAAGGGCTAAAGCAAAGGGGGTAATAAAACAGGCTGGGGCACTGAAACAATTACTAGACAAGTCTTGATATGCCTTGACTATAATACGTTATTCGTATTGTTGTTTTATCTTGTCGTGCAAAAGTTTTTTGGTAACTTGAGAAATAGGTAGTTCTATAATTTAATAATGAGTATCCTAGAAGAATTAATTATTATTGCTTACTTTTTAAAGATAAAGAAAATAGCATATGTGTCAATCAAGAATATAAGCTATAAATACTACCCAATTTTATTACAATCCGTTCAGCAGTTTAGAATTGAGTGAGATTTTACTCGTATGTGCTCCTATTTTTTATAACTCACATTTTTGCATTTATAAAATTTGTATGTATAGGTAGCGTTTGATTTTACCATAGATCGAAACTCAACGCGTGCAAAAGAGTTTATTTAATAAGGCCCAACAAAACAGACCTGAGTACGTCCGCCTTACTTTCCGAAGATAAGTTGTGACAAATCAAGGCCTCAACCTCCGACATATCTCTATTTACAATTCCGTCGAGTTGACGACTTTTTTCCTCGTTCTATTGAACTTTACTCTCCGGATAATGGAATAGAAACTTCGTCTGCAAAGCGGATTTGCGAGTGAATCAGTTTTTTTGTGAGAGACGGAATGTGGCGAGTTGTTGAGATTCTACTTATTGAATAGGTCTGCGATTGACTTTATTTTAGGCTACCTGTTTTAAGCGATTCTGTTTAGGTAATGAGAAAAGTTGCGCGATCGCAAACCTTATATCGGTGTGTTAAGGTTTACGTTCACGCGATTTTCCAAACTGCGCTGTTTCAGCGCTAATTTGAGCCCGCGTATGAGTTAGCCGTAAGATTAATCCGAAACTTTCTATTTCCAAACTCGCGAGATATTTTGTAGGTAACTGTTCTTTTCTTACCATAAAACTAATTCTTGCTTTTTTTTTCAAAGTTCCTGCGCATTTTTAATTGAACTTTTTCTATTTTACAAGATATAAACTTTAATAATATAAAAAACTGTTATGAAAAATAAAGCTTTTTCGTATTCTCCTCAGCAAACCCTTTCCTTTGATACCCATATCATGACGATCTTGGACCAAAGTGCTTGGGAAGATAAATCCAACGAACCCAAACTTGATGGCGCTACGTCGTTCCGTTAAGGAGTTCCTATCGCCACCTTCAGTCTCTATCATCAGACCAGCTCGATGGTACCATAACATTGTATTGTCACCGAACATACGTAAGTATGCCAAATTTCAGCGCAATCGGTTGAGGATAACTGGTCTAAAATTATGTTGCAAGATATGTCCCACACATACGAGTTACAAGTCAAACTTCTCCAGTACACTCTTCTACAAAATTGTATATAAAATTATATCTTAATAATATTATTATATATAGGCCTAAATTAAATAATAATTTATTCAATTTAACAAATAAAAATGATTATGAACAAAAATGTCATTACAATAATAATTAGGTATGTAAAATAGTAGGTAACCCATATCCAATTATAAATATTAAATGTCAAGATGAGTTTGTCTCCTACTGCAATGGCTGGACTACAAAAGCTCACTCAATAATTCCGTAAGCATATAACATTTATCATTACTAAGTTTTCAATGAATCAATCTTCGGAAATAAGAACATAAGAACAAAGAAAATGTTCAATATAAAACCACCCGCACTCCGATCTGACAACCACGTACGTTGTTATAGGATTTTCATTGAACTTTTTCTGAATTTCAGACATTCTGTGCTTTTCAGATTGTATTATTCAGTCTACATATTGTAGATAATTTTTTGAAGTGAAAACTTCTTTAGGTGCGTTGAGCACTTTTTCGGTGAACAAAAATCATGGAATTCGCGTCATCGTCACGCTGTACCGTGTATTTTAAAACAGCGCCATCTCTTGTACAATAGGCAAATTACTACTTAAGTTTTCTCTTCTGACGTACAATCCTACGACTGATGGTATTTTTTTCTAAAAATTTGTTGAATATGTTAAAATTTGCCGACCTTTTTATGTTAATGTTCTGTATTTAGGTAGTTATTATTATGACATTATTTTATTTATAACATGTACTCCCTAGTACATGTTATAAATAAAATAATACCTTCCGAAATAAAATGTATTATAATAATTGAAAAAAAGCAATGCATATCATTGACTTTGAACTAATAAAATCACTTTTTTTGTAGTTACTTAACATTATAATTAATGCGTAGACCGTATCATCTCTTAACATCAGGCGAGTTAGCGGTCAAACGCAAGCCTATTATTACTATATATATTTGAAAATAATAGTTTTATGCGTGATAAGTATTGAGTCGAATAGTTTTTCTTGAAATACCATTTGGCATTTCATATAGAACTCTTGAGAGTGCTCTTGAACTTACGTACCGTGTTACCGAATACCATTTTGTCGAACACGATGTAGAGTTCTGAAATAAATTTAAAGGCGTCCTTCTACTAACTTCGGGCCACGTTTGTTTGAAGGAAAACTACGGTACTTTCGGGATACGAGTGGTACGTGGTACGTGCTTTTCATGAAATAGACAGTTCTGATAAATTTTATACAATCTAACGTAAGTAAGTAGGTACATACATTTATGTTGTGAGAACTTCATAAATAATAATTTTAAGCACAATTTAATTCTATGTAAAAATATATTAGAATTGATTCATAATTCTGTAGTAGTCAAGGATTTAGATAGATATACCTAGATGCCTCTTTAAAATGGTATCGGCACAAAAAGGGAGCAACTGGCAGCATCATTCCTAAAACTATGTTCCAACATAATCTCGTGGTATACGAGTATGTTTGCAGTAAGGTAACGCCTTGCACTAAAATTAAAAAAAATGTTTCCACGCCGGTTCTCTAAAATTACACTTGTAGATTTTTGAAAAGAATATTCTCCCGTAACGTTTACTGTACATTCTATCATAGACATGAATTTATTAAAATGAATAATTAAATTCCGGAACTGGGTGAAATTACCATGAAACGAGTTACTTCTTCGACAAACTTTTGATTGTTTTTCCGACTTCAACATGCCGGAAGAGGGTCGAAAACAAAACACGGAATAATAAAGTCTGTACAAAAACTTGGACTGTATATTCTTGATAGGCGAATCCCTTTCTTCCACACCATAAAACTTTTATAGTTTGACGCAAAATAAAAGCCACTTGGACGAGGCAGTAAACAAAACATTGGGAATGCAGTTTATACATCAAATGGGTGTAATGTTTGCCAGCTTTTCATTTTGAGTAGTAGTAAATGTTGCACTACCTGATTTAAAAAAAATACCCCAGGGATCTGGAAAATCATACACAATAGTACCTGTATTAAATTAATACAATTTCAATAATAAAAGTCTTGTGTAGCTTTCGATTTGTCCCCAGCCAGATTTATGCTAGACATTGGCATGTCAATCACCCAACCTCAAGCTGGAAACACGCTATGAAAATGTCCAAATAAAAATTCACCGCTGCAACGTTTTCTGATGAATTTTAATGCAAATACTGTGTTCAAAAATTAAACAGCGCCGCTTGTTTTTCGCGACAAAATTCTTAGAGAGTGACGTCCCCATTGCATAGTTTTGCGCCGTTAGGGGAAGATAAAAAAGTTTAGAAGTTCGCGAATGACTGGAGAGGATTAAAGTACGTATTTTTTTATGGCAGAAGTGGCTTTCCCGTCCCCGAAATTCATCCATAATTTTTATCATAGCTGGCTCAGCTAAAGTTGAAGTGAGCTGAAGTTTATGATAAAAATATTTGAGTTTGAAACAACTCTCGTTAAAACGCATTTATGTTTCGGTATAATATCGCAGTGATCTGTGCACTGCGGTATACAAATATTTTAAATTTAACAGTTAGTTACAATCTGGGCGTTTTTAAATCACGAGTGAAACAGTTTCTTTTAGGCAAGAGTGCTCCATCGTAGACAGCATTATCGCTTAACATCAGGCGAGTTGATGGTCAAACGCAAGCCTATTATTAAAAATAAAATAAAATTATTACTATACGTAACGAACCTACTAGTGACGGCGTGGTCAAGGATGTTACCATACACCGTCCAGTTTACCCTGGAAAATCCATTGATCTATAGACGGTGTCGGTATTGCCTGGGTTGGGGTGATCTTGTTGCAAATTGTGACATACCTAATTATTATTGTAATGACATTTTTGTTCATTTTTTTTATTGAATAAATTATTATTTAATTTAATGTACCTAGACCTATACATAGTAATATTATTAAGATATAATTTTATATACAATTTTGTAGAAGAGTGTACTGGAGAAGTTTGACTTGTAACTGTGGTGTTATTAATAATGTATTGTACTTATTGTATGACAAATTTTGCAACAAGATCAACTGGTCATCGCCTTGAAGTGCCATGAGTCTGTTTATTTTTCTTCTATATAAAAGTTTGCGGACCGGATTACAAATGTATTTTTATTTCTATCAGATAATTTACTGGTATGTTTATTTTCAGTACCCTTAGTACAAGTTTTGATAGTTTTTGAAAACTTTTTTGTTTTCGTATTGTTCCATACGTTGCTAGGCGGAAAGCTATTCGGCGAGAAAACTTTTTCCGTATTTGTGTGAAGCAACCTATAATGTTGATTACTATGGATTTTAGTTCCTCCACGCTTCCCCTGGAGGCGCTTTACTAAAATGTATGGAAGAATAAGAAAACAAAAAAAGTTTTAGAAAACTAACAAAACTTGCGTAGTAGCTTTACTTAAGGGTTCAAACTTTGCACGAAACAAAAGAATCAAAATTTATAAATTTAACCTTGCAGTTAATGCATTTATTGTGTTATTTTAGAACAGCTCATAAAAAATTCAAAGCCAATTACTTTGACATTACGGAAGATCTCAAAAGATTACGAGCTGTAACACGAGATTTTGATGAATATAGAACATAGCGTTAGCATTTTTACGGCTAAAGTTAGTTAAGAAAAAAAAAACAGCAGCATTTTTAACATTGTAAGTAGTACTTTTAATAACAGTTTTATCTTCTATGTATGTGATTATAAGGCCTGACCTGTAAACATATGTTTATCAATAAATAACTTTGACTTTGACAGAATCTATCTATCTATCTATACATATAATAAAAACGTAGAGATAAAAAAATCTGTAATTGCGAGATAACAAAAAAAAAATCACACAGGTCGTCTTAAAATAAGCAGCTGAACACGATAGGACAGTTTTTAGAATTTTTGTCTGTTTGTTTGTTTGTTTGTTTGTTTGTTTGTTTGTCCGCGCACATCTCCTAAACCACTGGACGGATTTAAATGCGGTTTTCACGAATATGCTTAGAAATTACCAGATTAAAACATAGGCTATCTTATATCATTTATTTTAATTCTTTATTTTTACATAAACGAAAATAAAAATCAATAATTTATTTCTTCGTTACCCGAAACGTAATATGAGGATCGTCACATAGCCTCAAGCAAGGAGATCCAAAGTAAAGAGAATGTTATTGACATAGCCATTAAAATTTTGAAACTGTCAACTGTCATTCGGTTAATCAGTTTAAATTTAAAGAAGGTTCCTTAACCTTCTTAGATGAATGAACGTGTAGATCAAGCATGTTATAGGCCTTACAACCTCTTTGGTGATTCATTCCAGTGCATGGAGTAGGAGTGTGGCGTACTCATACTCCTTGCGCCAACCTTCGTGAATTTCATTCCAATTTTCCACGACGTGTGGCGCTGGGGCGCGAAAAGAAAAAAAATAAAAGAACACCGATTTTCAAATGGAATTGTCATTCGCTTTTTCTACGATTTGTCTAAGATTTTTCTTTGCATTAAATTTATAATTTCTTTCGGACTCAGCTATTTTCTTCCATTGTCGGTAGCTTAACCCTCTCCTTCTATATAAATAGTACAAATCCACTATAATTACTAACTAAAAACCGGACACTAAATGGACCGTACACCACCGACAAAGGTCAGAATGCCGCTAGATCGTACTGATAGCACTGCGGCTGACACGAAGAATAAAGATGATGACAATGTATTCCGAGTTGGCGTGCGAATTCCACCGTTTTGGCCCGAGAAGCCGGCGATTTGGTTCGCCCAGATCGAAGGCCAATTCGCGATTTCCAACATCACTGCAGATAGCACCAAGTTCTACTATGTCATTGGACAACTTGACCCGCAATACGCAGTTGAAGTCGAAGACATCATCCTCAATCCGCCTGTGACCGAGAAGTACGAAAAACTCAAGCTGGAGCTAATTAAACGTTTGTCCGCATCAAGAGAAAAAAAGGTACAGCAACTTTTAACACGCGAGGAGCTAGGTGATCGTAAGCCTTCTCAATTCTTACGTCATCTACGACACCTAGCAGGCCCCGGAGTTCCAGAAGACTTTTTACGCATGATTTGGACCAGCCGCCTACCGAACAGCACGCAGACCGTCATTGCTTCGCAGCAGATGACGTCATCACTCGATGTGCTGGCAGACCTAGCCGACCGCATACATGACGTTGTCCCTATAGCCCAGGTCGCATCTACATCCAGTACCACACCGGGAAGCTCCAAGCTCCATATTACATTCTCATGGTTTTATTCTATGTTAGCATTTAAAACACAAAATATACCGCATCCTATTTTAATACAGTCCCGCGAATAGAAGTATTCAAAAAAGGCCCTTTGTACATGAAAATAAACCTATACAATAAAATTCCGGACGCAATAAAGAAAGAAATAAATAATAACATTTTTCCAGAACCAACTTCGTAAGTTTCTAACCCAAAAATGTTATTACGAGATAAAAGATTTTTTCGACGATACATTTTAGAAAATTATAATTAGAAAATAAATATCGATATATAAATAGTTAAGAAAGTAGCGTCATAAGTTTAAAATCATCTCATATATAATTAAGTAACCTATCACACTAAGTATGTTTTTTTTGGTTTTGTAAAATTACTTCACCCTAGGTTAAGTTTGAATAGTATATATAATATTTATGTAATAGATTTAACTATACTTAAATTTATATGTTTATGTCTGTGGTCTGGTTTTGTGAACAGCCACTACATAATTCATTGCTGCACCCTTTGTGCAGGGTATATAAACTTAGCTTTTAGAAGAATACAGTGTATATTTGGAATAAGAATATAGAAATAATTTTATTTTACTGTGATATTTTAACAGATAAATAGAGTAGTTCCATTTCATGGCTTTTTAATCAAGGTATACATACAAATGCACGCGAAATAAGAAATAACTAGCCAAGAGCGTGTTAAGACAAGCATTATGTCAGGGTTCCGTGGCCAGCGAAACTGGCCGGAAATATACTTTTAATGGTTTAGACAAAAAGAAAATTTCAAAACATGCTCTGCACTGTGGTCACATTATCTTTTTGATTTGAAAACTGTTGACGGTGTTATTTATTACTTTTATGATTCTATCAATACTTCACACAGGGCGACTTAAAATAAGCAGCTGAACATGTAAAGAACAGTTTTTAGAATTTTTGTTTGTTTGTTCACGCACATCTCCTACACCCCTGGAAGAAAAATGCGGACGGATTTAAATGCGGTTTTCACGAATATGCTTAGCTATGACCAGATTGAAGTATATGCTATGTTATTTTGCGCAAGGCCGGATTAAGGGAAGAAAAAAGAATTGAAGGTTTATATGAAAATCTACGCGTACGAAGTCGCGGGCAAAAAAGCTAGTAAGGTAATAAAAATATTACTGCCTTTTTCACTGAAGACAATACGTAAAAAACGTGGAAAGTAGGAACATATTTAGTAACTTTCGTTACCTGTATCATCTAAGTCCAGATTTTTACTAATATCATAATTATTATATTTTACAGTCGTTTTTTGCGAGATTCCTCCCGCAAACGCGCAAACACTAAGCTTCATTATTTCCCTATAATGCACGTATTTATAAATAGACTGACACATCAACATTTTATTTATACATCTATATTCTGGTATGTTTTTTATAGAATCAGTGGCAAACAATCAACGGGTCTCCTGATGGTAAGTGGTCATCACCGCCTGTAGTCACCAGCAATAGCCAGGTCATTGTATGTAACATGCATGGTCTTGTTTACTTTGAAAGAAAGAAACACACGAAAACTTGGAGAAAGAAAGAAATAATGAAAGAAAGAGAGAAAGCGAGCGAACAAGCAAGCAAGGAAGAAATGTATTTTTATTTTGTAATCTGCAACATTATTTAACGGTGGCAGTTTTTTTATGCCATAGCATAGGTGGCAAACAAGCAGGTGGTCTGCGTGATGGTAATCAGTCACCGTCGCCTATGGATACTTGTAACACCAGAGGCATCACAAATACGTCCCCGCCCGCGACGTAAGACACTCTACTATTGGTTTATTCATGTTAGATACTTCCTTGAATTTTTCTCTATGGCCTAAAACGTCACCAACGTTTCCAGTAACACAACAAATTCCAAGATTTTGAGTAAATACAAAGTGTATGCGGCACTGAATTATGGTGTAACTGTTTCACAGTACATTCTATCATCTTTTATATTTCCGTCACAAACAGAAGACACAATACATATTATATTAGACTCTACTATGCACTCAAGTCGGTTTTACCGTAACGTACAGCTACAGGAGTGTCGAAAGCTTACAACTGAAAGTTTCAAGTGTACTGAGGATTCTACGACTTCTACGTATCTTTAGTTGGGTTACTTGTCTACCTGTCTCACTTCTTTGTTTGGAATGCTTAGGATACGTGACTGGGAGAGCAAATATTTTAAGAGTAAATATAAAGATTCTAGGTTATTCTGAATACATAAACAATATTACATAATATAAATAGATAAATAGAGATATTAACAGTACGATATAGAGCGATGGTGACAGGGCAGTAGTATGTGCGCTTTACAATCTGACGGCACCCAGTGCTATCATCGACCCTGCACTAATAACTTATTTAGTACTTAAAAAAATTATAATATGCTGTTTCGATTAGATGCCGTCCCTCAACAACGGCGAAGGGAAACGTCGCGGAGAGATATATCCAAAAACCATTAAAAGTTCAACAACGTAAGACATTCACCAACATGCACTGAGCCAGCATGGTACATTAGGGCCCATCTCTCTCTGAGAGAAAGCCTGTGTCCCTGCAGTGGGAACATGAAAGGCTGATAATGAATACTAAATGACTGAGTTTTTTTATCATACTCAACTTAAAAAACAGAAAGTTTACGAAAACTAAACTAAAAAACACAAAAAAAATTACACACGAGAACATTTCCTGACAAAAAGATGCTATTATAGTATGCCCATGTCCACTCAGACATAATCAAGGTTTTACGAGGGCAAAAGATTTTCCCTCATCTTTCACTCACTATAATGATATAAACATGAAAGGGAATGAGACAGACACAATGTAGACTGCGTCAGAATTGCCAGCCTGTTAAATTAATGTTAGGATACATTGATCTCGTCAGACCTTAAATGTAATAGCGATGATAGATAAGTATTGCAAACCGTAGGGTGTGGGTTGAAATCCCAACGCTGAATTTAAGCTGCCGGTAAAGGAAAACATCGTGGAAACCATAGCATCACTATGTAGCTAGCTATCAGTTAGTGACCTAGCTACCACTGTAGGTAGGGCACTACCTCATATCAAGCGTAAAAACGGCCTGAAAACTCATACAAACGAATACAAATAAGTAAATAAATTAATATATATATTTTCTTGTTATAAAACAAACATTTTGTTATATTTTCAGAATGTAAATAAAAATCTAAGTCTAATTTATTCCGCGCGCAGGTGTCTAACTCTGAGACCCTCGTCACGAGGTGACTACCTGACCACTAGCTTGGACTTGTCGAGCTTTTGTTTTGTTTTTGTATTCCTACTGGTTTTTTTTCAAGTATTGACCAGATAATTGAGCCGTTTATAGGACAAAATTGAATATATTTCCATGTTTATTTTCACTACAATGATCATTGAACAGCCTACTACTAATTAAAAGACTTTGTCGTCTTACTACCTACATCATATCCCCCCATAAACTTACAGAGACAGTTTTTTTGCACCAAATTTTGATTACTGGTGGGGTCTTACGGCTCACTCTTAGCGCAGGCTCGAATTGGCTCTGAAACAGCGCAATTTGGATAATCACGCGAACGTGAATCTAATAAGCTCCAAGATACGGTTTGAATTCGCGCAACTTTTCTCATCACCTAAACAAAATCGCTTTATACAGGTAGCCTTAAGGCATCTGGACTCTACAGAACTGGAATGGTGCAGGGCACCAATGCACGCAGGGCTCCAATTGCACTTAACAGTTTTGTGAACAAGTGCCGAGAAAACTGCAATACGAAGGAATGACGACGAATAAAAAGCTTATATAAGTCAATCACCGAAACCGAAACGTATAACGGGGAGAAAACAAAAGCCAATCATTCAATTCGCTCTAAGGATAAGCCCGCTCTAAAAAGATCATACTGAAAATTTAGTTACTTTTCTTCACGGGAGGTAAAGGATGAGCTGTCAAGTGGTATATCGTCATTGGTTAAAACAAACACTGTCGTATGTTGAAGCAATATTTTTCTTGACATTCCTTTTAAAAGTAGACTGTGATTTTCATAACAGCTATTACTGAGACAGGGTTCCACTATCTCAGTGCCTCAGTAACCCTACACCACTGTGTCGCAGCCTGTTGCTTTTATTTTCATTTACCCAGAGTAACCTAATAAACTGGTCTCATCGTCCACAAAGAGTTCTGTCGTTACATTTAAAAATTGTATTTGTAGGATGAGTGGTTTCTTCCAGCTTTTTTCTTAAGACCTATTAAATTCAATTTGTGTGAATGGATTTTTGAAATAGCTATTTATATTTTGGAAATTTCTTTATTTGATTAGAAGTGCTGTTGCCCGCAACTTCGTATACGTACATTTTCACATAAACTTTCATCCGGCCCTTTCGCAAAATAATATAGCCTATACTTCAATCTGGTCATAGATAAGCATATTCATGAATTTATTAAATTTAGGAATTTAGGGATAATAATGTTAATTTAATTTAAATTTTGCCTAATCTGAAATAAAATATTAATTACTTCTTCTTCTTTGTCTTGCCCCTGGTCCCAGTTCATCTGGGGTCGGGCCTCCTCGTTGCTCGGCGCCAGGACGCTCGGTCCTGGGTTGTCGTTGCTGGCTGGGCCAGGCTCTTCACATCTTTTTGTATATTGGCCCACCACGTGGCTGGGGGTCTGCCTCTGCCTCTGGGTTTGTTTGGGATGTTAACTGCCTTTTTTACGACGTAAAATAAAATATTAATTACATAAATTGAAAATTAACCTAACCTGTTTTTTTATTAATTCTGAAATATTATTTAAATTTATTAATTATAATAAACACATTTTTTTATTAATGATAGAGTAAATTAAAGTAATCTGAAACAAAAATTAATTAATTCTGACACATGAAATATGATAATACTTAACCTGAAAACAAAAATGTATTAATTCTGAAACATAAAATATATATATATTAATTGAAATGTATTTTAATTGAATTTAAAAAATAATAAATTATACCCGTTACCCGTTACTCGTTTTTATTATATGTATAGATTGATATATAGATATGTGTACATACTTTGTTAAATAATGTCAAAGGGCTTGTAAAGCACAATTTTTCTTGGTGTTTGTGGTCGCACTCCTATGAAACGGCTCGACCGATTTTTATGTTTTTTATGTCTATTTTGTAGGTATGATATTTTAATGATCATCATAATTTTTCATCACCACGCGGGTGAAACTGCGGGCGCAGCTGGTGGTGTAATAAATATCAATTGATAAAATTATTCTTTAATCACAGAACTAGAATTAGTTGTTTTATATTAATACGATTAATAAAGTACACTAGCTGCACCCCGAGGTTTCACCTGCATTATATACCGCCTTGAAACAACCTCCTTGTAGAAGTGGTTCTTTTTTTCCTTTTGAAGTACGGAACCCAAAAAATAATATTGACAGAATTATTTCAATTATCAGTGGCCTTAGTACGAGCACTTGGGAAAAAGTTATCGTTATGTAAACGATAGCAAAATGTATAAAAAATTGAACAGCGCCTGTACGATACACGTACAGTCTCTGGGAGAAGATTTTGTTAGTGGACTGTATGAGGTGCATCCAGAACGATCAGGTAATGAAACGGACAACTATCCCTGCAAGCTGACGAAGGTAAAAAGGAAAACTTCACCAACCTTAAATCCACGATCGCCCATACGGCTTCAGCAGCAATCTCGGTCTTATGTGGCACAGCCAGGGCACGGCCACTGAACTGCACTGGTGAAATATTGTTCTCCAATGTTCTTTGTGAGCTCACAGCACTGAGTTACGAACCCAGAGGTTCTAAAGGAATGTCCTGGATGGTGGTGATTTCTGCGCACGCGCCGCGAAAGTAGGTACGCAACGTGCGTCCCAAGCGAATCGCTATGACGGAATGGCTTCTACCGATCAACGATAGAAAAAAAAAGAATTGATGAAGTTATTTTCCATCTACCCTCTTTTGCTTGCTGGGATCGAACATACCGCCCACCGAATTCAACATGATTGAATTCCTAAATAATGTAGGATGTAGCAATCCTCAAAGGAGAGTTAAAACCAAACTTAATAAATTTGGGAAGCTTATATTAGCAGGCTGAACCCAGCAATTAATAACTAGGTGAACCTATAATATATGTAAAGTGTAAGTGTAAGGTGTGGTTTAAACATAAATAGAAAATAATGTATGTAAATAATTATAACTACTGGCGTATAAACTTCTTACATCATTAAATAGTTAATTTGCATATGGTAATGGGCAAATTTTATTAACAGGTCGTTTAATTAGACCATTTTTTGTCCTTAGGGTGACAACGCGGACAATTTTGTCAACTCCTTCATGTGTCGCTTCAATTCTACCTAGCGGCCATTGTAATGGTCGAGTTAAATTTGATTTTAGTAAAACTAAATCACCAACCTTTAAGTTGGGAGGTGAAGAAAACCACTTCGCTCTCTGCTGAAGAGTGTGAAGGTAATCATCAGACCATCGTTTCCAGAATGATTGTGAAACCTTCTGAATTAATTGCCAACGTGACAATCTATTCATAGGCACGTCCTCAAACTCATATTCCGGAACAGCAACTAGACTTCGACCTATCAGAAAATGACCTGCCGTTAACACTTCAAACTCGTTAGGGTTGTCTGATAGGGAACACAAAGGGCGCGAGTTGAGCACGGCTTCAACTCTGCAAAATACCGTTGACAGCTCTTCAAACGTAAGAGCTGTATCACCTACAGCGCGGACAAGCAAATGCTTACATTGCTTTATCCCGCTCTCCCATACCCCTCCCATAGAGGCGGCATTCGGAGGATTTTTTCGCCACTCTATTTGGCGAGCCGTTAATCCACCAAGAATTTCATCTCGAGTATCTTTGTCAATCCAGAATTTTGCTACTTCCTTAAGGTGCTTAGCAGCAGCTACGAAGTTCGTTCCGCAGTCTGAATACATACACGACGGGATTCCTCGTCGTGCCACGAAACGATCAAGCGCAGCTAAGAAACAATCGCATGATAATTGGGAAAGTACTTCGCAAAAAACAGATTTGCTCGAAAAACATATAAATAAACACAAGTACGCCTTGTGTACCTTCGCGTTACGACGTAAGCATTCTTTTACAAGGAAGGGTCCGCCTAAATCGCATCCAACATGTTCAAAAACCTTGTTAGGCATGAGACGAGGGGCGGGTAATGTACCCATTTCCGGTTGTAACGCGGTAGGTTGGCATTTGAAACAAATTTTACATTTCGATAACACGGATCGAATAATTCTACGAGCACTAACAAGCCAATAGTTTTTACATAAAATGCCCTGTAACGTACGAGGACCTACATGTAAATATTTTACATGGAAATAACTAATCAATAGCATGCTCGTATAACATTTAGGTAGCAACACCGGGTGCTTCGTATTATACGGTAGGTCGGCTTGCACAAGTCGACCCCCCACCCTGAGGAAATTGTGAGAGTCCACGAAAGGTGACAACTTTCGTAGCGAGGCCACAAAATTTCCTTTTTTCAGGGATGAGATCTCTGAACCAAAATGATTCGCTTGAAGAACACTAACTATAGTGTCGTGAGCTTTTTTGAGCTCAGAGGTTCTCAGAGGTCCTACAGACCGCTCTGAAAGATTGCATCGCAGGTTAGTTACAAACCTGTGACACCACGAGATTACGCGCTGTAATCTATTAAATGAAGAGAACTTTTCGAAAGTTTCTTCGAGGTCGTTTCTGTCATCAAATGAATTAAATGCAAACGTTGCACTATTTGATTTGAGCTCGGAAACCATAAACTCTTTATTTACGTAAAATGACTCGATAGGCCATTTATCTCGATCGTCGCTCAGCCACGCAGGACCCTGCATCCACTCCGCAGCGACCTCTATGAAGCGAGCCGGCAGTACACCACGCGAGCACATATCAGCTGATCCGTTGTTATGAGTTCTTACGTGGAACCAGGAACTGGGTGGAACCACAGCTGTTATACGACTAACACGGTTAGCCACAAACGTTTTTAGCATGTAAGGTTGAGTCTGGATCCACGCTAGAACGTTCTTCGAATCGCTGAGAGCGATGATTGAGTAATTTACGGTTGTCAAGTTTCGTACGACAAAACTAACAAGTTTACTGAGCAGCACGGCTGCCTCCAATTCAAGTCTCGGTATTGACAATACAGGGTTTAACGGCGCGACTTTTGACTTACTAGTCAACAGCCTGACCTTGACATTACCTGCTATATCTACGCTGCGAAGGTACAAACACGACGCATAACCACGAGTCGACGCATCACAAAACGCTATCAGTTGCACATCACAGAAGTTAGGTATCAAAACATGACGCTCGAAACGTAATTCAGATAAGAGCGGCAAGTCGGCGATGAATTGATTCCACTGCGAGCACGGCTCGGGCGGTAATTGATCATCCCAGTCAACCCCTAACTTCCAAAGATCTTGCATAATGCATTTTGCAACAAACGTGCAAGGTGAGATAAACCCCACGGAATCGAAAATACTCGCGAGCAGTTTTAAAACAGATCGTTTGGTTTGTTTTGTGTCAGTCATGTTGTAATTAAAGGCAAAACTATCGCAGGCAGGTAGCCATGTCAAACCTAAAACCTTGAGAGATGACGATAACGTATCGTCCTGAAAGTTGATAGCTGAAACCTGATCCGATTGCATTCTATCTAGCAAGTCCGGACAGTTGCTAGCCCACTTCCTTAATTCTAGCCCACCACTTTTAAGAAGTGATAATAAATCATCTTGCAACTTGCAAGCTTGTTCCTTTGACTGGCAAGACCATAAAAGGTCATCTACATAGAACCCTTGCGTGACAACCCTAGCGGCTTCAGAGCGAGAACTTTCAGCGCGAGATAACTCGTCCGCAGCTAGCTGATGCAACGTGCGTACAGCTATATACGGCGCACTACGGAGCCCGTAGGTATTCGTTTTAAGTTCATAGGTGCGCACCGGCTCCGTCGGAGATTCACGCCACAGAATATGTTGATACTTCCTGTCGGCAGGGTCGATTAACACGGCTCGAAACATCTTGGACACATCCGCGGTAAAACATACGTCAAACAATCGAAAATTCATAATAATTTTCAGTAAATCTTGAAGTAGTTTCCCGCCAGTCAAGAGTGCATCGTTGAGAGAAATGCCGTTTCTGACCCAGGCCGAGCCATCGTAAACAACACGCAGAGGCGTACTAAGTGAAGACGGACGCAGAACACAATGGTGCGGAATAAAATACGCAGAAGGTTCAGAACCTTGGTACAACTCCATGTGACCGAGGGATTCATATTCTCGCATAAATTCTACATAGGCCTTATGAAGGTCTGTAGACCGAGCGAGACGACGCTCGACTTGGTTAAGACGCTTCAACGCCACGTCATAGGAATCACCGAGAGGTGCGTGGTCCGGATTTAATAAAATCGGAGAAACGTAACGACCAGTTTCATCGCGATAATGTTTTTCTAAATATATTTTATCCGCTAATTCGTCTAACGGGTTCATCGGAACTTCGCACGGCAAAGCTTCCGTCTCCCAAAACTGTTTGAGAGTTTCATTTAAATTGTCACTTTCTAAAGTGAACGAGGTGTGTAGTGATGTCGCACACGGTACTACATCACTAGTGCTAGGGGAAGGCATCCCTAGTCTTCCGGTTACTACAAAACCGAATACGCTCCCTAACGCAACTGGCATATCACAATTTATTATGTACTTCTTCCCGTCATAAATGTACGGAAACAAGTCACCGGATAAAATTATATCAATCGGCGCTTTCTGGTAAAAACACGGGTCGGCTAACTGCAGACTTTTAAATTCATTAACTACCTTATCAGGTATAGGTACGGTTGGCAAATCAGAGGTAATTTTAGGTAAAATCACTGCATCGATATTTAACGTAGGTGTCGCGCTATGACGCGGCTGAATGGCACACGAAACCATTCCGTGATTTTTCACGAATTCGCCTCCGAGTCCGAAAATATTATACGGACATTTATTTGCAGACAGTCCCAGTCGTTGATAACAATCCATCGAAATAAAACTCGATTGTGCTCCCGAATCAATTAAAACTCGACAAGGTTGATAATTACCGAACGCATCTACACAATTCACAACAGCAGTCCCTAGTATAACGGCATAGTTAGTCGTCGATGACGTCACATGACAGGTATTGTAGATAACAGCGGGCTTATCTACCTCGCACGGCGAAGTGGCCGGCGCGGCTGGAATCGGATTTGATGCCTGTTGCTTATTGACGCTGACATCCTTGTGCAATAGTAAATGATGAGATAATTGGCAAATCAAACATTTAAAGTTACTTTTACACGAACTTGCAAAATGGTTTTGTTTCAAACAGTTGCGGCACAACTTTATTTCATTAGCACGGCTAATGCGTTGATCGATTGACAATTTACGAAATTGATCACATCGGAAAATCATATGATCTCCTCCACAATGTAAACACCTAAGCTTGGGACTGGTCGAAGAAGCGTGAGAGTAATTTCTCGAACTACCTTGTTTCGTATCGCCCTGTTGGCGTTTGTTTTGTTGTACATTCACAGTAGAATTACAATATGACGTAGAATGATCCAAAACTTTTATATGATTCTGAACAAACGTGATAAGTTCATCAAATGTAGGTATTGACTTTTGATCTAATTTTTGTTCAAAACCTTTCCGTGTTTGTGGGTCCAACGCCCGCAATGCAATATGACACATTATGTAACTATTCAAGTCACTAATTTTTAACGATTGAATCGCTTTATATGAGTGATCAAAGTTCTCAATAAACTGGTTCAGATGAGTAGAAGACTCCTTTGTCAGCGGTGAAAAGTTTAACATTTTATCAATGTACCTACCAACCAATAATCTATCATCCTTGTATTTCTCGATCAAACTTTGCCAAACTAGATCGTAATTTTTGGCGGTAATCGGAACACTTTTAACAATATTTAAGGCGGATCCCTTCACACATGACAATAAATAATGGAATTTTTCTATCTTCGGAATATGAGGGTGATCGTGAACCATTGAACAAAACGTCTCATAAAAGGTTGTGAAATTCTCAGAATTCGAATCAAACGTAAACAACTCAAGTTTAGGTAAGCGAGGCTTCGATTCCACAGAGCGCGAAGTGTTCTCGCTCTTATTGTTATTGGGTTTCGGTTTACATTGGTTTTCACATAACTTTACACGGAAATAAAGATCATCAAAACTTTTCAATTCATGACATCTAAGAGTTGATTTTGGATCTGATTCAAGTTCCTTTTGGAATTCTTCAAATATTAATTTTTCAAATGAACTGCGTAAATCAGTTATTTCAGACACGTGCATCAAAAATAATTGTGTAGTTTCGGGATCGGATAAATCACGGGACATATCGTAAACTACTTGCATTTGTTGAAACATCCGTTGTTTTCGATGAATTAACACGGTTAACTCATTCGACATTGTTGCAACGATTTCATCCTTCTGGTCTATAGATGGCGGCGCCATCTTGTGAATGACACACGAAGCGGTTAACGAAACTAAATATCAAGATTTTAACGAAAATAACTTATATTTTATGCAAATAAACTATACAATACATAAATAAATACTTGTACGACAAGATTATATGTGTATAGTGTGAAATATATAAGTACCAGAGCTGATTGGGAAATATATATAATATGACACGCCGCGTGTAGAACGTCTACCACGCGCATGAAATACTAAAATGTAAATATGAAGTGAATTGGCACGGCCAATATGTAAGGCAAGTTAAGAACGTCTTAACAAAAAAGTAATTACGCACGGCGATAATTACGTGAGGTGATCTGACACGGTCAGAAGTACTTTTATAGTAACAGAACGTCTGCACTATAAAACCTATGAATTACGAACTCAAAGGCGAGGTGAATAACCAAAGTTATTATTTCTGGTTTTAGTCCCACTGAGGATTGTATTCCGGTTTAATCCAGGTATTATATTGAGTTAAGGATTTAATCCGGCTCGAAGGACCAAAAAAGATTGTACGATACACGTACAGTCTCTGGGAGAAGATTTTGTTAGTGGACTGTATGAGGTGCATCCAGAACGATCAGGTAATGAAACGGACAACTATCCCTGCAAGCTGACGAAGGTAAAAAGGAAAACTTCACCAACCTTAAATCCACGATCGCCCATACGGCTTCAGCAGCAATCTCGGTCTTATGTGGCACAGCCAGGGCACGGCCACTGAACTGCACTGGTGAAATATTGTTCTCCAATGTTCTTTGTGAGCTCACAGCACTGAGTTACGAACCCAGAGGTTCTAAAGGAATGTCCTGGATGGTGGTGATTTCTGCGCACGCGCCGCGAAAGTAGGTACGCAACGTGCGTCCCAAGCGAATCGCTATGACGGAATGGCTTCTACCGATCAACGATAGAAAAAAAAAGAATTGATGAAGTTATTTTCCATCTACCCTCTTTTGCTTGCTGGGATCGAACAGCGCCTCTATCGGACGTAATAGGAAACTGAATATTTCATACTATCGTTTACGTAACGATAACTTTTTCGCAAGTTCTCGTACTAACCCCACAGACCGTGATTATAAGAGGTGCGCAGTTTTGCTGTCAACGGACCGTTTGAAGCACGTCTCCAGTCTAGTGCACAAGTACAATGCGTGTTTACTAGCTCTGAATTAAGGTAGATGCACACTTGCACACAAGACGCCGCGGGACTGCGGGACTGCGGGACCGTTGTTATTGCAAAATTAATTGGCGAGTAATTGGGCCGGTTACCCGGTCGGGTTACGTCTGGAGGCGCTGCTATTGACTGCTGGTTAATTAGAACGAGGGGTTACCATTGCCCCGTTATTATTCTAGCGTTTAGACGTCGATTTTTGAAATGAAAACTTCTTTAGGCGCAAAACTGTTATTCTAATGAATTTCTAGTGTAATTCCGCTTCTACGTCGCTTTCCAATACAATAAGGAATTTGTGATAAATTTTCCCTGTAGGTATTTAGGTATTTGTTGATGAAGTACGTTTACATACGTATGTGTACGTTTTTTGTTGTTTGTTGACGTAGAAGCGGAATTACACTAGAAATTCATCAAAAAACAGTTTTGAAAATGGACTTCCGCAAAGTAACGCCTGATTCAATCAACTATTCTTTTGGCGTTGAGCACTTTCTGATGAACAAAAATCATGAAACTTGCGTCATCGTCACGCTGTCACAGAATATATAATACACAGTACGTCCATTGCTTTCAGCGAGGACTTAAGAGAACTTTTTTAAGCATTGATTAACTAAGACCTTAAATAGTTGATTGAATCAGGCGTTTTTATCAGGTTAGGCAAAATTAAACTCAATCAAATTAATATTATCAACAAATATTTACCAGGTAAATTTATCACAAAATCCTTATTCTACTTGAAGCGACGTAGAAGTGGAATTACACTAGAAATTCATCAGATAAACAGTTTTTTAAGACTTTAAATGTTAAAGCGCGCTTTTAATGGCTTTACTTGTAATGAACTAAGTAAACTAATTTTGGAAGTTGATTTAAACCTACTTCTAAATATAGTATTGGTTTGAAATTTTGCAAGTACAATAATATGTAGGTAATCTGAGTAACAATACAATACAATACCGTCGAACAAATCTAATGATGGAGCCAAGAGGTGGATAGTAGAATATTGCAGTTGTTACTAGTTAACCCCTCGATTTCAGCATAGTATTAACGAGTGACATAAGCGTTTAGATTCTTGAAGTATTATAGTTTTTCATTGAAATTGACATTTCACAGATGAGCGTTTTCTTTTTCTTCTTTATTTTAGATCAATGCCAAAAAAATACAATAAAATTAATTAATTATTTAAAAAGCAGCCAACAGATCTAAATTAATGGTAACAAATCGTAGAGAATCGCTAACTACAAAAAACGTTATATTACTAACTAAGCGATACAAAAGCTAAGCTTCTCATTTTTTTATTCTGTTTATCGAAATTTATCTAAATACATATTTGAACTTATGTAAATAAAATCATATTTGTAACCGACTTACAAAAAGGAGGAGGTTTTTTTAGTGGTTGTTACCTCAGATCTTTCGACTGGGTGAACCTTTTTTGATGTTTCTTTTTTTTTATTTGAAAGCTTGTGCTTCTCGTGTGATCCCATTTGATCTAGTTTGACTTTTTTATGAAGTCCGTTTTTTATATTGATAATTATTATTTTTGGACTTTTTTTGCTGTCGTATTTCAGTAGTAGAGCCCCATTATACAATGTGGAACAAACAGTGCATGGTCTGGAATAAATGGCTAAGAACAATCCGCCCGTAATGTGCAATCCACTTAACGTAGGTATACGTTAAAGGCACGTTACAATATGAATTATTATAATTTCTTTTACTTAGTAGAAAAAAAGAGTACCTGTAGATACCACGATACCGCATAACATGTGGCCAAAAGAACTACATCTGTCCTCATATTTCATATTTAATTTTGTTCAGAAACAATACCTACAATAAAAGCAATGAATTTTCCAAAAACAAATTATGTAATTATTTAAAACAATAAGAACGTTTTTAGATGAAACTTTAAAAAAAGGAACTTAACTGAACTTCACTTTTTTTCATGCTGGATATAATAACAAATTTCTCTCTAATATTCATTTATGCACGGTTCGTAAAAACTATAAATAATCATTCATTTTATCAGTATTTAACAAAATTTCAAATAAAAATTGTATGAAAACCTATTTAGACCAAACTTTTTCATTTCGTCTAGTTTGTTGTTAATATTGCATTAAGGTGAAACGTTTCACTTTGGCGGGAAATTCAAATATCAAACTGTTTTTTTGTTCTTGTAGCTAGGCCGAGTAATTAATTGTGAAATGGCATAGTGTTCGCGAAAATTGTTGGTCGTTCATTACATTATCATGTACAGCTATTAATCAGTTACTCATCATATTTTCATTACAGATTAGTGATGATATCACATTAAATGTGCGATATTTTATTAATTACAAAAACAATATTATTTTTCACTCCAAATAATGTGTTTGATAATGAATTGAATATATTTATTAATGTGTTCTCACTTTTAAAAGATAAGCGAATCTATTTTTGAGTAGATAATGGTTAAAATGTATTTCCAGTAAAGCTCTCATCGATCTACTTTCATTATAATACTAGTCGACCGCCCCGGCTTCGCACGGGTGTAAGCTCGGCCTTCGGCCTCGCTACTATGACCCGCTCCAGGAACACAAAATTTCATCAAAATCGGTCCAGCCGTTTTTAGAGTATGCTATGTCCGTCTCCTGGTTCTAAGCTACCTCCCCACCAATTTTCAGCCAAATCGGTTCAGCCGTTCTTGAGTTATAAATAGTGTAACTAACACGACTTTCTTTTATATATAAGGTCGGGGAAAAAGTTTCTTCGTATTTTTTAAACAAATTCAAGACATATTTTTTTCAAGTTTAATTACATTTAATTATAATATATATGTGCCATTTTGTTCGATAACTTTTTGCCATCTTGTAGGTAGTGACATGATCCCGTTGCTGTAGAATTTTTGGGACTTCTGATCAAAAAAATGCAACAAGTAGTTTTGACAGTCCTCTCTTGATGTTAATCTAACACTACCCAAAGAATTCTGAAGAGATCGAAACAGGTAGAAATCTGAGGGTGTAAGGTCTGGGCTATATGGTGGATGCATTAACACTTCCCAACCAAGCTCTCTAAATTTTTGCTGAGTGGCCAAAGATGTGTGCGGTCTGGCGTTATCATGATGAAAGACCACACTCTTTCTGTTGATCAATTCCGGCCGTTTTTTCTCAATTTCTTGTTTGAGTCTCATCTGCTGTTGGCAGTAGAGATCCGAATCGATGGTTTTGCCCGGCGGTAAAAGCTCATAATGAACGATGCCCTGCCAATCCCACCATACACACAGCATCACCTTATTACGTGTTAATCCGGATTTCGCTACAGTCTGTGGTGCTTCACTGCCCTTTGACCATGATCTTTTGCGCACATTCTTGTCGTAGGTGATCCATTTTTTATCACCAGTGATCAATCTTTTCAAAAACGGTTCGGTTTCGTTACGTTTCAATAGAGAATCGCAAATGAGTACACGATTCATTTGGTTTCTTTCAGTGAGCTCGTGTGGCACCCAAATATTGAGTTTTTTGTATACCCAGTTTTTTTCAAATGGGTCAAAACTGTTTTGTGGTCAATCCCCAGTTCTTCAGCTACGTCGTAACTACTAATATGCCGATCTTGGTCCACTTTTTCAGAAATGGCATCGACTTTATCCGTAACAGGGCGACCAGAGCGAGCTGCATCTTTGACATCAAAATTCCCGGACTGAAAACGCTTGAACCAACATTGTGCTACTCTTGATGACACTGCATTAGGTCCATAAACGTCACAAATTTTATTCGCGGCGTGTGTCGCATTTTTCCCTTTTTTGTTATAAAATTTCACAATATATCGAATTTGTTCGTTAGATTCACTCATTTTATCGAACAAAAAAACAATTGAAAAATGGCGGGAAATCGCTTTTTACGTTTTGTATTCCTTTTTTAAAATGTCATATTTTTAATGGTATCAAAACCAGCCAGATACAAACAGTACAACGGATAAGATTTTTACTACAACTTTATACATACAAAATACGAAAAGACTTTTTCCCCGACCTATTATATAGATTAGCCGTCCGTCCCGGCTTCGCACGAGTGTAAGCTCGGCCTTCGGCCTCGCTACAAAATATAATATAGCCTATGTCACCCGGGGATAGTGTAGCTTCCCAACAGTGAAAGAATTTTTCAAATCGGTTCAGTAGTTTCGGAGCCTATTCATTACAAACATACAAACATACAAAAATAGGTACAAATCTTTCCTCTTTATAATATTATTATTATATTAGTGTAGATATGCCGTATTGCTCTGTAAATAGAAACTTTGTAACGTTAGTAATGTGTTGTTTAAATAAGGTCTTAAACCATTCTAAATTTATAAAACCGACTTCAAAATTAGTATATGCTCGAACAGAATTATTGATATTACCAATCCAACAGGCGCTTAAACAATGTTATAAGTAAGTACTATTTTGGAGTCGGTTGAAAACACAAAAAGATGAACAAAAAACTCGCTTCAGTGATTGAAAACTACTGAGCCAAAGTGAATGAAATTTTTGTTAGACAACCCATAGCTTCCTCTACCTACTATAGATCTGTGGGGATTGGTGGTAACAAATTGCAATTATCCTCCCAAGTGATTCACGTTTGAAATATATTGTATTTATTTAATTGTGAATAAAAGAATATACCTAAATTAAAAAAAAAAACCCACATAATAAAACCACATGAATTAATTCACAATTGGCAAAGCAATAGATGTACACAAATATGAATAACTAACCAAGAGCATGTCGAGACACGCATATGGTTGGGTTCCGTAACCAAAGTCATATAATTGTAGTCATAGTTCAGAAATTGATAGTTATAGAAAAATTCGAACGAACGAAGCTCTGTGGACTTGGACAAACAGAGATGTATCATCGCTGTTACTCAAAAAGTCATAATCAGGTAGTGTATGAAATAATTTTGAGTGAAGGTTTTAAATATGACCTATTCGTATTGTAAGTTACAAGTTTCTATCTCTAATAGTTTAGAAATGCAGGGGGGGGGGGGAACTTTTTGGTACTTTGGCGGTTCATATTTCACAAAGGACAGACTTTATAAAAAAGTTATTAATGAAACCTAACCTTCATTTTAAAAGACCTTTTCAACGGTACCCCACACGAGGAGGTGCAGGGATATTTTTTTTCTTTCCCATTTCACATGTACCATAGCCAACCCTAAAATGCAATATTATATAGTTTTTATACTATTAAAATTCAGATCTATATTATAACTGTCATTTTGCAGAGTTTCGTGAACTTATCTTAAGAATTATAGAAGTTATAAGGTTCTAAAATATTTGGATGAACGGACAGACGGACGGATATATTGAAAGACAAACGAACGGACAGACGAATTTATGAGGGTTTCTTGTCGGGTTACGGAACCCTAAAATCAAAACAATATGTCGATTGTCGCGGATGAGGATTTGGATCACAAAAGGGTGATAGGGAGACGCGTGGATCACGGGACGGATTCAAAGTTGGAGCGGAAAGAACGGGACAGGATTGGATTACGGAACAAATGCGGGACTGAAACTTATTGGACTTGATTGGAAAAGTCTTTTTTTTATGATACTGGGTGACGAGACGAGCGAGGCCGCTCGCCTGATGGCACTTCACGCTTGCCCATAACAGCTCAACGCCACTCAGAATTTTGAACAGTTCAAAACCCTGGATGGCAATGCAGTGCGGTCGTCACCCCGAGATATAAGGTGTCAAATCGCTGTCTGTCCTGTAATTTCGCTGAAAACATTTCCCTTCAATCCGGAGCACAGTAGTGTCTATACACTACTGCTAGGCGGTTGAATAACTGGCAAAGGTGTGGTACTTCCCCAGGAGGACCCCTGCAAAAGAGTTCTACCACTACAAAGTTTAGTAATATTAAGTCTGAACTAGGTTAGAACAGATTAAGAAACGAATGCGGAACTGGATTGGAAAGGACGGGACAGGAGTAAGATGGATCTCTATACTACACGAGTTAAGTCACGCGGCCAAGCTAGTTATGTTATAAGAAGAGGACGAAAATTTCACATAATTACGATCGATCCATTTAAACTGTGATATCTAGGAATGCATGCTCCTATTTTCATTTAGTTGAAAAGTTATTGAATATCCAGTATTCTATTACCAATTAATACAAGGAATATTCTGGAATGGAATCAATATCCATTCAATTTTCAATCTCTGACAACATCACAACGTAAAATATTAAGTTACAGTTACGGGGGATATTACTCGTAGGAGAGAACAAAGGGTTCCAATATGTATTGTATAATTATTTATGTCTGTACCTACTTAGATCACTTCAAAGGCCTAACTTTTCTAGTATCAACAAAAATATTTAAAATAATTTTTTAACCGACTCCGGACCCTAGACCCAGGTGTCTGTGAAGTGATATTTTAATTATATTAAAAAACAGCTTGTTTAATTTAATATTAGGCTTTCTTTTGACCGTCACCTCGCCTGATGTTAAGCGATGACGCAGTCTACAGTGGAGCACGCTTACCTAGAAGAATCTGATTTACTCTTGACTTGAAGACACCCAGATTGTAACTATCGAGGAAAAACTATTCAGGCAGTGCATTTCACAGACTAGTAATTCGCACAATGTAGGCGTATTCAAAAAGACTGTAGTTGAAATAGGAATTTTCAATTCCAATAAAATTCAGCGTCCAATTTTACGGAATTTTTTGTAAAATTTAAATGAATCATTTATAAAATTACTAACTTTAAAATAACATTTCTCGAATAAAAGTGTAATTATATGCAGTTTAAAACCCTGTGCGGCAATGCAGTGCCCGCAATATCCTATGATATTAGATGTTTAATCTCTTTGGCCCAGTAATTTTAGTGGAACTATTGTTATTCCGTATGCAACACAGTTATGTTTGCACACGACTGCTTGACGGTTGAATAACGCGCAAAGGTTTGGTACTTCCCTACCTTCCACTACTCAACAAACACGCCAACAAACTGACAACCTACTACTATTGCCACTTTATTTTGAAAACGCTTTTTCTTTTAACAGCTCCAAGTTATCTCTTCCAATCTCTTTCACAAACTTAACAGGTTTCAGTAATTCCATTCAGCCCGCAACAACCTCAATTATCCCAAAATCTTTCCGCACAGAGTTAACGAAAACTTTTATTGGCAAAACAAAATGCGGAAAAAAGGTTATCTACTTAACTGCGGGATGCGGATCGGATCAGACTAACGTACGGAATTAATCACACCTGAATGTTAAAGGATCGTACAATAGTCGGCGTTTGTTTACTTCGGGCTACGGGTGCAGCGTCGAACTCGCAGAGTGGCTTGACTAGGTACATGATGTGATACCCATATAAAGCCGGCCACAGACTGCTGCGCACGGCTACGCGTGGCACGTGCTTTTTAATTCTCGACGCAAAAAAGTGGGGTGTTATAAGCTTAACAAGTTAAATGATTTTTTTATGATACTAGGTAACGAGACTAGCGAAGTCACTCGCCTGATGGCTCTTCACGCTTGCCCATAACAGCTCAACGCCATTCAGAATTTTGAACTTCAACAATTCAAAACCCTGGATGGCAATGCACTGCGCTCGTCACCCCGAGATATAAGATGTCAAATCTCTGTGTGCCCTGTAATTTCACTGGAAACATTGCCCTTCAATCCGGAACACAGTAGTGTTTGCACACTACTGCTTGGCAGTTGAATAACTGGCAAAAGTGTGGTACTTCCCCAGGCGGACCCCTGCAAAAGAGTCCTACCACTACAAATTGTATCTGTATGTCTGTCTCTGGCATTGTAGCCCCAAACGGCTGAACCGATTTTGTTTTTTTTTTTGTTTGAGAGGTAGCTTGTTTGAAATTATTCTTAGCTATGATTCATAAAAACTTGTTCAGCCTTTAGAAGATTATCGGGTTGGAAAAACTATAATTTTATATTTGTAGCTTTGTTTAATACGGGCTGCCACAAATATCAACGCATAGCGGGTTACATGCACGTTATGCATGGTTGAATGGTCACGCTCACGATGTTAGAGAAACACGCTTGGGTTTAGCAGATACGCCGACCAAGCAAACTTCACAGCCACGGAGCTACATTTCCTTCCCTGCTCAGTTGCTCCCGCCCGCACTCTTACTCTCTTTCTTTCTCTCTCTCTCTCGATAGCGATGGATGAGTTAGCTTGCAATCTGTGGCCATAGTTACATCGAGCCACGTCTTGTGTCAATCGTGGGCGTGCATTATCGTGCATAGCTGTCTGTGGCCAGCTTAAGGCTGGTCCCGTTTGCAGCTCTATACTAATTTAGCAAGCCCTTTATATTTCAATAATTGCTTTACGCGGTAAAAGAAGTAAGCGGAATGAAAATAAAAATAAAACTGCAAACAGATACCGTTCCACATACACACCGACAAAATATGAGGGAACAGTTTTTTTGACGTTATGATCTG
This sequence comes from Agriopis leucophaearia, assembly GCA_949125355.1. NCBI lineage: Eukaryota > Metazoa > Arthropoda > Insecta > Lepidoptera > Geometridae > Agriopis > Agriopis leucophaearia. Next base: position 18,078,944 of record OX421268.1, on the reverse strand, counting down.
ACAAGTCTTCAGAAGCGGACTTTCCTCACCACACCATTTGTATGGAGTAGCGTTATAAGTAGATAACGCTACTCCTGCAATATCAAGTTTTGTAATAATTTATAAGCAATCTAAGTCATCAGCCAGAAGACGTCCACTGCTCAACATAGGCTTCCCCCTTTAACCTCCACACTGAACGACATCCTGCCATCTGCATCCACTGGATGCACGCGACTCTCACAAGGGAGGCCTACCTACGCTGCGTCTTCCAATTCGTGGTCTCCACTTAAGAACCTTTCTTCCCCATCGGTCATCAGTTCTTCGAGCGATGTAGCCTGCCCATTGCCACTTCAACTTGCAGATTTTAATAGCTATGTCGGTGACTCTGCAATCTAAGTAAATACCATGATTATGTTTTAGGTACCTACCATGTAAAGTGATAAGGTTTTGTTACCTCTGTAGTTCCGTGGCCACACATCTCATCCAACCTTTTCTCACGGAGAGAGTAGATCTTCATTCAATTACCTAAATGAAATCCGGATAGGGCTGATCCCGTGACGTTAACACGATTTGTGCCAATCGTCTCGGTAAGCAAAGCTAGTTTTAGCAAGGTGATTGTAGGTATACAATTTTTATATTCGTTATGTGCAAGCTGGCTAGAAAAATAAGGTGTGTTAAAGAAGCCATCGATAATGCAGTGGGTGGAAATGAAATGATGGTTATGTGAAAATTTAATGTAACTGGATTCGCAAGTCAATGGTGTAATATTATAAGAAAGACTGTTGGCATTGACTGGAAACCAAGAACAGAGAAATATATGATCAAAAGAACTTCAGAGATGTGAAGTTTGATCATTATTTTATAAATCGCTTCATTCGAAGATATTATGTAATTACTATCTTCAGTAACTCTAGGTACTATGCAACTTCCGACAAAAAAAAACACATCAGTCATAGGGCTGCACGTCAGAAGTGGTAACTTAAGGAGTAATTCACCTATTCTACAAGAGATGGCGCTATTTTAAAATACACGGCACTGTGTATTATGTATTCTGTGACAGCGTGACGATGTCGCGAGTTGCATGATTTTTATTCACCCAAAAGTGCTCAACGCGCCTAAAGAAGTTTTCACTTCAATATATTATCTGAAAAAGTGTTTTATATGTTGGGACTGGTACGTAGAGGTACTTCGCGGGAGTTGACTAGTATGTAGGGGTAATAAAATAATATTTGAAGAATGAAGCGAAACATGTACAATCTGGTTGAGTAGCGTGCTATGGAAGAGGTCTTGGGACAGCAGTGGACTGATATAGGTGCTGCTCCTCTAGTAATTTTTTCATACTAGGAGTGTATAAAATTGCATAAAATTATTTGCAAAATAATGTACTTACTCGTACCTATTTTGAAAATAGGCAGAATGTGAAATCCAACAGATCGTAAAACGTCTTTAAAAATAGCCTCAGAACAAAAATTCATAAACTCCTAACTCACTCCATTTATTTCTTGACCGATTTTTTCCCATAAAAAGTTTCTAAACTTTGCCGATTCCGCGCCTGTAAGCCTGAATATGGAAGAAGGCAGTCAATTCATAAAATAAACTCAAGCATAAGCACTTTATAACTTGGAGTGCTTATTACTTAGCTAACTTTGGTATTTGGAAGCGAACATTTGGGCCAACATACTTATGAACATGCTGCATGAAGACCGGAGTTTTGTTCAAGAACTTTTTTGAATCCTAAATTTTTAAGTACCTTTTAACATTGAACGTTTAACTAGGCTTTTTTTCTGGTAATACCGATAATTGTCTTTCTTGACAAAACAGAATATAAACTAATAATTAAAATACTTCGTGTATAAAAAATAATTGTTGTTTTGCTTATAGACCATTGATCAAAGGCAATCCCAATGCTCAAATCCACTACCGGTTGGCAGCGTACCCAGCATACTCGCGGCATTACCATACTGCCGTTATTAATCTAGATTGGACTTTTATTAACATAGGGTTACAACCTCCTTGAATTAGCAAGATTAGAACGTTGAAGTGGCAGTGGGCAGGGCACATATCAATGGAAATTACGGACGTCCATCTACAAGATGGACAGACGACGTAAAAGAGACCACAGGGAAAAGCTGGATACAGGCCGCTTCCAACCGGCCCTTTTGGAAATGCATGGCGAGGCCTATGTTCAGCAGTGGACGTTTTCTGGCTGATGATAAATGATCAAACTGGTTGATATAAATTAATTTGTAAAATAAGAGAGTTATCTAAATAAGATAAAGTCAGTTATTCCAACTACATAATTTTTTAACTGCTTTTGGCAATGTTTTAGGTCTATTTTATTAATCCTACGTGTGTTTTTCCTCTGTACTCGTCGCCATTGTTATATATTGAATTAAACGTCTTGTAATTATATTTATTATTTTATTTGCTTTACCACCGTTACTTATGTAGTTATTTTATATAATTAATATTTATTTTACACCACTTGTCTATCCTGTGATCCAGAGAGAAGAGAGAGATCTGTCACTGTCAGAATCTTAGATGACAGTATGCTACAAATCCAAATGGTTTTATTTCATTCATAGTACATAAATATTAAAGAGCATTTTATAATAACTTCAAAATTTTGTCACAATCGAAACTAACTCTGTAAACGTGTCATCCATAAAACTTTCATAAATAAATATATTACTTTTAACCTTTATAACTCCGCGTTTTAGGCGGAAGTTGTAGCACGCTCCTTCGGAAGTAGCCAGTGCACACCGGATATGACGTACAAATTCATGATATCCGCTTTTCAAGAAACTGAATTCTCTTTGGAAAATCCAGGAATCAACTTATATTATGTATCAAGCAAGACAAGGTGGAAGATTGCTTTCAGGAAATATTTTGTTATATTTTTTCTGAAAACAACACAAAAATCTCTATACTGACAACTACACAGATTTGCATAAAAAAAATTGTGTTGGAAGTTTGACGCCAGATGTTTAAATAAATGGCCATCCCTTTAAAGAGACTGAACTATTCATCATGATCAAAATTATTTCAGCCATAGGATGTCCACTGCTTGACAAAGACCTCCCCCATCGCTATCCAAAAGGGCCAGTTGGAAGCGGCCTGCATCCACCATTTCCCTGCCTGTCTATCTGCTATTCGAGTGACTGAACTATTAACTTATTATTAAAAAAAAAAACAGACTGTCAATATCACCATAATAATATTATAAGTCCATACAAATAACCATATTAAAATATTATTTAATTTATCTTTTTAATACTCAACCAAATATAAATTTTATGAGGAGGCATATCAGTTTATACGATGTAACTGTGAAAACAGCTATATCTTTTATGATTTAGAAAGAAGTAACGACCCTGTGACAAATGGCTTGGACTCTCGCCAATATTTAGACCATCATTCAATCTCATCTCTTCATTGGTAAAGCTGCGGAATCTTAGAATGTTTGAAACATCTTTACAATAATATTACTTGCAGTAAAATACAGATAGAGATTTGATGAACAACCAGCTTTTTAAGTGTGCATTGCACGACTTCACAATATTAAGGTTTAAGGATTAATTTTCCTTCGCATTTATCACTTAACCACAGGCTCGTGAAAGCACAAAAAAGTTAATCATAAAAAAATGTGCTCTCTGGATGTTAATTTTCATCTTGATTTGGTTCATTATCGCTTAGTAAAAAAACAAAAACAATAATGAACCTAGATGCATATGTAAAAAACGTAGTGATTACCATAAATGACCGCATTCAAAATAAAATACGCACTCTTTAATTACGCTGCAGCCATTAGGATACAGAATGCAAATCCATTCAGCAGACTGTATTAATTAATCCTTCCTCTAAAGCGGATGAGCGGAAAAGAAGCACGTTGAAAAAATATTCAATAGACTAAATATCGATAGACACGTTATCATCAATATATTATTCTGCTGTTACATCCAATTTAAAACATATATGTTTTTAATTTATTATTAGGTATATCCGCTGGAATCTCGGCTTAACTCATGCTTTTTCCGTGTTATTCACAATACAAAATATATAATATTTTTCTGTGAGATATAATCTTACATCCTTGTCAAATTTGATTTAGATCAGGGGCTTTTTCGGCTTCTTCTCAACGAGAAACGAGCGCGAAAAATCACTTAAACCTAAACCTTAACGCGCCGAGATACAGTTTGCGTTTGCGCAACTTTTCGCATTACCTAACCAGAATCGCTAGCTTAGCTAGCTAGGTAAGGCCCTAGGTCAGCCACTTTAGTCGTGAAAAGGAAGCAAAAAAGCATAAGGACAGACAGAAAGTTGCTTTTGCTATTATGATATTTTTGTATGAAATATAAATAAAAAATAAATAAATAATTATCTGGGACATTATTGCACACATAGTCATCTGACCCCAAACTAAGCAGAGCTTGTAATATGGCTGCCAGAGACTGATATATATACATATATATTTTTAAATACATACTTAAATAGATATTAACACCTAACATAGAACACAAATGTTCATCACACAAATGTTTGTCCTAGGTGGGAATCGAATCCACGCCCTCAAGCACAGCAGGATCACTACCAACTAAGCTAACGGGGCTGTCATTATAATGATTCAGAACCAGTATCATAAAATGTAATGTAAAAATCAAATCTTAGATTCCCTCAATTTTGAAAAACATGGAGCAGCAAATAACATGCGCCATAGCTGGTGGTTTGATTCAATGTATATTTCATTGTTGTTTTTATTCTTATAGAAAAGCTCGACAAGCAATTTTATTTCCATAGCTGATAACTTGTTTATATGTATTTTGGGTACTATTCCCCTTGGTAGCGGTTCAATATTTTTAGTAGTTTTTTAGTATTTAATTTGTTTGTCTGTTTTTTTTAGAAATAAATTTACTCGTTCATGTTATGCACATTTTCTTGTCTATTGAGTTATAACCGATGTCACACACTGTACATCGTACGGTAGTCTAAGAACGTTAATTATCGGACTTCTCTATGTAGGGATTAGACGAGACTTATGCTTTCAAGTCTAGCCTGAAAAGATACGTTAAGTGCTTTACTTACGTTATTTATTTATATTGGATCAAAGCTTCGTTATAAAAGCGACAGAAAATGGAAAATAAACCTTTCGTGAACTAAAACGAAAATCATCTCACTATGATTACCAATGGCAGTACAATCATCTCACTATGATTACCAATGGCAGTACAATCATCTCACTATGATTACCAATGGCAGTACAATCATCTCACTATGATTACCAATGGCAGTACAATCATCTCACTATGATTACCAATGGCAGTACAATCATCTCACTATGATTACCAATGGCAGTACAATCATCTCACTATGATTACCAATGGCAGTACAATCATCTCACTATGATTACCAATGGCAGTACAATCATCTCACTATGATTACCAATGGCAGTACAATCATCTCACTATGATTACCAATGGCAGTACAATCATCTCACTATGATTACCAATGGCAGTACAATCATCTCACTATGATTACCAATGGCAGTACAATCATCTCACTATGATTACCAATGGCAGTACAATCATCTCACTATGATTACCAATGGCAGTACAATCATCTCACTATGATTACCAATGGCAGTACAATCATCTCACTATGATTACCAATGGCAGTACAATCATCTCACTATGATTACCAATGACAGTACAATCATCTCACTATGATTACCAATGGCAGTACAATCATCTCACTATGATTACCAATGACAGTACAATCATCTCACTATGATTACCAATGGCAGTACAATCATCTCACTATGATTACCAATGGCAGTACAATCATCTCACTATGATTACCAATGACAGTACAATCATCTCACTATGATTACCAATGGCAGTACAATCATCTCACTATGATTAACAATGGCAGTACAATAACTCAGCGATCAAATTAGGAACTACACTTGTCGTCTTATTTTCTCTTTAATGTTAGAGAGAGACAAACATATCAGCGTTCATCAATCAGCGCCTTCAGCCACTTTTATATAGTACAAGATTCGCGCTTACGACGCGTCTCGTTCTGGTAAATGAGGGACAATTTTGAATCTTTCGTAAACTAAAAAGAGTTGAGTTTCTCACGGCCGCTTGTATACCGTAACACCGTCTCGTCCTCAGAACAAACAAACAAGGGAGCTCTTAGTAAAATTATAGTTCCTGTATCCATGTTTCACCAACTTTTTTTACTATACTTACACCACTTAACGCAAAAATGGTAAGTGCGGCTCACTTACTCATTTTTCACGAACTTGAAGAAACTTGCACCAACACCACTGAATTAACTAGTTCATATACAAAAAGGACGACTAGGTCGTCTTTTGGGTGAGTTCGACTAAAGACATTTGATCAAGCTTAGGCCAGATGTGTTGACTCCCACCACGCCGCCATACCATCTCCTCCTTATTTGACAGGTCTCGACTCTCAAGCATTATAAATTCCTTATATGTATAATCAAACTTTGTTTAATATTTATATTTTGATTCATTTTTTTTATCACCTTAGAACAGACATTGATGTCATTTGCCAAAACAAACGAGAAGTAATGCGGATAGAGACTACAAGTAAATTGGAAAATCGTGTAAAAAAAAGAGGTAGTAACAGATATATACACGTTTTCATTTATAAAATGTTAGGTTATTAATATACACACAAATACATGTAAAGTGATCAAATACTAGGCGCCGGGTGCAGCCCGCTTCCAATCGGTCCTTTTGGAGATTAATGGGGGAGGGCTATGTCCAGCAGTGGACGTCCTATGGCTGAAATGATGATGATCAAATACTTATGTTTGCGTAGTTATTTTATCCAAAACGATTTCTACGACCCATAAATTCATTCACCAGAGTGCCTCCCAGTTCGAGTAGTGGCTTGTGTATGACAGTTACCTATGATAAATAGCTTCCAATGAGCAAATACAAAAAGGAGGTGGCAAGAGAGAGTGCACCGTAATTCTTAGTGAAGCCTACAATAACATCAATGTTGTAGAAGTTCCACTACTCAAAATCTATTGTAGCGTATAATATACCACACATTTTTAATTTAATATTTTATTAATAACATAATCAGGCTAAGCTATGTTATAAAATGCGTTACCGTTCACAACGACCCTGTCTAATCTAAATATACGTCAAATTCCTTGCTGTTTCTCATTTAGCTACCTGATTGTAACTTCTTTAGGTATTGTAACAGATAAGAAATATTCAATGGTTAAACAATGTTAAACAGCGTTCGCCTTCCTATCATCGTGTAGAAAAAGGCGACGACCTACTTTGCACAGTTTGTAAAGCTCAACTTATTGCTTTGTTATAATGAATATAATTTTTGTGCCATCTCCTTTTTGTATCTGCTCTATTATAGCTCTGAACTAAATCACGGGTCGGACAGAAATATTTTGCGCATCACAGCGTAATGTATCGACGAACTTTAATGGTGTAACAAAACTGTAGCGCGTGTGGCGGACATGATTTAGATGTTAATCGAAAGTTCTAGAGTCTGGTTCCTCAGGTCGACCGTCTATCTTGTAGGTGGAAATCTTTTGCTGCGCTTACCCTCAGTGGTCTCCATTAAAGAACCTTTCGGCCAGATCGGCCATCTGTTCTGCGTGCTTTATACCCTGCCCACTGCCACTTCAACTTGCTAATCCGGTGGACTATGTCGGTAATTTTCGTTCGTCTACGGATCTCCTCAGTTCCGATTTGATCTCATAGAGAAATCTCAATCATAGCCCTCTCCATAGCTCGTTGTATTTTTTATGTCTACATTCTATCTGCTACGAGTAATTTGCGTTTCAATGAGAGCTGACCATTACCATAATTCCGTTGGTCTTCGCACCGGAATCATAAAGTAAGTAGTATAAGTACCACTCACACCATGTACCAAAGTTAACGAGCCTCGGCCGGGTGCACCGGAATAACACAAAATTGTGGACTGCAACAATCGCACTAAACGCAGTAAATTTCGTTGAGCTGTCTAATACAGTAGATAAAAGAGATTTAGACAGAAGGGCAAATGTAGTATCTTCTGTAGAAACTTCTAAGTGATGATCAGATACCGGAGTTCAATACCTATTATTTATAAACAATTTTTACTATAAATTATAATTGGCATTTACTTGAATATGTAAACGTAAAGTCAGCTTTTCATACATATTGTTAAGTATCCATGACTCTTTTCTACGAGTGTATAATGTGTTATTTTTATGATAAACATGGTTGGTCTTATTGTAAACATTGTTCATTATGCTATACAGTGACTCCTACTGGCTTAATAATATGTAATTTTTGTACTACCACATATACTTACAGCTCAAGAAAACAGTAAGTTTAGCCTATGACTTGCACTCAACAACACCGAAACCAAACGCCATTTGTATAAACTTGCAACGTGGAACTTGAAGCAAATTATTCATCGCCATACCTACCCGGATGAAACGGCCATGCCGTCTCCCACATTCGGAGCCTGCTGATTCCGGGCCTGAAATTTTGATTAGTACAACTCTTAAATATTCTGTAGTTCGAGAAAGCTTAATACTTGGAAGTTCAGCGGTAGCACTTACTATTTCGTTAATATTTAGTTCGAACTTAGGATAGTCTTACGAAATTTTAGGTTTTGGACATGGGTGAGAAAAGAAAGTTGAATAAATTAAACTTAAAAAACAGAGGCTATCAGTGGTTCAGAGTATGTTTCGTAGTCTTGAGCTTCGGCGCAAAGTTGCTAGTCTATCGGATTTAATTGCATACATTTCGGAGAGTGTGCGTCGCACCTGCATGATCTAATGTCTTTCTGCCCATTTTTTTATTGGACTGCCAGAGAGGGCACGAAAAATTGACAACGCTTTATGGTTTATATTCCGAAATATTGTAAGTATACAAGAAATACGTTGATCATCAACGTTCGTACTTACTTTAGGCTTGGGAGAGTTTACAAAAGGTGTTATTACATTTTTTGAGTGGTTACCTTTATATTCTCCAATTACTCAAACCGTATGTATATATTGTGCAAGCAACTTTTGTTTATAAAGCCCGTTGCAGCACCATGTGTATATATTATGCGAGCATTATTCACGATAGTTAACTGGTCATCGTCTGCAATGAGCTACAACAATTTTTAATTGGTGCCAGTACCAGTGGAAGTAGCTTAGTTCCGTTGCAGATAATGCGCAGTACTAACGCAAGTATTACTTGAGCCAGTTTACTGCACATCATCAGCAAAGGGCTAAGTCAGGAAATCAAGTAAATCAACACATATGTTACCTTAAATCCAGTCAGGTATTTCAGAACTGCCACAATTCAAAATGAAATCTTGTCAAATACTAATTTATTTATCCAGTTGTATCGCAGGTACGAGTATCGCAGGCGCTGTATTTAAACACATTATCTATTCTATTGAAGACAGTGGAAAGTTCTCGGAGACGCCTGGAGCGTAACTCTCGTGGGTGTGCTCCGAGTAACTCCCACGTACAAGTTTAAGGTTTACAACTGGGGACATTGCAGCTTATGACTGTATTATGCCGAGGACAAAGTTGCTTAGATTTTCGTTACAAACTTGCTTATAATCTAGTGTTTTGACAAGAGTAATACACACTGATTTATACCGAGTAAAATGCATCTATTCTATTCTATCGAAGACATCCAGTATCACTACAATGTTCAGATACCTGGAAACCTTTCAATGTTAAGACGAAATACAAAGACTTACTACGAGTAAGGGTTAAGCAACTTTTTTTATATGACCCTTCTGAGTAGCCTTTTAACATCTAGAACCTAAAATCGCTCTAAAAATGCACACTTTTCAAAATGCACACTCTAATCACTTCTAATCTGACAAGAACACTACAAAATGACAGTGTGCTAGTTATATTATCGTTATTAGACATTTGATTGTATATGCACACGCATCCTAAGATAAATTGGCTTATCATCATCAGCCAAAAGACGCCCACTGCTGAACATAAGCCTCCCCCTTTAACCTCCACACTTAACCCCGAAGACTTCCAACTCGAACTGCACAATCGCTTCCAGGGCCTAACTGAAAGCGGAACTGTGGACGAACCAAACAATAGGCTGGTGAAAATAGAAAAAAAAAATGAGTGTCTGTCAGTTGTCAACTGTCACTGTCAGTTGAAAGTGATTCACTCTAGGGCTGAAATGTATTACTTTCATTTCAACCCACTCTTCAGGCAACTTCAGATCTACATCCGAGTATGAGTATTGAAAAATAATTTTTCATACCATTGGTGATTAATGGTTGTCCTGTCACAAAATGTACAAAGGCAACCTTATTTGTATGCTGTGGATAGTTAAATGTGAAAGATACAAAGATAAGATACAGACAAAAAAAAAAGCGGATATTGTTATTTTTTGTTCCAAAATTAAGGGACAATGTATTAAAAGTTGCCATTGTATATTTTGTAAGAGCCTTACTACATTGACTATTACAAAAAAACCCTTAAAATTTTGTACAACTCTTATCACAAAAACGGTGAAGGTATAGCAAAAATATCCGGAACATTATCCGAGCACCTTCGTAATAACCAGTGTATAAGAAATCTTGAGCCCGCAGTGAGTTACTGCCACATTTGTCCCTGCCATGTGACCTGACCTATCTGATTGCACGAAGAAAGGCACTAAAAAGGCGCTTCAAAGTATAATTCTTCTTAATAAATGTAATATTTTTTATTGCACAACAGAAATGCTTGACTTTTATAATACATGCGTCAAAGACTTTCTATACAGCTATACCTAGTCTGTGACATGCGTAATAGTGTATTTTTACCGACAAAAAAAGGAGAAGGTACTCTATGTCGATACATATTTTTTAACTACACTTTTTTAGTTTTACATAGACATAGTTTATTTATGACAAAAAACACAACTCATAAAACAAAAAAAGTTAAAACAAGGAGAAAAATAAAGGGTGTATGTTCAAATTGACTTTATTATGATAGTTCGTAATAGCTTACTTTATCGAAAAACAACATTTGCATTGGGCAAAATATTTATAAAGATGAAAGATTTGTATTTTTGGATGTTTGTAACAAATTAACTCTGAACAGATTTTGAAAATTCTTTCATGTTTAGAATACTACATTATCCCTGAGTAACATAAGCTATATTTATAACTACAATGTAAAAAACTATACCCTTGCGTAGCCAGGACGGACGGCTAGTATATTATATTAGTAACATGAGCCGTGCACCTTTATAACAATTTTTTTTTATGCCATAGGTGGCAAACAAGCAGACGGGCCACCTTAAATGGTAAGCGATCACCGTCACCTATGGATACCTGCAACACCAGGGCCTAGTGAAGTCCGAACTTACTGCCACATTCATCTTTATCATGTGACCTGACATTATCTGAATGTACGAAGAATAAGTAATCCTTGTACGAAAAGTATTTAGTTGTTCTGCACAAATATCTTAGTATCTATCAATTATATAGAAGTAAGTTGGAAAGGTTGTTTTGGTATCATTCTTTTTAAAAGCATTAGATTTTTATTTAACTTTAGGTTGTTCATCAAACTCGAAATAAAAAATAAAAAATCTGATTCCGCAATGCAGTTAAGAAACTGTATCACTTTCTGCCCACGTCTGTGCAGCATCTTAGCAGCCCGTGTTTTATAAGAGGTCCATTATTACATGCTATTAATTTGATACAACTTTCCCCCTTTTGTTATGATCTTGAATCCCGAAAATATTGTATTATTCATTCTTTGGTAATCGTACTTCATATTATCTAAGCTATTTAATATGAAAAGATGTAAGTCATTTTACTAATAAAAAAATTTGAATAGAGTTTTAGTATTTTTCTTTGGAAAGCCTGTGTGATATTTTATTTCATTAGTCATATAAAAAGTTTTTGTTTCCTACGAAAAAGTCCAGAATTGTGTACTTTTATTATGTATATAAAAACTTCAACGCTATTTAGTATCAGTCCTTATTACATTTTTTTCATTAGGTAAAAGTTAAGTCTCATCCCACAGTACTCCTGTTCTAAATTACTCTCCTAAATATAAGTTTTTACGCTCAACATTTTCGCCACATCGCCCCAAGATTGGGGTGACTGTCCTAGCTCATAGTTACATAAATTAGTACCCAGTCTGGAGGTTTAATAAGACGCCACCTGTCGCAAACTCCGGTTTATTCCGGTTTTCTCTAGTATATTCCGGTTTTCTCTAGTTTATTCCGGATTCACTCTTAATTGGTGTTCAACATTTCACCTGGGCAGCATCCGGGCTTTATTAAAACTTGACCCTAAGTTTAAGACGCTATTACCTGCTTTAGAAGTAAAAAATAATATTAGAACAAAACTAAACTATATTTACTTTTTAACTAATGGCTATATATCGAGCAGATTGATAGTAAATCTTAGCAATACTCAAGGCCATAAATTATCATTAACACGATAATTAAAATTTACAACAATACTTCAGGTGGGACCATTTTTATTACAAAACCACTACAAAATTAATAATAAAGTAAGATTTCGTACATGATTATAAATAATTTACTCCACATTTTATCACTCCTCGTTCAATAAAAAATATCGCCCACCTGGTCTTATAAAAGTACGACAAAATCTCCAAGCAATTTTTTAAAAGAAATTGGATACAACTTGCCAAAATAACTAAGCACCCTCGCTCGCAAAACTGAAGGAAGGAAGGTTCTCACAAGTAATAATTTTCAGACTCCGGAGATTTATGTTAAAAACTTCGACCATTTCTCATTTTTTTTCCCGCCCGGGCCTTTCTCGCTGTGTGAACGATTATCGTACTCGTATTTTTTAGACCCGAAAACTTTCTTTTGTCAGTTTGCTCTCGTACTTTGGAAGGAAATTGCAATGAAACGCTGTTTAGTATTTCAATGTATATTTCACTTGGTCTTTGTACCTTTTGTCAAGACACAATTTAGCTGTTGCTCAGCTGATCTCATGGTATATACATGGTTTGAAGAAATTCCTTATATAGTGTTGCAAAGTTTTTGTTCGATATGAGTTTTGTTAACAAAACTATTTCATCAGTTTCTTAGTCAAAGTCAGATGTCTTTCTGCACTTGTCTAGTGGAGTTTTGAAGCTTAATCCAATATCCATCAATATCAGTCATCCTTGTAAAGTCATTTCTTTCAATTATTTTTGTGTCTTCAATATACAATTATTTTGTCAGTAATAAATCATCAGTCATTTCATTTCTGGAATAAACCAATTGAGCTGAAAGTCATTTATAAAAATATCAACATCCTACGAAAATGCCGTAAGCCCAGACACGTACAATTTTAATAACAAACAAACATAATTATTCATCGAATTTAGTTTGATGAAACCAATAACTGCTTGTAATGATTTGCCTTTTTTATAAACCCCAAAAAATTCGTTTTGGGCAAAAATAAATAGAAACATGTTTATTGTCTATCGATAAAATGTAGTATGTAAAGAGCGATCCATTTAGAGTTTTCTATGTTGGCAACTCTGTAAGTTTAACAGTTGTAAATAACGGCACGTGATTCAAACGTCAAATGTGTCTTTGATAACTCGTTTACGATATTGGCGAAATTGTGGTGGCTCCGCTCCACAAGAGAGGCCATTAAATAAGAGTTGAAGTTGAAGTTTACGATATGAATAGCTAACTACGGCTCAGCACATTAAAACTGTAAAAAAATTATACAGAAATAAAAATTCTGTAAAAACTGTAGGTTCAGTCAGAGATCGCGTTATTTCTCGTCACTGTGACGTCAACTGGCCGCTAAGGTCGTGCGATTTAACGACGTTGGCTTTTATGTGAAATTTTCAGAGTCCTGTCTATAACAAAAAACCTGCTACGTCAAAACACCTAAAAACTAACATCTGCCAAGTTATTGCCGAGATAACCCCCGAAACCTACGAAAAAGTCATCGAAAATTACATCAAACAAATCAAATGCTGCAAAATGTCTAGAGGCCACCATTTGACTGACAATTGAATTTTTTATATTTAATGAAAAAGTATACTTTGAAGTTTTTGAAGAAATTCCGATAAAAGAGCGGATAATCTTCAAACGGCTGAACCAATTTTTATGAATCATAGCTAAGAACCCTCTTGATTAAGTCACCTTTCAAACAAAATAATTAAATCAAAATCGGTTTAACCTTTTGGGAGCTACGATGCCATAAACAGACGCACAGATACACACGTTAAACTTCTAGTACCCTTTCTTTTTGCATCGGGAATTAAAAATACTAAATATTAGATTAATAAAAAAACTAAGATAATACTAAAATATATATTTTTTTTATATAAATTCAAAACTCGAATTGGATCTGCCTTTATCTTCAACGCACCAAGTTTCATCAAAAGGGGATATCTGTCAAAAAATTTAACTAAAACGTTTGTATGAAGTAACCTAATTTCGTCAAAAAACATAATATATTATATATTTTTTTTTCAACAACCCTTTTTCTTCTTACGCATTTATTAAGAAACATGAAAAACTTTAAATAAATATAACATTAAATTAGCTAAATCGTTAATTATGTTTTTAAATTTGTGGTATATTGAAATGGAAATGCTTTTGACATCATAATATTAGCCTACACGGTTATTCGATTAAACGTGTAAACAAAATGATATTTCGATTGTTACGAGAGGTAATTAATTTTTGAGTATTTGTTGTTGTTGAAAAATTTATAAACAATTGCTAGTAAAAGACAAATATTTTCAAATAAATTCAATTTTATGACATAGGTAATTTCAACCGTAACTCAATATTAATTTTTGTTTCTAAACAATTGTGATATTTGTTTTCAAAACAAGTTATGTTTCAAAAGAATCGTTTCATAACACACTGCATTCTAAACTTTACTGCATTGTACACTAAAACTGTACAACAAAAGCTGATTAGATAAGCCACATGCATACGTAAAAAACTATTACAGTTTTAAACTATTTATGCTATGCTATTTGTATTCTGCCGACCCATATGCCATCGACTCGTGTTTGTTCAGCTGATGTCTACTTAATACCACTTCTAAAACTAAATTAAATGCGACTAGGTTATGTTCGATGCTTTGGAATTTACTTTACTATCAAAGACTGGTAGTAGTTTCATTTGTTAAAGTCGGTACGTTTAATTGGAAATGCCTATTGCAATTGCAGCTCAACGGTCCCCCTAATTTGCCCTTTGCAATGCAAATGTTTGGTGACCTAAATTTCTCTTCGGTTTCCTTTTTCGTCTTACCTCTAGGGATGGTGTGGGTTGTGAATATAGCTCCTAAGTCTTTATATGTCTTCTCGTATTGGTAAAAGTCATGTTTGTTATAAGCGTGGTAGTTCTTTTGGTAAGTGTCATTGTTCATCCATTCATTATTATATCTTTTCTGATTATCAGGACTATATAAAATGGTGGGATAATTTGGTTCTGGAGTGCTTTCGTTGTCAGCGCTTAGTATTTCGTTGTGGTAACGTTGTGACATCCACACGTATCGGGCTAGAGGTTCTTCGGGACCCCAAAGCAGGGACGGCTTGAAGGCCGATGATATTTTCTGTGAAAGATACAATTAAAAATGTATGTCGCCTCGAAGAATTTCTGTCAGTATTTTGAATCCTTGTAGTCTTATTTATTTCTTTAAAGGAAGGTTATACCAAATTTGACGTTTTTTCAATCAATTTTAAATAGTTAAATAACAATATTTGAGCCGGAAAAAATACATGTCATAGATACATCTGTGTTTAAGATAAAATCATGATTAAAAACACGATAGGATAAACTTTACTCAATAAAAAATAATAACGAAACAAAGTCGATTTAGTAGAATTTAATTATCTAGTTTTTTTTTAAATTTTATGCTATAATGAAAGCTTGTAACAGCCTGGAAATCGCATGTACTGATAGGTAATTGTATTCAACCATTTTCTCTATGGATAGTTTTGTGATAGTTTGTTCGTTCGTTTTATTGAAATTAAAAACGTAAAAAGGTCGCAAAAATTTGCGCCCATTCACACCACTTGGATAACCTGCCGTTAAAGGAAAAGAAAAGAAAAATTTTCTGACTCAAATGTTATTGGTAGCGTGTCTGCCTTCAATACCAAATAAGTGTTATCTATCTTTATGTACCATGGACGATCACGAAACCCCCAGCACATGCTGTTATGAGTATAGAAATGCTAAACAAAAATCAACTCATCATCATCAGCCAGAAGACGTCCACTGCTGAACATAGTCCTCCCCCCTTAACCTCCACACTGAACGACATCCTGCCAACTGCATCCACTGGATGCCCGCGACTCTCACAATGTCGTCGGTCCATCTAGTGGGAGGCCTACCTACGCTGCGTCTTCCGGTTTCAGTTAAAAAATCAACTCACCGATAGCAAATTATACTGCTCCTCTTTGGCTACAGCAATGGCTGCGATTACAACCATTACTACCAGTATGACAACGAAGACTCCAACCAGCGGCCAGAGCGTGACTGACTGACTCCAAGTAGTCCGGAGCAACCCTCGCAGCCACCAGCCTGTGACTCCAAAGAGGAGGATAGGAGTTGTCCACCAGGTTCCAATCCAAAAACATGGCAGCTTTACTCCAGTAAGGAATTCGATGTCCACTGCTAAATAACACCAACCTAAAATTTTAAAAACAATGTTTGTACAACATTACGCATAATAAAATTTTCACTTGCAAAACAACTCGTTTTTTGGTACTGGTTTTGATATGAGGTTGATGCATATGTCTGCCTGTGTGTCTCTGGTTTCGTAGCTTTCAAACAGGTGGACCAATTTCAATGTGGCATTGAAATTGCATTGAAGCATTGAATTGGTGCATTGTAGATTAATTTAATCTGGATGTTTCTTAACTCTATATGATGCAAATCTGTACAGACGTTTTAAACGCTATGTTCTCCGCAACTGATTCCTGTTCCTTTTTTACACGACACGACCCTCAATACGACATGACCCTAATCCCAACAGTTATTGATATTGAAATGAATTAAAATACTTACTATAAATAAGCACGAATCCCACCACCTCAGCAGCTGCGGTGAACACAGCCAGCACCGGCATCACCAGCTCATCCAGCACAGTGATCACCTCCAACCCTTGCGCGAGGGCAGCTATGGTGAGGACGGTGCCAACAGCGGAAGAAGCAGTTGCGAATAACCGCCAGTGGTCGTTGGTCACCCTGTGTAGACGATCGTAGATCGGAAACAGGAAGACCAGCTGGAAGATGGAAAATAACAGTTTAATTACCCTCAATTCAGCGGGCCCTGGTATGCCGTTACACAGGGTAAACCTAGATTGGGTACCAAGGTCATCCTACCAGGATTGTCAATTAGGACATTTAGTTGCATGCTTTATATGGTGATAAAATGATGTTTGATGGATGCAGCCTGCCATCTGCATCCACTGGATGCCCGCGACTCTCACGATGTCGTCGGCCCATCTAGAGGAAGGCCTACCTACGCGGCGTCTTCCTGTTCATGTACTTTGATTCTTCTTACAGGCTACTTTGAATCTAAGAAAATGAGAGCTTTTGTAGGATAAACGCATTTTCTAACCTCTGCTAATAATGTCTTTTATTTATTTTTTATTCGATAATAAGTTTGAGTTTGGCCGCCATCTCGCCTCGTCTGCTTTTAAGCAATGAGAAGAAACCGATTTACTTGTGATTTGAATACACCTAGATTGTAACAATCGGTGAACACTCATTCAGGCAGCGCATTCCATAGACTAGCAGTTCGCCTGTTCCAATGTCTTCGCCTTCTGGCTTTTTTAACCGACTTCCAAAAACAAGTAGTTTATCAATTCGAGTGTTTTTTTATTTATTTAATGTTTGTTACCTCTGAACTTTTGATTCGGTGAACCGATTTTAATGTTTTTTTTTGATAGCTGTTGCTTCGCATTTGGTCCCATTTTAATTTGGCCCAGTTTTGATGATGTTAGTTTTTTATATCGATAATTATTTCTACAAAGGTTTATCGTTAATAGGTGTAGAAAAACCATAACTCACCACACTAATGATGCCAGACAATACAACTAAAGCTAAGGAGAGCAGAGGCCACTCCTTCCCCCGCCTCTCGGACACGGAAGACTGGTATATCAAGACTAGAATCGCGATGAAGCTGCCGTCCTTGACGCCGTCACCACCTATGGCCTCCCACATCAGCACCCACAGCCAGCCCGTGAATATGTTTGTCATTATTATCGATGCTGACACCCTAAAACCGATAAATTTAGGTATTTTAGTTCATATTCAAACTACAAATACAATCCTGAGCCTTTGAAATGAGAGAACGTTAATTTCAGCCGCAATTTAGTAATAAAGCTACTAACTGTGCCCCGTGGTTTCACCCGTGCGAACAATGCTTAAAAAACCGTAATTTTTAGTTAAATAGAATATGTCACGTCAATTAGTTGCCTGCTTTGTTGTTGTGCCCCCAACCATAGAAGGTAGGTTCACTACCAACTGGGTAACCGAGGCAGTCAAATTCAATAAAATAAGCAGAGATAGATTTAGCTTATACCCTGGATTACACATAGGCTACATTTTATTCCAGAAAAATATACAGCTCTTGCAGGATTACGAGTAAAATCATGGGGCACTGCTTGTGTAATATAATACGATGTACAGATGGAATGCCAGTGGATTTGAATTGGATGGACCATGAACTAATAATAATTGTTCGGGTTTTGTGTTTGGTCTTTGTTTTGGATGATTTTATAGGAATAAAATTGTGTGCATGGCCCCTTCATATTACTTCTCGTTTTATCGCAGATTTAATAACTTTTTCTTAAATTAAAACTAGGCTTGTGTTTGACCGCCATCTAGCCTGATGTTAAGCGATAATGCGGTCTGCGATAGAACACGCTTACCTCGAAGTAACCGATTCACTCGCGACTAATTTTATTAATTTTGTGCTGCTACTATTTTGTAATCGCAGAAGAGTATACAAAATAGTATTATACTAAAAACAATATTGACTCAGCTAGATGTAACATCTTCCATCTTTTTCATATATCACGATAATCATATCTTACCATCTCACGTCTGAGTGCCTATAAACTGATCCGCCGGCACTCGTCAAGTAACCGCTAACAATCTGCGTCGACAACAGCGCCTGTACCAACGAACTGTGCCAGATGTAAGGCTCGTAGAGCGGCGTCCATTGCTCGCACGATTCGAACATCGCATCCAATACTGTGCTGTCGCCGAGGAATGTAGACAGGAGTACTGCGATAGTAACGGTGATAGGAGCTAACACGCTGAGCGATGCCACCAAAGTTTTGCGAAGACGATACAAACTGAAACGAAAAGGTAAGGTTTTATGAGTTTACAAATAAAGTAGGTATAGTTTTAATTTTCATGAAATATTTTTTGTTTGAAAAAATAAAACGCTTTCGACGTGAAATATCAGTAGGTAATCGTAGGTCGGCAGGTTGTTCCAATTCTTGGCCGTACGGATTACAAACGTACGGCCAATTATTGGAACAACCTGCCGGCTTCCTTGTTTCCTTGTTAATCTGGCCCTTTTCAAGGCAAGAGTGAATAGGTATCTTCTAAGTCTGCATGCTTCATCTTCGACCACATCGTCGCTTATCAACAGGCGAGTTGGAGGTCAAACGCGGACTTATTCGCGATAAAAAAAGGTAAGTATTTAGAAATAAAATATCGTGGTTTATATAACTTTTGTTTTTAAAATTGTTTATAGAGTTGTAGAAATCAGAAAACTGAAAGTTTCAATGGGAAATTTATTGAAAATATTCCAGTCTGATTCTCGCTATCAACTTCACAAATAAATTAGGGGATGTTAAATTTGGTGTTACTCCCAAAACTATCACGTCTTGAAAGGTAGTAGACATTATAATAGGTACATATGTTATAATGAAATATTATTTAACTGTTTTGGAATTTGTTTCATGCGCCTGATAACAAAATAACGAGTTAAAAATAAATAAATAATGACTACAAAATAACCAAACGTCTTCAAACGAGGTTAATTACATACATTATTTGTCAGTTCAAGTTTGTTAACACAAATTAACTAGCGGGCCTTGTTACACTTATTAATTTTGTAATTAACAAGAGTTCTGTTTTTTAAATAATTATGATAACGTTCGCTCGTTTGTCATAAATTGCCCTAAATTGTGTTATTTCTTTTGTTTGTAATTTTATGTATTTTTCAGTTTAATTTATTTATTCGATAAATTAATTTAATGCAATTGACTTCGACTAATCGTAATGACTGTGTTTGTGTATGAATAATTAAATTTTTATGACTTGTCTATTTTTATATTTTGTTATGTTATGAACTTTAATTAATTAATGTAATTGGTGTTGTACGGTTTTTTTTTTTTTTTTTTAGAATTGAGTTTAAAATACAAGTTGTCACAATGCGCCTATTACGGCCGCGCTGGCCGGACATATTTATATTTATCTCTTTCGCACATTTTCAATATCTTTAAAAAAAAAAGAATTCGAATAAAAAAACCACGATTGCGAGTTTCGCATTTCTTTAATAACATTACCTACTATTAGTAGCAATTTTCGTGTTGATACTTTATATGTTGAAGGAGATAAAATAAAAACTCAGAAAAAAAAACAATTCCTACCGCCAAAAAAAAAAAAAAATATTTTAAAACGTTCACAATGTTACAAAAAGAATGACCAATCGGTTTTTATTACAACTTAGTGAATTATTATCTTTTAAAATGTTGATAATGCACGAAAGAGACAGCTCTGACCAGTGAGTGCAGACTTAACGAAGTAACTATGAATCGGAAAATCAGCTGTTCCATACATAATGTATAGAATATATGTATAGAACAGAAATATGTTTTTTTTTATCGAACACCGATTTAAAAACTATTTAACGTGTTCTCCAGCCTACAGTAGTGCAAAGTTGTACATTCCATTACTTAACTTCGAAGATCTTTTAGAAACACCTAATCGCGCTACGCTATGACGCTACTGATCACACAAACATTCTGAGACGAAAACTACTTAAAGACTTAGAAAAAACTAGCCTGATAAAAAGTAATAGGTAAAATAACACTCACAGAATGGGCACGAAGAACCATAAAGAGAATATGAGAATCGCCATAATGCCGAGATACTGAGGGTGTTCCGTGAACGGGCCCAGGAACGTCGAGCTGGAATACGAAACGTTTATTAAGCATTTGGAAGGAACCCTAAAACCTGATAACTTTAATACATACGAAATTTAATTTAATAATAAATGAAACTGGATTACCGGAGTAATATCAAAAATATAGTAATATCGGATTTAGGAACATAGATTCTCCTCCTTTTTGAAGTCGGTTAACAACTATATACTTACTTGAAACATTCAGTAGCATTCATTCTGTTTTCATATCCATGCTGAAATAAAACAGAATTTTATAAGAATAGTGCTTTTAGGTAGACATATAAAGCTAACGAACGTGCTTATTAAATACTAGTCGCCCGCCCGGCTTCGCACGCGTGTAAGCTCGGCCTTCGGCCTCGCTACAAAATATAATATAACCTATGTCAACTGGGGATAGTGTAGCTTCCCAACAGTGAAAGAGTTTTTCAAATCGGTTCAGTAGTACCGGAGCCTATTCAATGCAAACAAACAAACAAACAATCATATGTTTCCTCTTTATAAATTGGTATATAGACCACGCTTAAAAAATTGCATGCAGTTCAGCTGTTCACATTTGCTATGATTAGCATCTCATGGTTAAAATAATAATTTGTGTAAACAATGAATTAATGTCACCTTGTGTCAATGTCAAAGTGAAAATTCGGCTGTAATAAACATTTAAGGAAGAATGAAAATAATATAACAAGATTATGACGTAAAATATAGAAAATTAATGTCTGATGAAATGTTGATAATCCCAGTAATGTCACCGATTCAAAATTTAACCACATTCTGTTACGTAATTGTTCTGTTTTACCTAAAAACATATTGTGTAAATATTCGAAAATACATTATAAAATATTGCTAAAATATATAATGTTATTTAAAACTAAGTTTTTAAGTTAGCATACTTACATTATTTTTTACAAAAATAATCATATCTAGTCTGACCTGAATATTTTTGGTGTGTTAACAGTTTTGTTAACAGTATGCCATTTTTTGCTAGCACAGAAAATATGTAAAATAACTTACTGGAGTTATATGCAACTTCGTACAATCCCTCAGTGGAAATGTTCCTTTCCCGATCCATATCAGATAAGCTGTGGAGAGTGCCACGTACACCATGTAGTAAACGCAGCATAGATATGACGTCATTAACTTCAGGTGGCCTACACCTGGAAACAAAATTAAAACATAATTATTAATAAATAAATAAAAAATAAAAATATCTGGGACATTATTGCACACATGGTCATCTGACCCCAAACTAAGCAAAGCTGTAATATGGCTGCCAGAGACTGATATACGTACATAAATATATTTATAAATACATACTTACATACACCCAGACATAGAACAAACACAAATATTCATCACACAAATGTTTGTCCTACGTGGGAATCGAACCCACAACATTATCGAACAAGTCACATTTCAAACAAATAAAATAACAAAATAAGTTCAGCCGCTTGAGAACTACGATGCCAAAGCCTCCAAAGTTTGCATCGGGGGTTAATAGAAGTCGGTTGAAAATAATAATCTATTTTTACCAAAGTAGGTTAGCCATTTTTGGTTAAATGCGTTAAAACTTCTTTTTAAGCTCACTGCCGCTATCTCACTCGCGCATATGATGTATTTTTTTAGATTTAAAATTACTGTTCATTTTTGAAATTGTGTTTTTTTATGATTTTGAGTGACGAGACGAGCGAAATCACTCGCCTGATGGCTCTTCACGCTTGTCCATAACAGCTCAACGCCACTCAGAATTTTGAACTTCAACAGTTCAAAACCCTGGATGGCAATGCACTGCGCTCGTCACCCTGAGATATACGATGTCAAATCTCTGTGTGCCCTGTAATTAAACTGGAAACATTGCCCTACAATCCGGAATACAGTAGTGTTTGCACACTACTGCTTGGCGGTTGAATAACTGTCAAAGATGTGGTACTTCCCTAGACGTACCCCTGCAAAAGAGTCCTACCACTACAGAAATGTGCTTCGGTCATTTTGGGAAATTAATATTTTAAATCATATATTTTTTTATATGACCACAAAAATGGGTTAAATAGTTTTTCTCATATATTCTGGTCATTATAAAAAATATTGAAACAAAAATTGGTTCTAAATATTCAGGTCGTAATATCAGGACATGGCCAGACGATTGTAGGAGGCGTCGAGTGTTCAGAATGCTGGCTTATATTTCGAACAGAAATTGAGCATTGCCATTCAACGTGGCAATGCCGCCAGCATTCTGGAGACCTTTCCCTCCACTAATGGTGTCTTAGTTTAAGTTTTACATAGATATTTTATGTTTTAGTTAGTATTTTAAGTTTTCAATAATTTTCTGTGTTATAAGTTGTGGATAATAAATTATATAGGTCGTAGTATGAACTAAGCACATTCTTGAAAAGTAGATACAGTCATTCAAAACAGTCAATATTTTAAATACAACAACGAATGCACGAGCAAGATATCTGCCCCAGGTATTCTGGCTCTTAATCAACAGTGGACTAAGATAGGCTCATTACAATGATAATGTAAACAAAACAGATTTTGTATATATTTTTGGAGTGAAGAATAACTAACCTAACCTAACAAATTCTTTCATCAAAACCACAAGAAAAGCATAAACAAAACACTATCTCCACAGAATATACAGCATCAGAAGGCTTGACACAAAAGGTGGTAAGTCTGATCAGATTTACTAAAAGCCTGTATGCTTTACTATAAAGTCTGTATGCTCTCAGGAGTGCCGGATTACTACGTTGACGCGTTATTTGGAAATCTCTTGGATATACAACTCGCATCTTTGCAATTTGGTCCTTATTGCGAATGCAAACCTGTTGATTTTGTTGGGATGCGTTGTTGTAAATTTTGAAGCAATTGGTTTTCCATCGTGGAGTTTGTTTTTACTCTTAATTTTGCGGGTTTGAATTCGTCTGCATTTAACTCAGTAATAACTGAACGGATTTTAATGAAATTTAGCATGCTTATATACGATTTTTTTTCCAAAAAAAAAATGGTTAGTATAGCATTTGCTTGGCGCGCGTGTGGCTTGACGTCATAACTTGCTATAGAGCGCTCTCTATTTAGCATAAAACTAAAACATGCAACCTATTTATTTTTTAATTAATTTTAATTCTATTTTCGTTGATGAGTTTTATTTATGAACACCTTTCTATGAGGTAAAAATAATAATAATTGGTCAACATGCGTATTTACCCACCTCTCATTATAGGCACCGCTCTCCAAACCCCGACCGGGTCTTGCTGGCTCAGCTGTCCCATCGCCAGCTGCAGCAGTGTCATCGGCAGCCCAGCGGCCAACATCCAGAACGAGTAGACCACCAGGTATGGAACAGCTCCATGCTTGAACGCCTCTCGAGGTAGGTGGACCGAGTTGAACAGCGTCAGGGATAGAGCGAACGTGCATAGCTGAGTCTTTACGTGATTCCGTAGTGATTTTAGCGACTGAAAAAATAAATAAAATAAGTTCGTTGCCCATCTTAATGAGGTGATCTGATAAGTTTCCTTAAAGCATATCCGACCACACATCACAACATTTAACGGATTTGATCAGTTTTCCTCGGTTGATTTCGCACCTTAAATTATTTAAATCCTTTGACGCAAAAAGAGGGGTGATATAAGTTTAACCTGTGTATCTATGTGTCTGTTTGTGGTTTCATAGCTTCTAAATCGTTAAACCAATTTTTATGTAGGGAAAAGTGACATGATCAAAAGTGTTTTTATCTATGATTCATGAAAATCTGTTCAATCATTTAAAGAATATCAGCTCTTTTATCGAGGGTTTAAAAAACTTGTTATTGTATTCAGTTACTGCGACAATTTTATCCTTAGTAGAAATTACTGTAAAGAAAAAATATTGAATGACCATAATTAATTCAATCTTATATTATCTTTTTTTTTTTCGAGATAAATTTTATTTGTCGAACATTGCCTAGCTTGATATCATTGAATTGCTTAAAATCATCAATTTCTAAACAAAAAACCGAAAATTTACATAAATGAAATATACTAAAGTAGTTAAATAAATACCTAACTAAATTAAATCTAAATTAAACTAAAATAATGACCATAATTGTTACAAATTCAATTGACCATGTAACTGTCCTTACCCCGGTCGAAAGGTAATTTTGTATAGTAATAGTGTACATTATGGATACACTTGTGAACTTGACAATAATCTCCGCGAGTGCCTTTCTAGGATTGGAAACCAATAAATTTTGTTTAATTTATTGCTCGAAAACAGATTTCACATGTGCTTACTTGAACAATACCAATGGTTAAAGTTTAAAAACTGTAAGAAAAAAAAGTTATACAGACAAAGCAGTTTTAAGAGATAAAGATACTCTTAAAGCCATAAATAATCAAGTAAATGTAGAAAAGACACTTATACGTTAAGTAAACATTTTTTTTGCTAAATTATCTTCTTTTGTTTAATAAACTCAAGCTGTTACAGAAAAAAATCTCACTCAAGAACTAATTTTGAGAACGTGAGAATAACACGCCCACGGACAATTTAGGTTCATTAACCAATAAGCAACATTTAAAATGAACAGGTTCACGCCTTAAGGGTTGACACTAAAATCGGGGATAAAAGGGACGCATTGTCTATACTTTATTTAGTTGTAAGAAGGAAGTTCGCCGCGGAACAGCCATATTTAATATTGCTGACGTGTGTTTACAGCGACACATAAAATCAGTGTAAAATGATTAGTTAGATATTGTATAAAATTATCAGTGTTGAATAATAATATATAAATTCATAGCGAAGTGAGTGAGTGTGTGTGAATGCCAGCGAACGAGTCGACAAACTGAAAAAGCTAAGTATTCTTTTATACTTGGAGCTATGGTTTTAAAAGAGAAAATCCCAACGGTTACTTCAGATGGAGTTAAAGTATCTACCTATTAAATAACGAACTGCGTTATTTAAATCTCTTAAAATACATGACCACAAGAAATAAAATTACACGTGAGATAAAATGGTTCCAGATTATTATTAATACATTCATCTTTATTGATAAAGGAGCACTTCAGAAACTACGGGAAATCTTTTATGGTGTTAATTATATCACGCAAGAAAGAGGTTTTATATAAATCTAATACTGAATTGCTTAACACGACGGACTATTGTGGACGGCGTTGGCGCTGATTTGACTCGATCTTCATATTCGACAATGCAGAGATACAAATGCTTTCATTAATCCAGACGACGAGACCGGGTGAGACTAGGACCAGTCTTTTTTTGTTTTGGGTATTTTTTTTGACTGCGAGTTTGCGATTAGCCACAGGTGCCGGCATATTTTTCTTATTTATTTGATTTTCGTTATGACCCACCTAGACAGCGAACCTACTGTTTTTATATTTGATTTTTGTTAGGTTCTGTCGTGGACTAACTCGCTCGACGACAAGGGGTTTTGTCTCATCCTGGAAAAATGAAAGTACGGCGAGGTTGCGATTAGCCACAGGTGCCGGCATATTTTTTTTATTTATTTGATTTTCGTTATGACCCACCTAGACAGCGAACCTACTGTTTTTATATTTGATTTTTGTTAGGTTCTGTCTTGTGGACTAACTCGCTCGGCGATAAGGAGTTTTATTTCATCCAGGAGAAATGAAATGTTCTTCAACGACACGCGTCACGTACATAATTATATAAATCAAGAGGCAATGAAATAACGACTTTCAGCCCAAAAGGACACACACATCCCATATGTGTGTATACAACAGGATTATATATATCACTACAGTGATTATCGCGCTTGCGGGAATTAACGATAAATTGCTGGAAATTTGAAATAAACTAACTTTATGTAAAACCTCACTTGCATAGTGTTTAAGGCGCAAATGCTTCGCATGAACAAATCTGCTTCATTATGCATTAAGAATTATTTTATGTCGTAAGCGTGCAATTAGCGTAAAATTGTCTAGACAAAGTGTAATTTCAGCGCAGCCGATAAAAGATCTTCACGCACTTCTTGATTGCTTATGTACACGACTTTTATACAATTATTATCTTAAAGACTAGAGTTTCATGAGCTCAGTTTGATAATTCAATACATTTTATGTAGGTTTAGGTTGGGGTATTCAAAATTTAGAACTGTTTAGCAATTTTTATATTTTACCAACAGGACCCCGAACGAGTAAAGTACTTGCGGTGTTTTATCCATTCTACAAGGGGTAAGTCGCATGTGTTTTGACAACTGGCGGTGCTTCGAATCAATGAACCTCTTTAAAGATAAACAATTGCTCATAAAATTAACGTTATATTGATTCATAAAAACCTTTGATAATACGAGTTAATAAGTTAAACTAGACGATCACAAACTTACGTAACATGGCCAAAATAAATCACGTATTTAACAGAAAATAATTTACATCATTATTTAGGTAGTTTCTCGGGATTTCTTTAGTACCCCCCCTGAAACGTCACATTTGGTGCACGTGAACAAGGATTTCGTCATTAAATGTAATAATTTATTGTTACAACGAATTAAAAGAATTTGGATTACTATATACACAACGTAGGGTGTCAAAAATTAATATTTTTAAGAAGATTAAAACTAAAAATAAACAACGTTTATATTATCAAAGGTTTATGTATCAGTGGCGGCATTTAGGTAACACTTTTATGCTAGTTACAGCACATTTCGGTTACACGTGCGTCTATTGTTAACTTTAATATTGAGCAAGGAAGTAACAAATACGACTGCCATAAAAACTTTTCTAAAAGACCAAAAACTTTTGGTTGAAAGGAATATATATTATGCAGCCATAAAACATGTGCACTGCCCAGTCTGCGCACAATACAATGAGACGTTTACACTAAAAGAAATCTAAGACAATAGCCGGGCCAAAGATAGTTTTGGGAAGAAATTATTTTTAAACAGTTTATGACACTGATTTGATGAAAGGACGGTCTATATTGCCGCTTTTTACAGGGCAAGGATTCATGCAAAACTACATCTGGGTTCATTGATTTGAATGGTTCTGACTGTTGATGGAAACATGTGCGACTAAAACATTGTTTATGTGCGACTTGTCCTAGGCTCATCGCTTTTACAAATTTATTGGGGTTTTACTAGGCTGCGCAACAAGGAGGGTTATATTTTTTAGAAGATTGTATTCCTGACGTGAAATTGCCTTGTTATTTATTGCATTGACGACTGATAAATATTATCTATCTATTCTGATGTTATAATTATAATCGAGAGTGAATAGTCTGATTGGGTTTTGTAGGTATGTTATTTTGATTGTATTGTATGCAAGTAGTGTGTTCTGAAGCGTGTTAGCTGTTTTGTAATACTTTATGGAGAAATAATATAACTTTAAATTTCAATCGAACTTACGTTCGAAAATAAAAAACAAGTTTTTTTTGACTAGATTACGTTTAAATTAAATTTAAATTCATATGTTATTATGCTATTAATGACAATTAGGTAGATAATTCTAATTTACAGGCATGAAAGTGTGAGAGGGGGAATATAAAGAAGCGATTGGATGTTGTAGGCTTAAATAATTATTATCGTCGCATAAATATTTATCGGAGAAGGCACTATAAACAGAAAGAACAGGTTCGATCCCTGAAAATTTGTTGGTGATTAGAAAACATTTTAAAGGAAAAAAAAAATTGATAACGATCTACAACAGGTTCGATTCCTGTGAATTTAAATTGTAATTTGAAAATATTTTAAGTTAGGAGTTTTCACTCAGGAAAAAAAATACAGGTTCGATTCCTGAATTATATTTGAATGTTAGAAGTGGACGGAGATAGTAGTAGTTTAGTAGTTCTATTACAAATTGTACAGGTTCGAGTCCTGTATGTATTTTAAAGGCGTGGGTTATTATTTACTATTTCCACATTTGGGAAAAATAATAATAATAATACGGGTTCGATTCTCGTCAACGTTTATTGGTGTAAGTTTTGAAAATAATATTAAGACAACCAGTTTAGTGGTTTCAAGCACCATTTATTATTAATGGAGTTTCACGATATTTTGACAAATTCTACAGGTTCGAGTCCTGTATGTATTTTTAAAGGAGCTATTATTTACTATTTCCACAATTGGAAAAAAAAAACGGGTTCGATTCCTGTCAATGTTTATTGGTGTGATTTTTGAAAATAATATTAAGACAACCAGTTTAGTGGTTTCGAGCACCGCTTATTATTAATGAAGTTTCACGATATTTTGAGGAATTCTACAGGCTCAAGTCCTGTATACATTTTTGAGAAAATTATGAATTATTATTTTCATTCTTCATAAAATGACGGTTCGATTCCAGTCTTGATTTTATTGGTGAATGATTCTGAGACCTGAATCCTAGCAGTGGAAATATAAGCTGAAATGATGTCGACGATGAAAACCGTGGAAGAGAAAATACTGAGACCTGAATCCTAGCAGTGGAAACATGGTAAACTCAAATGATGATAAACGGCGTGAATGAAAAAAAAAACATTTAAAACCTATTTACCTACGGGTATCGATACAGGATTTTATACCTGTGGTTGGGACTGTGGAAACATTTATATAATTATAGTGAATTATGGAGTCTTCGAAGTTATCGACGGCAACCTGAAAAGCAAACACCTGCAAGTTTTTTTTTTAATAAAGATTAAATTAAAACAATATCATAGTCGTAAGGTTATCGAGCTAAATTGGCCAAAGGAGTTGAAAACGATGAACTGTGATACTGGAAATATTAACAAGGACCTATGAAGAGTTGGCGATTGGGGAGTTGGTGGTCAAACGCGGACTTCCTGGCGAAAAAAAAAATTACTTTACAATTTAAAATCACAGCAGGTGCTACAAAACCTCATTGAGACTGAGAATGAGGGAATTCTAATAAAATATGGATCTTTTATGGGTATGATGATAATGTAGCGAGATTGATGTGGTACTTTTAAGAAAGGTGTAAAACATATTTCAGGCGTATGACGAATGACGATGTATGTGTGTAAGCATGAAAGTTTGTATGTTTGTATATGTGGAGTATAGTTTAAACCACTTGAATGATTCTAACGTGTAATGAAAGGTAATATGATTTTTTTTTTAAAAAGGGTGAAGGAGAAATCATAATTATCCATGATTTAAGGTGGAAACGCGAACTAGGAAAAAAAAAACGAAACCTACCATTAGTCTGAGAGGGGAGCTTGAGTTATTGCTAAAATACCTATAGGTGTCTGTGTGCGTAAATGCTGAGAACGATTAACGAACACATCCAGAGAGGGGAATGTAACTGTCCTTACCCCGGTCGAAAGGTAATTTTGTATAGTAATAGTGTACATTATGGATACACTTGTGAACTTGACAATAATCTCCGCGAGTGCCTTTCTAGGATTGGAAACCAATAAATTTTGTTTAATTTATTGCTCGAAAACAGATTTCACATGTGCTTACTTGAACAATACCAATGGTTAAAGTTTAAAAACTGTAAGAAAAAAAAGTTATACAGACAAAGCAGTTTTAAGAGATAAAGATACTCTTAAAGCCATAAATAATCAAGTAAATGTAGAAAAGACACTTATACGTTAAGTAAACATTTTTTTTGCTAAATTATCTTCTTTTGTTTAATAAACTCAAGCTGTTACAGAAAAAAATCTCACTCAAGAACTAATTTTGAGAACGTGAGAATAACACGCCCACGGACAATTTAGGTTCATTAACCAATAAGCAACATTTAAAATGAACAGGTTCACGCCTTAAGGGTTGACACTAAAATCGGGGATAAAAGGGACGCATTGTCTATACTTTATTTAGTTGTAAGAAGGAAGTTCGCCGCGGAACAGCCATATTTAATATTGCTGACGTGTGTTTACAGCGACACATAAAATCAGTGTAAAATGATTAGTTAGATATTGTATAAAATTATCAGTGTTGAATAATAATATATAAATTCATAGCGAAGTGAGTGAGTGTGTGTGAATGCCAGCGAACGAGTCGACAAACTGAAAAAGCTAAGTATTCTTTTATACTTGGAGCTATGGTTTTAAAAGAGAAAATCCCAACGGTTACTTCAGATGGAGTTAAAGTATCTACCTATTAAATAACGAACTGCGTTATTTAAATCTCTTAAAATACATGACCACAAGAAATAAAATTACACGTGAGATAAAATGGTTCCAGATTATTATTAATACATTCATCTTTATTGATAAAGGAGCACTTCAGAAACTACGGGAAATCTTTTATGGTGTTAATTATATCACGCAAGAAAGAGGTTTTATATAAATCTAATACTGAATTGCTTAACACGACGGACTATTGTGGACGGCGTTGGCGCTGATTTGACTCGATCTTCATATTCGACAATGCAGAGATACAAATGCTTTCATTAATCCAGACGACGAGACCGGGTGAGACTAGGACCAGTCTTTTTTGTTTTGGGTATTTTTTTTGACTGCGAGTTTGCGATTAGCCACAGGTGCCGGCATATTTTTCTTATTTATTTGATTTTCGTTATGACCCACCTAGACAGCGAACCTACTGTTTTTATATTTGATTTTTGTTAGGTTCTGTCGTGGACTAACTCGCTCGACGACAAGGGGTTTTGTCTCATCCTGGAAAAATGAAAGTACGGCGAGGTTGCGATTAGCCACAGGTGCCGGCATATTTTTTTTATTTATTTGATTTTCGTTATGACCCACCTAGACAGCGAACCTACTGTTTTTATATTTGATTTTTGTTAGGTTCTGTCTTGTGGACTAACTCGCTCGGCGATAAGGAGTTTTATTTCATCCAGGAGAAATGAAATGTTCTTCAACGACACGCGTCACGTACATAATTATATAAATCAAGAGGCAATGAAATAACGACTTTCAGCCCAAAAGGACACACACATCCCATATGTGTGTATACAACAGGATTATATATATCACTACAGTGATTATCGCGCTTGCGGGAATTAACGATAAATTGCTGGAAATTTGAAATAAACTAACTTTATGTAAAACCTCACTTGCATAGTGTTTAAGGCGCAAATGCTTCGCATGAACAAATCTGCTTCATTATGCATTAAGAATTATTTTATGTCGTAAGCGTGCAATTAGCGTAAAATTGTCTAGACAAAGTGTAATTTCAGCGCAGCCGATAAAAGATCTTCACGCACTTCTTGATTGCTTATGTACACGACTTTTATACAATTATTATCTTAAAGACTAGAGTTTCATGAGCTCAGTTTGATAATTCAATACATTTTATGTAGGTTTAGGTTGGGGTATTCAAAATTTAGAACTGTTTAGCAATTTTTATATTTTACCAACAGGACCCCGAACGAGTAAAGTACTTGCGGTGTTTTATCCATTCTACAAGGGGTAAGTCGCATGTGTTTTGACAACTGGCGGTGCTTCGAATCAATGAACCTCTTTAAAGATAAACAATTGCTCATAAAATTAACGTTATATTGATTCATAAAAACCTTTGATAATACGAGTTAATAAGTTAAACTAGACGATCACAAACTTACGTAACATGGCCAAAATAAATCACGTATTTAACAGAAAATAATTTACATCATTATTTAGGTAGTTTCTCGGGATTTCTTTAGTACCCCCCCTGAAACGTCACAACCATAAGCCAAGCCAATACCATGACCCATAAGCGTGGATAGACAAAGGTCAATAAAGTTTAAACAACAGCACGCGATCAGGTCACTTCTATTCTTTTGAATTCGAGTAAAATTCACACAGATTGGATTATTTTGTGTGTATAAACTGTAATTAACTGGTTACCGGAGTCTTATTAAATAATATTTATGACGCTTCTACAGTTATTAACAATTTAACGATAAGATTGATTGCCATGAATAAATAATGATTAGTGTTCAAGTGTTAGAAGACGTGGTAGAAAATTATATAGTATGAATGAGTTTTTAAAGTCCTCGTTTGCCACAAATGTCGATGGAACTACGTGATACCTGAGAACGTTAGTGACCTCTAAAATATGCCCCCAGAACAATATGAAGCATCCCTGCAAATTGGTCTTAGAACCAGGTCCCAGAGACAAGTCCAAGACCAAGATCATAACAAGTATACGACATCCGCGTATCTAACATTACAGTAGGTACTCCTGCAGAGGTCGTGATACTATGTCTATCTTGGACACTGTGTATCCTTTGACCAAGGAAGCTCATAGGTGTTCAGCTACACGTATCCAACTGGAGTGAACTGCTTTTAGAAAACTCAAGATTGCTCAAAGTGATAACAAGATAAGTGATACAAAGCGTTGGAACGGGCTATATTAGGCATCTCTTTCTTGGCCCACATACCAAGCGTGAAAAGACAGAGAACGAAGGTTGTAGTTATGCAGATCATGAGACTCGAGTGGAGATGTGTGGAACATTTGGTAAGAAGGAAAGACAAACGGTGGACCAAAGCAGTCACAGAATGGTGACCGTGGAACGGAGAGCGATCATATACCAGGCATATCACCAGCCCACAGGCACAGGATCAGGAATTTTGGCGTACTGAAGAGGAGAGTAAAATCCAGCAGTGGGTGGGAAATGGTTGATGCTGATAACTATTTAACGGCTTAATTTAGCACCAAATTTTCACACAACTTTGATAAACCAAAACTTAAAAGACATGGTACTTACCTTTTTGGTTTCATTATGGTACAAAGAGAGTTAGGTACTAACAGAAATTAAAAAAAAATGCTGTCACGGGACGTCTGGCAGATGTAAAACATGACGACATAAAAGAAGCGTCATATTGTTTGCCGTCACGGCATACGAGTAATTTTCAATGCCAAGGTGTGCTAATAGATGTTTCAAATCAAACATTATATTTTAAGTTTCGGCAATCAAAGTTTTGTGAATATTTAGCACTGAGTTACCCCTTTTATTCAATTTATTTTAGGTCTAAAAAAACTAAGTAACAACTGTTTTTGTAGTTTTATTGTAAGTTTGTATTTTGTTAAGTTAATAAACACTCTTGCCATAAAAAAAAACAGCAATCAAAAAGATCTTAAATGTTTTTTCTCGGAATAAATCTATCTTAGGTTTTTGTACTTACTCATTAAAACTGGGGCCTTACCCCTAGCTCGAAAAGTTGACCCGCATAGGGGTTATTTGTCTAAACGGTACCATCAACTACGATAAGCGGTAGTTATTTGATGGTCGCCAAACTTGGCTATTTACACGCACACACGCATAGTAAAACGGATTTTCGTTCATTCAAGTTAGACGCTTTTAAACGATGCAGCTTAAATGAGTTGGTTAATTTTATATACCTATCAGGTATTTACTTACCTACCACCCACTAAAAGTTGGCTCGCAAAAGTGAAGCTAGGGGTAAGGCCCCTGAACATTGATTTTTCAGTTCATAAACATCCGAAGTAAATCAAAACAAAGTCAGCAAAATACTATTGTATAACATCTTAGGATTTACACAGCATAAAAAATAAACCAAACTCAAGAGTTATTGCAAAAAGTTTGAAGCCCCAAGTTTACTGGCGCAAAACGAGCAGTAGTTCTTCTAATAGAGCTGGAATGGTTGCATCATTCGTGAAGGAAATCATTTGTCAAGAGTTACGAGAGCTCATCTTAGAGTAACTGAGACGGTGGAATGGTAGAGAGGTTTCATTTCTATTTTAAAATGTATCTTTGAATGTGCTAAAAGTTTCATGTTTCGAGAATCAAAGAGTTCTCTAATTTTTTAAACCGACTGCAATTTTTTTGTGTGTGTAAGGTCAGAACCGTTTTTTTTATTATTGAATAGGATATAATATTGAGGTGGTAAGGGGTGGTGAGGTGGGTAATAAGGGGATGTATCTCGTTTATTGAATTTCACCCAAATCCCGTAAAATCGATGTTTTTTTGAGTACTTAACTTTTTTTTTATTGCAATATTTAATATAAGAAATATAATACCATTGTTAGCCACGTTGTTTGTCTAATGCCAAATATACAATGCCCCTGAGATGGGTCATGAGTTCCACAAAACTATATATTAAAAATAAAAATAGGCTTGCACTTGTCTGCCGACTCGCCTGATGTTAAGAGATAATGCGGTCTACGATGGATCACGCTTGCCTAGAAGAAATCGGTTCACTCTTGACTTGAAGACACCCAGATGATTTGAGTTGAAGGCCAAACGCAAGTCTATTATTAAATAAAAAATTATGGTCGATAAAACGATTCCAAGTGACCCCAAACTCCACGTATTTACTTGTGGTAATAGCATAGTTTACTTATTGGAATAAAAATATCCTAGAACAGGTCACTCTGGAAACGGCACTAATAGGTCATTGTAAATGCAAAATGTTTTGATTCCGGGGATACTGTCACTACCAGTAGTGGATCCTTCATTGTATTGCAAAACAATACAAATACGACACCGTGTTTTCAAAACATTTCTTGAAAAGAACGTATTGATAGAAATATAATGCTCTATGGCGATACATTGGTAGTAGGGATCCTGCCTATTATATCAACAATGATTAATAAAATAATATGAAAATTATGTGTAATGAGCGCTTATTTTAGTTCTACTATTGAGATAGATCAAAACAGAGTTCTTTATTAATCACAACAAAAATTACATACACAGGATAAAATAATTTTCAAAAAATAGTGTAGCAACTGGCAGCCTTATCGTTAAAAACTATCTCCTCCAGATAGATTGATTAATATAATCATTAGAATGTTTAGTTTACCTAAAATTTTGGCATTATTGTAACGCTAAATAAAGCTGTTAATTACATTTACATTGTAGCAACTAGATTATTTTCAGGGTATTGAGCCATGATAATAAGGCTGGTCATTCAGCCTACATGAAATTATTTACTTTTACTACCTGAAGTAAGGTAGTGACATATATTGTCATAAAGCGATATGGTGGTCAATCTTTCAATAAAAAAATGCGTGCTGGTACCATTTAGCCAATTAAGAATAGGACCATTGAAACTAGGTCGAAATATATGATGCCACTTTATTGTAATCAACTTCAGGAGAATTTTTCGTTTGTAATGTTTAATGTTTTTAATATTAGCTCTTGTAACCTAAACCGCTTGACCTATTTCAATGTGTGAGGTATCATTTAAATTGTCTTTATATCCAGAGTATTATAGGCTATTATATTGTAGTCAGGTATTTTGTTTTTCTTTTAATAATCTACTTGTTATGTATCACCATTATCAATCATTTTCCACACGCTGGTGAGCGTAATTCTTCTCTACAGCGTGCTATCTTTTCCAGTCCTATTTCTGTTTTATCCGCTGCTTCTCTACCGTCATAACAATTTCACCGGACTAGCAGGCTGCAAGTCTCAGTGGTCGATTATTATTATATAGATATATCTAAGAATAGATGAATCCATTTCTTGATTGGCTTAGCAGCAAAATAACGCAAATCGATGTGAGCGTATCGCGTGCCGCCGTCATTTCACTATCGTCCATTCTGTACGTGCACTACTTTTCATTTCCTAATAAATGATCATTTATATAACTCAGACATGTTACACTTGAGCCTTATTTTCAAGGTCATAAGAGTTACATTTTACATTGTTTCATTATGTTATAATTGATTTCAACGATCACTGATGTTTCAAGTTTTCGTGTACGGCCTAGTGACATAATAATTGTTTTCCTATTTACTTAGCGTTTTATTACTTCCTAGTACATATTTCAGACGCAAGCAAGTCGTTTTTCAAGCGAATTTGTTCAGTATTCGTCAATACCGTTACATATTTTATCGATTGCGTGTCTTAAAAAATTGCGAGCAGTTATTAGATTTAGGTTTGCGTGGTTTCTTTGACACTTTCAATTTCTAATCAAATCTTCATTATCGTTTTATCAGTTAATTGTTAATGTTCACATAATATTGTATTTTAAAAGCTGATTTAACGATTGACTGGCTCATCATAACACTATTTTAAACTATCACGGCTGTTCACTACAGTTATGATTATTTACGGGATATTTACCGTGGTAAGGTTGTGGAGGGAGCCCCCGATATTTCGGCGCATTTACATGCACCATGTTCACGGGAAGAAGAGGGTCTTCCCGTGAATATGTGAATAACGTGTAAATATTTTTTTATTTCTAAGGTGGACTCTGCAAGGGAGCTATCATTGCCGTGCTTTTAAATACCTATATAGGATAAAATTAGATTAAACTCCACTAGATCTATTCATATTTCTAAAACGATAAGATGAAAAGAGGAAAAACTTTTCATCAAGAAACAAACTGAATCAAAAACAAAACTATGAAAAAGTGTTTGATATACACATGCCCCGAAGTTTAGCAAAATCGGTTTTGTTGTACCAAGAAACCGTATTATCTTTTATGTTTAAAGTTTATACACCTACGAAATCTCTTCGGAACATCACTATCTAGGAGAAGACTTGCAAACTAAACACTTTTTGTTTCTAATTTATCTCGAATCAAGTTGACTGAGCGTGGGTCTACTATAAACAATAGCAAAACTTATATTATTTAGTGTACCAAAACTTCTTCTTAAGAAATCATCTTCCAATAATATAAATTATGTTTTAACGATTTATGAAATACGTTGTGTTATTTTAATGCCATGGATATGTAAGGGTACAAACACAGAAAAATATTGAATTTCTAGATTAAAAGTTGAACTAAACTGAGGCCAATCTACACTGGTGAATGATCGAGTAACTACTTACTAGGGCGGCTACCTGTTTTAACTGATTCTGTTTAAGTGATTGCAAAAAGTTGCACGACCGCAAACCGTATCCTGGCACGTTAAGGTTGACGTTCGCGTAATTTCCTTCACTGCGTTTTTCAGCCGGCGCGTTATCATCATCATCAGCCAGAAGACGTCCACTGCTTAACATAGGCCTCCCCCTTTAACCTCCATACTGAACGACATCCTG
Source organism: Agriopis leucophaearia (assembly GCA_949125355.1). NCBI lineage: Eukaryota > Metazoa > Arthropoda > Insecta > Lepidoptera > Geometridae > Agriopis > Agriopis leucophaearia. The sequence continues at coordinate 18,040,958 of OX421268.1, read as the reverse complement.
CCATCTGCATCCACTGGATGCCCGCGACTCTCCGGCCGGCGCGTATAATGTTTTAATTGCAATTAAATATTTTACTAAATCAATAAATTCTTACGTTTTGACTGTCACTTACAATTAAAATTTAGTAAAATTAGCATACATCAGAAGAGGCCTATGTCCAGCAGTGGACATTAAAAGGCTGTGGCTGTTATGAACTTTACGTGAAAATGTAAATGTAAGCCATTGTAATTCTCTTAGCTATTCTACCTATCCAGGCGTAGTAGGTAGTCAAGAAAACAACAAGAAGGTTAACAAAGATTACTGTAATTTAAAAAAGAAAAAGAGGGTAGTTATAATACAGATATTAATAAAAACTATGAAATTAGATAAAGTAGAACGGGTCGGGGTGAATTTACACTAATGAACCGAAATGTGTTTAGTGATTAATTTGATGTTTGAGACGTATTTTTACTCACGCACTAACTTACTTAGATTAAGGCATGTGATTTTGGTTAGGTCGTGCGTAAGGTATCTGAAGAAGACATTATGGGATTGCAAAAACTTTTGCTTACTGACACAAACTTCAATATGAAGATGGCAATTGATAAGGATGATAATGATGTATGTATGAATGTATCCTTTCATCATTGTCTGTTACCATTTTTCTCTAAAATGGCTGGACCAATCTGAATGCGATTGAAAGTAGATTACATAGTGATTTTATTAGCAATGTTTGAAATTCGTCACGCGCTTTTCATGTTATAATCTATTTACTGTAGGTATTGGGCGACACTTAAAAAAATGGTGGAATAATAAAAATAGACAACATTATTACTTTTATAACCTGATGTAACAGACAATGTAACTATTTTCTTTAATTGCAGTTTTGTAACGCCTATTCCGTTATTATTAGGTAATTATTTCTTAAATTAACTATTTGAAATTTGACGCTCATAAATTTATACAAAGCTATACATTTTGTAACATTTTTTAATAAAAAGAGCGGCAAACATGCATGCGGTCCGCCTGATGGTAAGCAAAACCGCCGCCTATGTACACCTGCAACACTAGCGGTGTTGACGGTGCTTTGCCAGCCCGGAGAGGTAGTTGTAGACACTTTTTTAAACGCTTCATGATGAAGCTCGATGGGAAGATCTTGGCGGGAAGGATATTTCACACCTTGCCGGTCCGCGGAATAAAGGAGCGGAAAAATTGCTTCGCATCAGGCGAGTTGGCGGCCAAGTGCAAGACTATTCTACAATTAAAAAAACGAACGCTGGGGAATTTCAAGCTTTGCAACATGTGTGGGCAAGATAAATTAGGTTATAGAATGTATTGCAAAATTGTAGATAATTTAATTAAATATAGACTAAGCTTACAATAAAGGTAACTTGGTACATAGACACGAGGTCAATCCCCTCTCATTATTATGTTATTTATTTTATATTTGCATAAAATTTTATCGTTCTTAATCTATGAATATATTAACTAAAGTAAATAGTAAAAAATACTTTAACAAATTATCTATTTTATGCGTATTTATCACATTGAACGGGGTTTATGCTAATGTGCTTAAATTAGGCCATTTCAAATAATACGATAAGAATTTAATGTTGCAATTGAGTTTTGAAAGTGTATTGCCAAAATATAAAGAAAAACGGTTTACGTAATGTACAAATTATACGAATAAAAAATTATAAAATGTACGTGAATATGTGTGTGTGCAATATCTTGCTTTGACTGCCCCGGTGGCTCAGTTGGTAGTGATCCTACTTTCTGTGCTTGGGAGCGTGGGTTCGATTCCCATCTAGGACAAACATTTGTGTGATGAACATTTGTGTTTGTTCTATGTCTGGGTGTTAATATCTATTTAAGTATGTATTTAAAAATATATATGTATGTATATCAGTCTCTGGCAGCCATATTACAAGCTTTGCTTAGTTTGGGGTCAGATGACCATGTGTGCAATAATGTCCCAGATATTTATTTATTTATTTATTTATTTATTAGTCCTGCCGGTCTATTCTGCAAGCTAAGTGAACGTGCAAGTGAAGTGATAAGCTAAGTGAATGTGATTTTTTCTAACCTATTTCTGCAGATAAATGTCAAAGCATCGAATTATAAGAGTAAAGGACTAGAGTCAAGGGTGATCACTCGACATTTTGATTTTTCACTATAGTAATCGATAAGAAAAATACACTTTCACTTAGCTTGTCACCTCACTTGCGCGTTCACTTAGCTTGCAGAATAGCCGGGTGTTTTTATAGCTATCCATAAAATAAGACTTAGAAAATGTTACAGTTGACGCCAATGAAGACAATTCTATTATATCAGTTTCTAAACTAATCTAAATTAAACAGCTCTAAATTGTTGCTATCCTTTTTCACACATTGAATTGAAAAGAGACGCAGATAATTTTGATATTGTAAAATTAGGTTAGTGTAGTGCCTACAAGCACAAGCAATCCAGGGTACAAGCTACCTACTTACAAAATTTCATCAAACTCCTTTTCTCCTTTTCAGCTGTTATGGAATTCGTTGGGAAAAACATATTAAAACACAAACTTTCGCGTTTATGGTAGTGTGAAGCGAGATCCACAGCTACACTATTTCTCTACATATAACGAAAATATTATCTGTCAATAATTAAGTAATTTTACTAATCATTCTTAGGAAAACATAACACGATTGATTCGTTTTCCGCTTTTAGAAGTATTTTTTTTAAATTGTAATGGGTGTTTCCCTTGAAACACAAAACTCTAAATAAAAAAAATCAACGGTCTTTGGGCTAACTGTTTTTGTAGTGTTAGTTTTAAACACACTTACCGTTACAAAAAAAAATACATTATTATCTTTTCACGATTATCGAAGATATTGTGTAATACACAAAACATATATCAATTAAGAACCAGATTTTTTTGAAGTCAGTATAAATGTAAGAATGAAAATAACAAATTATCACATTTTCAGGAAAACGCAAAATATTATAGACAAGTAAACTTAGTACCTCAAGGTCGCAGAACAGAATCACTAGCATCCTACTGTCGTCTAGTCTGCGTCACTAACCAACTATTGCTTATTCTGGGTGTAGAGTCGAGAAAACATCATGACATTTTGTTAAGAGCATGCCTACAAGCGTTTATGCTATCTCACTCTCACAATTAATATGTTTATAGTTCGAAATATCTAAATTTTCTGCAATTTTTTTCTATCATATACTCGTATATTAAGCTTCGACCAAAATTAAATGAATGGACGGACCCTAACCATTGAACTTGATCAGTAAAAACGAGTCAAAACCGTCGGACATATACTTCAACACCTAATTATAAAAATGTACAGTATATTTGTTACAAAAAAATAGATATCGGTTTTATTTGTGTATTTACACTTCGGTAAAGTATACGAATTCATAATTTTGTCAGTTTCGTTATCGCGTAACAATAGACTCGTGTTTCACTTCCTACGGCTAGAGATCGACTGAAACGAAGTGAGCGCTGGCGCTCATTTTGTAATCTTCAAAAATGCGCATCTACTGGGCCCGTCCATTCATTTTATTTTGGTCGAAGATATTAAGTAGGTGGTAAGTTTACTTTTAATATGTTTACGCCCTAAATTGAAGTCATATAAGGACTAAATCTTAAATCGCGGCCAAATACTAATACATGATACTCTTATTAAATTAAGCATATTTTTTTATTATTAAACGCGTATATTATCTATATTAGTTGACTAATATAGATAATATAACTTAGCAAGCTCCATCTATCCGGTCATACGACATATTTACAATTTGATCTGGTGATCGGAATGAAGATAAACAGTTTTTCCCATTTATTCTAGTCATTATAGAAAACATTAAAACAAATGTGTACTAAATATTTTGAAATAATAACGTAAAATGACTGAAGCACATTTTTCAATAGCAGATAGACCAGTCATTTTGAATCTAAACAAGGGCAATGATGTCACAAGGGCGAAGAAAATTATCATAGACCTGTATCCATTAGTGGATAGATAATAGCTGATAATGTTTATCATGATTAATTTGAAATGTATTAACTAATAATTAATTAATAATCAATATAAAAAACTGACTTCATAAAAATTTCAGAACTGGACCAAATTCAAAAAGGAACCACATGGAAAGCACCAGCTTTCAAATAAAATAAGAATCATCAAAATCGGTTCACCCTGTCGAAAGTTCTGTGGTAATAAACATTTAAAGTAAAACAGTCGAATTGACAACCTGCTCCTTTTTGGAAGTCGGTTAAAAACATCAAAGACACCGCTGCACCCGGTATTCTGGCTCTTAAGAGTCGAGAAAAGACCACGACAAACTGTTAAGGCTGTAGCGCTACAATTACAGATTCACACTGTAAACACAACAAGGTCATCTCGTCGTAGTGTGCAGGCTGGATCATTTGTGACACAGTTTACTACAGACTATCTATAGCTGCTCAAATGATGGAACTGATGAAAATCTACTAGCTCTCAGTTTCTTTGAATTCTTAGTATTTCCTCCATATATTTGTACAGTCTGTTTTTTAGCTATTTTGTGCTCGAGTAAAGTGTTATGACATAGTATGACGTTGACAAAATGCCGTGTCTATGCATTAATAACATTGGTTGTCTGGAAGAGCCAATGTTATAATTAATCTACATATACATAGTTAATCATAATCTATGTAACTGATATCTGGCCTAGAGCATGTCGAGACACGCATATGGCAGGGTTTTGTAGCCAAAGTAATAATATGTAACAGGATTTTTTTAAATTAAGGTAATTTCATCACTTTATATCAAGTATAGTTTCTTTGCGAAATATATAATGGCTCACCCAAATGCCAAAAGTTGATCCTCCCCTGTGTTTCTAAACTACGTATTAAGACATATAAATTTGATACCAGCTATGCTGATAGGTCATATCAAAAACATTTATTTAAAATGATTTCACATAACATTTTGTTTATGCCATTTTTTTCAGTTATAATGATAAAAATTAATTCAAGAAGTTCTAGCTCAAAGGTCATTGTAATTTCATTAACTGGTGTTAACAAAGAATGTTTCCGTTGTAGTTTTTCTTTGATTAAATCATTAAAAAAAATGTTTTGCCGGGATGATACACCTCTGTAAGGCAAAGTCCACAGATAAAAGTTTCGTTCGTTTTTTTCTATAACCTCTTCTTCTGAACTATGAATATGACTACAATTATGTTTTGGTTACGGAACCTTACCATATACCGTGTCTGGACACGCTTTTGGCCAGTTTTACTAACCAACTTCCAAAAAGGAGGAGGTTCTCAATTTAACTGTATTTTTTTAGATACCTAGTGCTAAATACTCCATCTATCTACTATCCATTCTATTTTTTTTTTCCCGTCTCAATTTGTTAGTTGGATAAGGTAAATTAACAGTTTCATAATCCGATGTGAGCGGAGTTTTAATTTTGAAACAGACGAAATAACTTAACGCTAAGTAACTAAAGAACCATCGTTCCGGAATATAAAATCCATTAAACGAAATAATGAAACCTTCTGCAGGTGCACTTTTAATTTTTAAGGTTCCGTGGTCAAAAGGTTTCTAACCTTATTACTCAAAATATTCAACGTAGGTTTAGTAATAGGGTTCGTTGATACCTTTTTTACGTGTTCTATCTACCCATCTACTTTTAAAAGGAATTATCTTAGAAAATATTTAACAAAACAATTTTCAACCATCAGGGTAGGTGGTTGAAAATTGCACAGAATATACAATAAAAACATGTAATGTTTTTCTTTTAACTTTCTTTTACACTCGAGATTTTAAGACACCCAGATTGTAACCATCGGGGAACACCCATTCCGGCAGCGCATTCCACAGGCTAGCAGTTCGCACAATAAAAGTGGAATCAAAGCGCTTCGTACGGGTTTTCGGAATATCAACCATATAGCGGTGTCAATTTTTCGTGCCCGCTCTGGCAGTCCGATAGAAAAATGGGCATTATATCATGCAGATCCGATGCACACTCTCCGAAATGTATCCTATAATATATATAATCCTTTTCTTATATTGAGTACCTATAGATCTACGTTTGGCCACTAACTCCCTCGATGGTAAGCGACGGTATGGTGATAATCCTGATGATGAGACTCCGATGGTAATAATTGAAATTCAAACAAAATAACCACAGTTTAATAAACATCCCAACAATTACCAAGTTCAGTCACGAGATCACAGAACACAACCTCTTTGTAATTAATTATAGACTTTTTTTATTACCCAGCCATTTTGCGAAGTCCGTCCTCTGCAAGAACTATACTTCAAACAATGGAAATCACCACACGGTCGGGTCACCACTGCCATATAATCACGTTCGTTTTTCGAATTAGAAAATAAGGCGCGAAAACAGACGGTCGCGCGCAAGCGCATATCACGAAGCACTGAATTACTGTCAAGGAAGGTGCGTCACTAGTGTTGTGGAACTTGTGGAAGTAGTGCCTTCTTGATTGTTATCGATGTTTAATAGTCGTCGTGACTAGATCATGAGTAGTTCTGAAATACTTTGTTTTTTATAGGATGTTAAATCTTGCGTATAATTTAAATAGCATCATCATTATTTACCTTGAAATATTTTAACGTTAATATGCACTACGTTTGCTTTATAGGTGTCCTTTGTAGATTAATTATTAATTACTGTATAATATTATGTGTTTTTTGTAATTGTATAGCTTCATTAATATTTATTTTTAACCGACTTCCAAAAAGGAGGAGGATCTATGTTCGTCTTTTTTTTTTGTTTAAGATTTTTCTTTTAATTTAATTTAAAAAATTGCCCGAGGAAATAAACATTGATGTTTCTTCTATAATTTTAAGTTAATAGATGTACACCAGAAATAAAAATTACAAACAGATAGAAAACACTTACGAGCTAGTGCCACACATGGCGGCCTTATCGCTAAAAGCGATCTCTTCCAGGCAACCATTAAATTAAATAACAGAAATCGATAAAAGTTAAATCGTATTATCGACATCATCCCACCCTTAGATGTGCCGGAGCATGCCACGGTAGACCGCGTACAGCACTACTCAGTTATGGAAATTAACGTCAGCGAAGTAAAAATAAAAACACGGAATAATTACTATGGCTATGGTCAGTGACCATCACCGTGGCCAAAGGAAGGGTCTTCGCATCACTCACATGTTTAGAAACTTCAGTTTTGCTTTCGGACTAAGCGTTTTGTTGAAAGATTTATTTTATACTAGCTAATGCCCGCGACTTCGTACGCGTAGCGCAAAGTTATTAGTGGGCGGACGATTAGACTGACATAGCAAAATATAAATGTTACACTAACGAACACGAACGGAACTTTAAATAGGCACAAATCCATCGGATTATTTTTATACTGGATATTTTATAGATAATACCTACACTTATGACATTATTGTAGATTTTTTGCTCTCCATTTTAATGCGGATTGTCATACTATTGTCATAGTATGATTTTAGTCTAGTTTTAATTTGACTCGATACAGGTATCCCGACATGTTCATAGTTTCAAATATATTTCAAGCAAATAATATATTACTTTTACTGGTTAAATACGTTGGAAGTGTGGAGCCATGGAGCTAATAAGGAAAAAAAAATGGTATAAGTCAAGCGAAATGTCATGCATGACAAACGTTATTATTGAATTATTAGTAAACAGTAAGTAGGAAGTATATGGAGCGGTATCTATAATTAATCGCTGTTACTTAACATTACTCCGCGTAAAGACTGCCAATCAATGATGTCGAAATAATTTTTGCCCGCCTACTGCGCCCCTTCCAACAACTAAACCGCTTTCGTTCACCACCATAACATCCAAAATAGCTGCTAATCATAGATCAGTATCAGATTAGATGCCGCGAGTTCACCTACTTTGCGTGTCTGTTATTAGTGTTAAGTTTGATCCTGGCAAAAATGTATTCATTTTAATCTCCGTCGACTTGGTATATTAGCACGTCAGAAGTCAATACAAAAATCAACGTACGTTAAATTACGCCATAATAAACTGTTGAACCCCTTCAAAAGCAGTTGGCCGTCCTGACAATAACGAACACAAAAAAAACTCTTTGGTGCAGTCAATCGGAAGTTATGCGGGTACATACATTTTGGGCGATTCGTTTTTTTACATATAGATTATATGGCAACAGCCGCTTCAGTCTTCCTACCTACCATGTCTGCGAGTAGAAGTCTATCATTACGACAACATTACTATAAAATAAGCTAGATGGCGTTATAACTAATTATAAAACAATATTGATTTTTTACTATTTATTTTCATAAATTAATATGGCCTATGTTTCAATCAGGTATTTTTTAAGCATATTCGTGGAAACTGATTTTAAATCCTTCTAGTAGTTTAAAAGATGTGCGTGGACAAACAAACAAACTGACAGCCGTCAGATTTGTAGTTCCATAGTTTGATAATAGATTGCGTACTAAAACGATGTTACGCGAAAAAATTGTAAATTTGTTTAAAATTTACGAATAATATTATTAAAAATGTAATAAAGTATTCAATAATTCCTAAAATAATGAGTGTAAATGGATCGTAGCTTCACAAATATGAAAAGTGCGTCTATTATAGGTAAATACGACACTTTACCTGAATCACGCAAACGGCATTTTTTTACAAGTTAAACCGATATCAGGTATTGCTTCTACTTAGTTAGAAGTCATGTGTGAAGGTATTTGATCTACACATTTATTATATGTAGGGATAGGGATTTGACACCTTAAGTTCAGGTGAAAAATGTTCTAACAACGTATATGTGTAGTTGTGTACCTAATCGATTTACGTGTTAGTTAGGGGTGTGTTTTACTTAGATACAATATCTTCACGATGGATTTTCCGAAATTAAGAAATGGAAAGTCTTTATTTCCATTGTTTAAATGTTTATAAGATGAAGCTTCCGTCTAGTATTTGCAAGTCTAGGAAATAGCAATTAATTGGGTTTTCTCTAGTAAAGTTTAATGCGATAAGGTCTACTGAACAACGTAGTAGTATTCAGTAGCTGGCTATGTTATAATTACGTAAGATTAAAGGCATTATAATTATTATCTATTATAAGCAATGAACATGTTGGTTATATCAACAATTTGAAAGTAATTGGCTATAATGTACTAAAACTGTAGATATAACTTAGTTTATTATAATGAGTCATAGTTTCAAACGTACCTCGCATGCCATAGTATTTCCACCGAATGTGGTCAAAACTATAGTCAAAAGTTTCCGGTTCAATCAATACGTGAGTATAGTTACCCGTAAATAAAACCTAATATCTAAAGAAACGTCTTCTCAACTACAATGGTTCCTAGTGAAAGTTTCCGGCTCGATCAATACGTGAGTATTTAGTTACCCGTAAATAAAACCTAATATCTAAAGATACGTCTTCCGAACTACAACGGTTTCTAATTAAAGTTTCCGGCTCAATAGATACGTTACTAGTTACCTGTAAATAAATCCAAATGTCTCAAGATACGTCTTCCGAACTACAACGGTTCCTAGTGAAAGTTTCCGGCTCGATCAATACGTGAGTATTTAGTTACCCGTAAATAAAATTAAATGTTTCAAGTTGCCTTCGTCTTTTAACCTACAACTGTTCCTAGTGAAAGACGGTAGCACTAAATACATGCCAACTGACTAGTTTATTATTCTAGTCATAAAGTCGCGACCGTATCTGCCACAACACTCATATTTCATTTCCCCGGTTTTCCTTAATCGAGGAAAAATATTAGCTCACTCGCCACAGTCCGTGTCAGTCAACATTGTTTTAAGATTATCATAAAATACGGGCCGTTAAACATATTATGTAGGGAGCGTATAAACTGCAGTTTAAACACTGTTGAAACACGGGTTCAACTATGTCGCGATTTAACAGCTATTGTCCGCCTAATGGGCTTAAAGTAGCTTGATATTATGTTTGGTTAGTTTATAGTGCTGACGGTAGAGTATGCTTTTAATAGTCGGATTTTTGTTAAGTAAATTTGTTTGAGAAGTTCCATCCTAAAATAACATGTACAAAGCATTAAGGTAAGTCCTTTTTATCTAAGATTATTTGAAAATAAATCGATATAATTGCAGGTAGATGTGTCCTCTTCATCGATATCTCGGCTGAACGGATTTAGATCAAGCAAGAAAAACTAGAAACTTTTATACTAGGGCTGACCAGCCCCAGTTTCAAAGTTTCCAACCTAACGGTAATGTCGAGGGTCTAAGGATTGTGTTGAGACAACAGCCACGCTTACAATTAAACTTGCTCGGTAGCGCTTAGTTTTAAATGCTACTTGTGGTATTCATCTGATGACTAACCATATCCATTCGTCTGTCCATCCGTGGCTTAACTTTGGTGATCTATAGGATTACCGAGTCGACTTACGTGACGAGCGCTACGAGTTAGGATGTAAAGTGCAGAGGTAGCGTGCCCTAAATTAACATATAATATTTTTTATCTCCAAACATGTTTGTATGATACTTATGGAATAGCGAGTAAAAAAAGCACGTGGCCCAGCTAGTCCAAGAGCCTAATTTCCACACAATATTTCCCGGTTAAACTTGAAAGTATTTATTTTTTCTTCTATTTTGTAATCCTATTGGTTTTCTGTAGTCAAAGATATGATCACACTAATATTGTAAAGGCAAAAGTTTGTGTGTGAGTGTGTGTGTATGTTTGTTGCTTCTTCATGCTGAAACGGCTGAACGGATTTGGATGAAATTTGGTATGGAGGTAGCTTATATCCTGGACTAAATCATAGGCTACTTTTCATCATCATCACCGATTTTTATCACCACGCGGGTGAAACCGCGAGGCGCAGCTAGTGTTAACTAAAAATGAGATAAAAATACACATAAATAACAGTGTACACTAAAAAAAATCTCACTTCAGTGAGTATGCACTCTCCCTCATCATCATTATCAATCAGCGTCTCATGTTCTCACTGCTGGCCTTTACTCAGAGAGAAGCGATGGGCCCTAATTCACCATGTCGGTTCAGTGCATATTGGTGAATGACATATATCTCGGAACTTTCGAGGTTCTTGGACATACCGGCGTCCTCACGATGTTATCCTTCGCCGTTTTTGAGCGATGGCTTCAAAACTACACACAATTTACCTAAGTACTTGATAACTAATTCGTGCAGGGCTCAGTATCGAACCGGATGCCGTCAGACTGCCGGTAGAGCGCCCATTCTACCGCTCAGTTATCATCGCACAATGACACAGTACTTTTACAGTGAGTCAAAGTTGCGTGAAAATCAGACACTATGGTGGCACCTTCATATTGTCCAGTCGTATTTAACACTTGAACGCCCAACTTGAACATTGCTCAAAGCGTGAATCACAATTTAAACAAAATACGCGCTCTAGTATGTACGAATATGTCACCTTTAATCACCTGTGTCAATATTGATCATGATACACACGTTGTTTATAGATTGTTGGTAAATTATTATGATAATATTTTGTAAAATAAACAAGTCAATTTAAGAGGTTATGGTATGTAGGCTACAAGTTTATATTTAGGGTAAAGATAAGAGACAATATAAACACTGTTTTAAACTATCACGGTTGTTCACTAAAGTTAAATGATTATTTACGGGATATTTACCGTGGTAAGGTTGTAGGTCTTCCCGTGAACATGGTGCATGTAACTGCGCCGAAATGTCGGGAGCTCCTTCCACAACCTTACCACGGTAAATATCCCGTAAATAATCATTTAACTTAAGAGACAATATAGGACACAATAACCCAAGTTTGAATTTTTTTCTTCTCAGCATAGTCAGCCTTTTAATAGTCCACTGCTGGTCTTGGCCTATACCCCCGAAATAGTGTTTTGTTTTAAATATATATATTAATAGTCTCGCGCTTGACCGCCAATTCAGAGTGCTCTACGATGGAGCACGCTTGCCTAGAAGAAACCAATTCACTCTTGATTTGAAGACACCCAGATTGATACTATCGGAGAACATCCATTAGACAGCGCATTCCATAGACTAGCAATTCAGTTCGCGCAATAAAAGTGGGATCAAAGCACTTCGTATGGGTTTTCGGAATATCAACCATGAAACGGTGTCGATTTTTCGTGCCCGCTTTGGCAGTCCGATAGAAAAATGGGGAGGATTTATTTACACACTACGTTAACAACTTTTTAGTAACTTTTTTTCATTTTACTTTTTGTACTTTTTTTACTGTCAGAGCATTAAATGTTTGGACCGGGAAAAAGTACAAAATGTATGTGTATGGAATTGAATTTATGATGTTTATGGAATTACAAAACGATCGTGTCTAATGTACCTAGGATTGTAAACGCACGAAACACCAGTGATTAAGTAAAATGCGGCGTCTTCAAACTTCCGCCGCTGCCTTGGGGTCGGGCCATGATTGCAACCGTGACGAGGTCATTGATATGCAAGAATAAGTCTTACTACAAACCTGCGTGGTATGAAATATTCTAGGAATACATTTTAGACCCATGTCAAAGTAAAAATCACGGTTGACTGACTTGCTTTGCAAAAACTACTGAAGTATTATTTATTGTGATAAGGTAGTGAGCATAATTTGTTGGAATTCTATGATGTCTAATGTAGAAAAAATTATGATAAGTTAACCATAATAAGACAAGGTCAGGAAATAATGGAATTTGCTACACATTAGGATACATTAAATTACTCGTGCCATTGTGTATCAGTTAAAAATAAGGTCTTAGCTGCGATGTCCATCTAAACCACATGCCATGGCCTAGGATGTTATTTGACAATTTTTCAGAAGCGTAGCTTGCCACACATATTTTAGTCTCAACATTGATAGCATTTATAAGAAGTAAGATTATTAATGACTTATTTAGTATTAAAATAAATTGTGTGCAGTTTTCGATACCATATTTAGTAATTATCGCATTTAAAAAAACTAAAAAACATGCTTTAAAATCGCTCATCCTGAAGATCCTGTAATGATAATGGGGCAAACTATTTAAATCATTGCATTGTCATCGGTCCTTGATAAGTGCGCAAAATTTTAATTTAATTCGACCTTTTGAAGTAGTTGAAAATCAAGTTCATAGATTCCGTTACATACATACATACACACCAAGCTGGTAAAAGCGTGTTAAAAATGATAAATAAAATAAATAAATATCTGGGACATTATTGCACACATGGTCATCTGACCCCAAACTAAGCAAAGCTTGTAATATGGCTGCCAGAGACTGATATACATACATATATATTTTTAAATACATACTTAAATATATATTAACACCCAGACATAGAACAAACACAAATGTTCATCACACAAATGTTTGTCCTAGATGGGAATCGAACCCACGCCCCCAAGCACAGAAAGTAGGATCACTACCAACTGAGCCACCGAGGCAGTGTGTAGGTATGTTCAAGAACCGCAAAAGTTCAAAGTCGCATGACATTCGTCAACATATACTGAGCCAAAAGCAAATTGCATAAAAATTTTCGTATCTCTACGAAGAATATAGTTATTGTGAAAAAAACCTGAATTTACTCCTTTTTTCAAGATGGCGGAAAATGCACATAGTAAATCTGTCAACAATTTGAAGTTAAGCTTTTCTAGACCACGTAATAACTCAAATTTTGCCTTCTCGGTTCAAATGCATTTCTAACGCGTTTTTTCCGACTTAATGACTAGACTATTTATAATAAATGACGGAGAAAGTTCTGATGTAACAAACATAAAATAAACTAATTCAGAACCTCCTCCTCCTCCTCCTTTTTTGAAGTAGGTTAAAAACGACACCAACTTTACTAGAAGCAAAGCCATGACAATGCGAGGGGGCTTAAAATAAACGCGAACAAAAATTTCATATTAGTAGAGTAAAGAGAGACAAACGTGGTACCAGCGGCCCTATTGTAAGCCATGTAGCACTGGAGAAGAAACTATTCTGTTCTTTACCGAACCAATTGTAAAAAAATGACAAAATTAACATTTCTGTTTGCCCCTTTATCATGTCGCTTCAAAATAGCAGTGGATTATGATTTATATTTACGACGAAACGCCTAAAATGGATTATCCATAAAGGAATCAAAACTCAGTCTAGAGTAAGAAGTTCCAAATGTGTTGCAACATTGTAGAAGGAGAGCCTTATTTCAACCAGTTAACGTTGAAATACAAACTTCCTAAAAAAGTTCGTTTCTAACTTTTCAATAAGTACGCACACTTGTTTCTTGTTTTCGAAGGTACTTAAATCTTATTGACGCGTTTCAGATACGACGTGTTGTGGTAATGTTGTAATACTGCTAAAACACCCCTCAAGACCAACCACAGAATCCCCAAAACAAAATGAACGCGTGAGAAGAATTGTCAAAAGTAAGGTGCCAAAGCTAAACATTTTTTCTTTAAATTAAAGTAAAGGAAGATCGCTAAAGTAAAGGAAGTAAAGGAAGATCGCTACCTGAATACAAATTTTATAACATTGATTCACGACAAGCGATGCCTTCGATCCAATCGGAAACTTTCTCGGGGGATGACCCTCGGATTTAATCCATTGGTAATACGAAAATTGATGTAAAAGCCACGGAGCGTCTAGCATGACAGGCGGGTTCCATACAAAGTGAACAAACCAGGTTTTCAGATTTTCTGTCAGAATCACGGTGGCACGCGATCCGTGCCAAAATGTGGCTTGATTCAACCTAAAAAGGTTTAAATTCAATTGGTTTACGAGATTATTGGAACCAATTCCGTTCAGAAAGAACTATGGCACGTGACCGGAAAGGCGAAGTACGTACAAGGGACTGAAAGTAGAAGGAGCAACGGAGACGGATTCTATCGACAGTTTATTTACTTTTTATGAAAAATAAAATAAAATATTGTAAAATTCCGTCTAGATGGAAGTTTCGTAATAATTAGACTCTCCAAGAAGTTTGATTTTATGAGACTTCTTGGGAAACTGTTTGAACTTCACTTCTAAGTTACGATTTCTAGAAAAGTTCCTCTCAGTTCTGTGGTACTTCAACCATGAAAGTAGTAATTGGAGCTTAATTTCTTTAAAAGTGTCTTGATACGCGAATTTAGACTTTTCCTTGAAGTGAGAAAGCACTTTCTAAAGTAAAATTAGCGTAAATTTTGTTGAAATTCCTAAACTAAACTAGAAGACTTGACACGATAAAAATTTATGTCCTAATCTAATAGAATTAATTAAAAATATGATAATTTTACATGAATAAATGCGGTTTTTTTAGGTCAAGTGCCATAAAACATTTGCGCTAATTCTGTTGAACATTCTAAACTAAACTAAATTTGACAGATTTAAAAGTGATGTCCTCTTATAATAGACTGAACTAAAAAGTCGGATGTGTTACATGAGGATCTACGTCATTTTGACCACCATTAATTTAGATTTTTACGGATTGGAACAACCTGCCGGTTTCCCTGTTTCCTAAGAGATATAACCTGGGCCTTTTCAAGGCACGAGCGAATCTTCTAAGTACGTGTGCGTGCTTCATTTTCGACCACATCGTCGCTTACCAACGACGAGTTCGTGGTTAAATGCGTAATTTTTGGGAAAAGAGAGGGGTAAGTTTCTTTTGCAGATTCCACTTGGGGAAGTTCCAAACCTCTACCATAGTTAGTGTAATGTTCATGTTAGAATTACGGGGCATAAAGAGATATAACATCTATTACCTCAGGGTGACGAGCACATTTCGATGT
Source organism: Agriopis leucophaearia (assembly GCA_949125355.1). Lineage (NCBI taxonomy): Eukaryota > Metazoa > Arthropoda > Insecta > Lepidoptera > Geometridae > Agriopis > Agriopis leucophaearia. The sequence goes on along the minus strand of OX421268.1, from coordinate 18,025,282 downwards.
CACGCAGAGTTTTGAACTGTTGAAGCTCTAAATTGGGCAAACGTGGTGCTTACCATCATCCGAGTGATTAGCTTGTCTACTAACTCCAATACATAAGAGTGACTAAAAATAACCATGACAACTGGAATCAGACACAGAATACAATAAGAATTGGTTTTAGGAGGCAGATTTCTCATAAATCTTGCATCTTTTTTCTTTAGGTCATGTCACTCATTAATATTGATTTAGTCTATTAATTGTTTTTATTTTCTTTCTCTGTATCTTATATTTATAATTTATTTTTTAAGGTGTAAGCTCACGCGAGATTTCCTTTAGTATATCTTTTTTGAACCTCAAGATAGAACCTAGCTAAGCCTACTTTGAGGATATCAGGCAATTGCCTTATTGTAAGCTTTATCTTATTTGAAATCAATAATTTTGTTTTTTTGTTTTATTGTAAAATAGGCTTGCGCTTGGCCGCCAACTCGCCTGATGTTAAGCGATGATGCGGCCTACGATGGATCACGCTTGCCTAGAAGAAACCGATTCACTTTTGACTTGAAAACACCCAGATAGTAACTATCGGGGAACACCCATTCAGGCAGCGCATTCCACATACTAGCAGTTCGCACAGTGAAAGTGGAATCAAAGAGCTTCGTACGGGTTTTCGGAATGTCAACCATAAAGCGGTGTCGATGTTTCGTGCCCGCTCTGGTAGTCCGAATAGAAAAAAGGGCAGGAGGAAATTAAATCATGCAGATCTGATGCGCTGTATTGCAGTTGTAGTAGTGTAGACTTACAATCAACAAGGCCAATCAGATCACTATCTGCCAATAACTATGCGACTAGAACCCAAAAGCCAAATTAATTCAATTTCCGCAACACTATCCTTATCGCGTGATAACATCTCACGTTTGAGACGTATTGTCCTAATCCCATTGTGCAGAAACTTCGGGATTGTTCTAAGGAGAATTAATAGAAGTTCCCGTATCCGTATAGCTCGGGAACCCTATTGTGGCCTGATTTATCGGTGAAGAACAATGATAAATCAAATCGAAATTGCCCCAGCGAGCGTTCTTAACTCTGCCTCGTAGCTAAGGTTGGATACAGTGACTTGCAGTAAGCTTTCTATCTCACTTTACTTTTTATTCAAAAGCTAGTCTGCTATTAGCTTTATAAATTACCTTATTTAAGAACATGTTTTCTTAATTGAAATGAGACCATTTACAACACTTAACCTATTTAATAAAACAAAGAATTAGTAAAATTGGTTCACAATGGGCAAAAATATCGCATAAAATATACACAAAAAACATACAGGCCAATTCAGAACCTCCTTTTTTTAAATTGGTTGAAAATTGCAACCTTACCCTTTTTAGTAGTTTTCGTGAACTTCCATTATTATCCAAACCTGAGATGAACTACAAGCGCATTGTTCTAAAAGAAACTTAATTAGTTTATATACAAATATAGTGCATTTTTCTCAAAATATTCTCAACGCATTATGTGGCAATGTAAATAAACAAATCAAATATATTTTGTAAAATGTTTCCGTCTTTACAATCATATTAGCTGCTTTTTCATTGTATTTTTGAACATTTCCTACTGTTCAACAGTTTTACTGCGGTTTATCGTTACCCACGGTGTTTGGTATTAGCTCCAGGCTAAGGTTATGGTTGGATTTACTTTATTAATTCATGGTCTTGGTCGATATATTGTATCTGTGAAGTCAATTGAGAGCTGCAACGAATATGATTGAGAGCTGCAATGAATATGATTGCCTAATGGCGTTCGAAGGTCAAAAAAGGCGTCACAAATTTTGAAAGCGCTCGCCTTTCCTCATTAGATCTCAAACGCCAAACTCGTAAAAACCGACCAAAACCATCCTACAACTACACATACAACAGCGCGGGTCAGCTGTACTGCACAACATGTGACCGGGTGTTCAAGACGAAGTTTGGACTTGCCAGCCACATACGAGCACACGCCAGGAAATAGCCAGAGTCGCCATCGTCGGACACGACGCGGACGACATCATCATCATCGATTGCCTAAAAACTAAGTTTTGGTTAATAAGATGCTAAAGATCCTGGTGAATTTTATTTAAGCTAAAAATAGAGTAAATAGATTTGAGTTAATAGATTATTATTAAAGGGTCGGCAACGTAGTTTTGATGCTTCTGGTGTTACAAGTATCCATAGGCGACGGTGACTGCTTACCATCAGGCAGTCCGTCTGCTTGTTTGCCACCTATATGGAATAAAAAAAGTGATGGTACCAGCATTTTGGCAACAATTCCCATATAAGCGGTTGTTGGTTGTTCTTTTTGTACCTACTTTTTGTGTTATTCCAAATTTATTTCATTGACTAGCTAAAGTTAGTCTGGCAGGCATGGCTACAAATCTTATTTTCATATCTATGGCTAAAAAAAGATAGCAATAATATTATCCAGTCAGAATCGACTCAATTTTTAACCGACTTCAAAAAAGGCGGAGTTTCTATGTTCCACAATTTTTTAAATGTATGTTCTCCGAAAACCCGTTGACCGGTTTTAAAAAAAATCTTTTGTTCGGTAGGGTATATACTTCAATATTGGTCCCATTGTCATCAAGTCAGGATCTGATGATGGCATCCCAGGAAAATCGAGGGCAACCCTCAAATTTGATAGGTACTTATTACGTTTTTCATATATTTTTGAAGTCGTTTTTTAATGTGATCCACTTCATCATCAGCCAGAAGACGTCTACTGCTAAACATAGGCCTCCCCCTTTAACCTCCACACTGAACAACATCCTGCCATCTGCATTCACTAGATGCCCGCGACTCTCACAATGTCGTCGGTCCATTTAGTGGGAGGCCTACCTACGCTGCGTCTTCCGGTTCGCGGTCTCCACTCAAGAACCTTTCTTCCCCAACGGTTATCAGTTCTTCGAGCGATGTGACCTGCCCATTGCCACTTCAACTTACAGATTTTAATTGCTTTGTCGGTGACTCTGGTTCTTTGGCGAATATCTACGTTCCGTACCGTGGTTCTGTACTGTATTTACCGTGGTAAGGTTGTGGAGGAGCTTCCGATATTTCGGCGCAGTTACATGCACCATGTTCACGGAAAGACTGAAGAAAGCGGGTGGTTGGTCAAACACTTCAAAGTTAGGTGCAGACAAAACGATCTACCCTCTTTTTTAATCTTTTGCTACGGTTACAGTATCATACTTTCTCTCTCTAAAAAGCCCTGTGCAGAAGCAGTGGGAACATGAAAGGCTGGCGAATCTCCATTTACGTAAAGTAAAAAATCGAGAAACCCTTTGCCCATGACCTGACCTGCCATCTCCAACCTTTCACCACACACAATAGTGTGTTGAAAAAAATTCACAATGCACTCGAAAGCTCCAATAAATCACAGGCTGCGGTCATCCCTGAACATTGATTGATGTACTTCCCACGTCCAATCTGCTAATAGACCTGTTTTTATAACCTACGATACGACAAAGATGCAACTATTTTGCTTGGGTACGATTTTTGGTTACAATACAATACTTTATTAATAACTCCACAGTTACAAGTCAAACTTCTCCAGTAGGTACACTCTAATACAACAATGTATATAAAAATTATATCTCAATAATTTGTATGTAGGTCTAGGTTCATCAAATTAAATAATAATTAATTCAATAAAAAAAAAGTTACGAACAAAAATGTCAAATGTTATTGATGGGAAACAAGGTCACGAAGTGGTGATTGCTCAAAATGGCATATTTCATTATGGATGTTTTTTTAAAGTGAAAACTTCTTTAGGCGCCTTGAATACTTTTTTGGTGAACAAAAATCATGGAACTCGCGCATCGTCACGTTGTCACAGAATATATAATACACAACACTGTATCGTGTATTTTAAAAAAGCGCCATCTCTTGTAGAATAGGTGAATTACTGCTTAAGTTTTCACTTCTGACTTGCAGTTCTATGACTGATGTGTTTTTTTTTTTACTGGGAAAATACCTTTATTAACTAAATGGATGTTCAATGAAAGGGCCTATAGTCTCTTTGCAGCCTATTGTGTTCTGCTGCTTGGACAGGCTTCTCTCATAGAGATAGGATGTGAGCCATATGCTGGCCTAGTGCATCACATTTAAAACTTGTTTAAATACTACGCATGCAGTATTAAAACAACCATAATTATGTATTTAGAATGACTCTGTTTAATAAAGTGAACCTGAATGGTAGATTTTCTTTTTGTATTTCATTAAATATTTATATTCTGCCGTCAAAATTGTGGGTGACCGACACGTTGATCATGCAGCTACGAGATGGGTCAACGAGGTCCTTAGAAATCGTACATTTATTGGGATAAAACGTCAATCACTGGACCGTTAACTATATCTATCCAAAAATCACATAGATCCGTTCATTTGTTGTTTCATGAATGGAGGACAAATAATCTTTGTTTCGATGCAGTCATACAAATAAAGGTTAAAAAATGGCTCATTGAGTAGTGTTTTTAAAAATTTGGCAAATTTTGTAAGCTTCATCATCATTTCAAACATAGGTGTCACCTGGACGTTCTCCGTCGATTTCCTAAAGGGCCGTTTGGAAGTGGCCTGCATCCAGCGTTTTTTCTGCTCGTCTGTTCATCCTGTGGGTGGATGTTTATATTATTTTTGTAATGTATTGTAATTAATTATATCATATCTATAAAATACAAAAATGTTTATTTCCTGTACTTATAACCAATTACATGAAAACTTATACATGCGGTATGTAGATACGTAGTTATTCAGAGTGCTTGTGGACCCTGCACTACGTGAGACCTGTATTGCAGATGGCATGTCCGTTTTTTTAATGATACTGAGTGACGAGACGAGCGAAGTCGCTCGCCTGATGGCTCTTCACGCTTGCCCATAACAGCTCAACGCCACTTAGAATTTTGAACTTCAACTGTTCAAAACCCTGGATGGCAATGCACTGTGCTCGTCACCCCGAGATATAAGATGTCAAATCTCTGTGTGCCCTGTAATTTCGCTGGAAACATTGCCCTTCAATCCGGAACACAGTAGTGTTTGCACACTACTGCTTGGCGGTTGAATAACTGGCACAGGTGTGGTACTTCCCTAGGCGGACCCCTGCAAAAGAGTCCTACCACTACAAATAACATATTAATAACATTATCAGATGATGACTATAATAAATCAGTCAGTAAATAAGTAGGCCTGAGTGTCGTAATTAATGTGAATGAGTAAAGATTTTAAATACAGATTTCGGACCGGAACCTCTAAACGGAAACGTTATAGCCGACCGACCCGGATCAAATAGAGACAGGAAACGGACAGAAATTACTTCCACTCGCATTAACCATATAATGGAGTTGAGACTTTTGAAAGCTATCGATGCTTGTAAAATAATATGTTTATATATGTATGTAATGTGTTTTACCGGTTTACACTCACAAATTCCGTCTATGACTCCCTGAGTGAGAATGCCACACAATCACACGGAAAACTCACAAATTGTGAAAGAAACTTTGAAGTTTCGACTTTGATGTTTGTGAACTTTGTGATTATTTGTAAAGGAATACGTAGTGAAGAAACTATACTCTGCATTTATTTTCTTCAAATACTGAATAGTTTGGTGCGAATTATGCAGTATCAGTGTATCATGTTCCCCACTGCTGGGACACAGGCCTTCTTTCAAAGAAAGAGGATGGAATCTAATACACCATGCTGCCCTAGTGCACGAAGTATATGATGGATGGATGGATGTTGATGCATTGCAGCTTAGAGCTGTAAGTATTGTCGACGATCCCAAGCTCACCGAACACCTAGAGCCGCTCAACATGCGCAGAGAGGTTGGTTATCTCTGTATCTTTTACAATGGGGAGTGTTCCGAAGAACTATTCGATCTAATGCCGGCGTCGCGGTTTTATCATCGCACTAGCCGCCACCGTTTGAAAGCGCATCCACATATTATTATAGACCAGTGGAAATCGCATACTGTGCGTTTCACACGATCTTTCTTGCCTCACACTTGCAAGTTGTGGATTGAACTACCTGCCGCGGTGTTTCCGAGAAGCTACAACATGGGGTTCTTCAAAAGGCGAGTTAATAGAGTCTTAAAGGGTCGGCAACGTATTTGTGATGCCTCTGGTGTTGCAAGTTTCTATAAGTGATGGTGACTGCTTACTATCAGGCGGCCCGTCTGCTTGTTTGCCACCTATGGCATAAAAAAAATTATGTCTTTATTAAGTGCCTTTAAACAAAATGCAAGCTAACACTAACAGTACCAAAACATTTAACATTTAGACTACCCAAAGACCGTTGAAGATCTAAAGACAATTCAAATGCTCAAGCCCACTATTAATAGGTAGTATATACAGCATGCTGACAGCATTGCCATGCTTAATGGCAATTCTTATTGAGCCAGAAACACGCCAACATATTGGTTATGCGTCACATTAACCAGGCGCTAAGAAAGATTCTTGAAAAAGTTCCAGGTTCCTCAGGCCAAATGTCTCGATCCCAAATTTTAGTAACTAATAGTAATGAAATGACTTTTTAATCACTTAATTTTAAGCACAAATGTTTCTTTTCATATGTTTGTTAATTTGAAAGCAGAGAGTTTATTCAAAAGGACAAACTTATCTTTCTTACCCACTCATTGGTAAGCATTCTAAGCCTGTGTGTTCATCAGAGCGAACGAACGCGAAGTACGAATGCTCGTGCTAGATAAGCCGTGTGCACATGACGGCTTTTTGTCTCGTAATACACTTCTCGACGTGTGAAACGTCGTATTAGCTCTCTGGCTCAACACTGGCTTAATTACCCAACGAGAAATGTAAGTTTCAGATGTAAATTTGAAGCAGTAAAATATAGTTATGTACAGGCAGTTTCATTCACGAAAATGCCTCTTTCTTATTATTAACAGTGCAAGTGTGCATTATGCAATATTCTGATCATCTTAATCTGAGTGTGAATGTGTTGACAAATGAATGAATATGTCCCGATATAATTTATATTTATTAGTAGGAACCGGATCTAGAACCGGAAGATGCAGATGGAAGAGATCGCTTATAGCGATAAGGCCGCCAATTGTTTCACTAGTTTTTTTAAGTTGTTTTTTTATGTATGTTTATAATTTTTGGTGTGAACAATAAAGAGTTTTCTATCTATCTATCTATGCAGCGTAGGTAGGTCTCCCACTAGATGGACCAACGACATCGTAAAAGCCGCGGGCATCCAGTGGATGCCATTGGCTGGATGTCATTCAGTGTGGAGGTTAAAGGGAAAGACCTATATTCAGCAGTGGACGGCTTCTGACTGATGATGATGAACACACTTGAAAACACTTGCGCTTTTTTTATGTAACTAAGGGAATCATCAATTTCATACACACCTATTATACTTATCAGTAATCATGTAACAAATATAAGTTGATTTTTAACACCCTATAAAAGAGCTGATAATCTTCAAACGGCTGAACAGATTTTCATGAAACAACTTTTGATCAAGATACCTTTCAACCAGAAACAAAAAAAAAACAGTTCCGCCTTTTGGGAGCTACGAGGATACAGATAAATCACACTAATATCATATATGTGAAAGTTTGGATGGATAGATGTTTATTACTCAATCACGCAGAAACGGCTGAATGAATTTGGATGAAATTTGGAATATACATTGCTTATGTCCTGGATTAACACATGGGCTACCTTTCATCATCATCATCGCTGATTTTCATCACCACGCGGGTGAAACCACGGGGCGCAGCTAGTTAGTTAAAGTGCGGTTACCATACTTGTCTTTTTTTAACACCAATGAGAAAATAAGACGTCTGCTGAAAGTTTACTTTTCACCACGTTTAGTTTAAACTGCGTAGAATTGTAATGTTTTTATCTCAAAAAAAACCGGTTTCTGTAGCTGTTACGAGTAAAACCACGGGGCGCAGCCAGCTTGTAACAAAGTTTGAGCTGTTAGCACTCCATCATCAACTCTGCAGGGGGCAGGAAACTCCATAATTACACTCCAAACAACTAGTTTAGAGCCCCAGCAAATATTGATTCTGAATAGCCCTCAGAAGGGTCCTTAATAAGGATATGGCTATTAACGAAGCATGCAAAAGTTTAGCTTTATAAAGCTTATATTAAAATAACTTTTGGTAGTTATTTTCTATTTGATGTTATGTTTTTGTTACCATCAGACGAGTTGGTGGCCAAAGGTAGATCTTATACTACTCGTACATTGAAAATAAAAACATGAATAACTGCGAAAAGTGGAAAGCCGAACGCAAATTATCATAATTACCAAAGAAATGGGGGTATCGATATGTTACGAGTGGTTTTTTTATTGCGAGAAAACATGGTGGATCATTTGCAATAGTATAATTCTGAAAATAGACTAATGTACGTTACATTGGTATATTTTCAGAATTATACTTAACAATTGGCGATAATTTTTATATAATTTTATGTACATTGTTGTAGAAAAGTGTACTGGAGAAGTTTGACTTGTAACTATGGAGTTATAAATAAAGTAATATACTCGTATTATATTGTATTGATACGACCCTTAGGGGAAGAAAAGGTTCTTGAGTGGAGACCACGAACTGCAGAACACTGTGGAACACGCAGCGTAGGTAGCCCCACTAGATGGACCAAAGACATCGTAAGAGTCGCGGGCACCCATTGGATTAAGATGGCAGGCTAACGTTCAGTGTGGAAGTTAAAGGGGGGGGCCTATGTTCAGCAGTGGATGTCTTCTGGCTGATGATAATGATTTAGTGTTCATAAACATATCTCTCCTACAATCTACATTATGACTGTGATGCAAATGATTTTCCGCAAATTAATGTTAACTATTTATTATATTTGGGACAATAGAAGTATGATATTCAGTATATATACTAAAGTAACTAAATAAATACCTAACTAAATTATTAAACTACCTAATTAAATTAAATCTAAATTAAACTGAATATCTTGACCTTTCAAAAACTATAGATAAAAAACTGCAGTATTTGGGTAAAGTGCCCAAAAAGTTAGCGAAATTGTCTTTAATCTATATTTTAATTATTATTCCTCAGCTTGAATTAGACCACTACCTTGCTTCATTATCGCATCTCACAAAACGCAACGCAGATCCAAACTTTCCAAAACTCAAACACTGCAGTACAATAAATCAGCGAAGCAGAAGCATCGGAGTCTTGAAGACAAATGTCTCCAACCAGTGCCAACGAGCCAACTATATCTGAAGACGCAGCGCTCCGCTAACTGCGATGGAGTATCGTGGAGGCCTGCTCTACCTGCACTGTACTGTATAGTAGGTAAATAAGTCTGCCGGTAAGTGAGCCCACACAATGGTACGGCTAATTTATTAGACGCTGCTTTTGGTTATGGGGCCACAAAAGCAGCGGTGACCTGGCTATTTTGTATTTAAATTTTTAGGGTTTCTACAAGCAAAGCAAGAGACATGTGTCCTAATGTTTAATTTATTACAAATAACAGGCTAAGTGATGAATATAACTAAATACATTACACATACTGAAAAAATAAATTGTATTGGCTGATAAATCTCTGAGATATGAGCGATTAAAGTTTTAGGTGGGGATAGAGAGGGGATGATCTATGGCTTTCTCGCAAAGCGTGTGTTAGTATAGCATTTGTATTCCGTGCCTGAGACTTGACGTCATAGCTCGCTATATTGCGCTCTCTGTCTAGCATGAAATTATAATACTTATAACTTATTTATTTTTGAACTAATAAATTTTGTTTTCGTTGACAGGCTCAATTGATCAGCTTTTTTTTGAGGTATAATAAATTATTAGTCATCATGCCTATTGATAGTCTCGATTGCGTATATGTAGTTAAACTTGGTCCAAGCATTTACGTAATTATTTTGCTTCGACAGCTAAAAAAGCATTGTAAAAATCTGAATCAAAACGATGAATTCTGTTCACATTCACTAGGTTTTCCAACGCAAGACTCTAGCAGGTACCCGGTATACCCGAGATGGACCCATTTGACATATCCTTTAGATATAAGAGTTTGAAAGTAATGTAGAATAATATTTATTTTCTTTCTTTTCTATCTTTATATACTTTAGTGTAATATGAAAAGAAAATTTCTTCAGGAAAAGAAATTAACTGTTTCTTTGACGAATCCCTAGTGTATTTCCGCTTTAACGTCGCTTTAACCGCAAAAACACCTGCTTCAGTCAACTATTTAAAAGAAAATGCTTTTAGTAAGTTTTTTGAGCATTAAGAACAAATAATTGCGTGGACTGAGTTAACGGCAGGTTATCCAAATAGCTTGGGTCTGAGCGCTGTGCGGGCAAATTTTCGCCACCTATTTACGTTTTTAATTTCAATAAACGAACGAACGAACAAACTATCCAAAGAGAACATGGTTGAATTCAATTGCCTATCAGTATATGCAATTTCCAGGCTGTTACGAGCTTTCATTAAAACACAAAACGGAAAAAAAATACTTGAATTCTTCTAAATCGACATTGTTCCGTTATGTATTTTTGTCGAGTAAAATTTATCCTATCATTTTAAAATCATGGTTTTATCTCAAATACAGATATATCTATGATATGTTTTTTTTTCCGGCTCAAATATTGTTATTTAACTATTTAAAATTTATTGGAAAACCGTCAAATTTGGTCTAACTCCCAGTTAAGTCACCCACGTGTGAAGTTGCAACAGTTTTAGGTTTCTTATTTCCTGGCCCAACCATAGCAGGTAGTTGGTGAAATTTACACCCCCTACCCTATCCTCTCTTAACAAGCTTTCCAACAAACACTGACTGGAAATTATAGGAATTCGCGGTTACCACCCCCTTACCCCCGGTTAATAAGGCTGCTTAATGTGATGGATATAATTATTTAGTTACCTTTAGGGTAGACTTAACGGTGATTAGGAAAATATACTTTGAACAATTTTATTAATTAACCTCCCTGTTGTACTTATTAGTGTTTATCATTTAATAAATCGTAATTAAAATTAGTAAATTTGTATCAGATCTAACAAATAACGGAGGTATGCCTTAGTAAAAATATTTTTCGTGTTTAA